>OX418217.1:27815694-28147326 GCA_948455865.1 Conomelus anceps
AAATTCGCCTAACCCTTAAATGCATGATTTTCATTATTTTTGGAGAAAAAAGTCACATATATATGATAAAAACAACGCTGGTTACGGGGAAAATAATGAAAAAATTCTCACTCTCCCCATTTTTTATACTTCATACTTATAGTTTATACTTTTCGTTCTTATATAGTTTCTTTCTACCGGATGATTTCCGGGTGAAACATCCAACCGCAGTTTTTGAAGAGTCTTGAAAATATAGAAATATTTAAAAAACAATTGAAGAAATATTTAGTTGATAAAGCTTTTTATAGTGTACAAGAGTTCCTTTCACATCAAAATTAAGCCTCACCTCAACTAATTGAAGTAATTATGTAATATAGTGTATAATATTGTTGATTTGACTTGTCTTATACTCCTTAACTGGAGTCTCCAAGACGTAATCTACAAAAAAAAACCCTGGTTGAGATTTTAATTCGAGACCTAAGAAATAGCAGCTCTAATTTGTCTTACTTTTTCTTGGACTTCTCTTCAAAGAAATAATATATTTTATCCTCTATTGATGCTTCATTTCAATCTATATTTTTATATTACTGAATATATGGTTCTACCTTTTTCAATTAATGTTAAATATGATTGAAAATTGCGAACTCAAAATTTTCTATTGAATCATTGAACTTCGAGTGCAGAACAAATTAGAAAATATTGAACTCACCTGGAATATCTTTCCCTCCACAGTAGCAATCAGGCAACAGACAAACATCTTTACGGCATTTTGCAGCAGTCTTATCAGGTTGTGGTGTGGGGTAGATTGGTCCTGGCCTAGAATTATTCAAAAATAATTTTAAAAGTTTGATTCGAATAAGTTTTTGTCCAATATTTTATTATCTTTCATATTGTTTGACATATTGATGTTTGCATTTTGTAGATGTGACGAATTGTTCAAATCTCAAGTATGTAAATGTGAATGTAAATGCGTATGGCTATTATTGGTGGTGAGTGAACCTTAAGGGTAAATTTCAAGTCAAGTCTTATATATCAAGTCTCTATGTTATATCTCCAATCACACTTGAATTGCAATAATTTATTGCCAAATTATACATAAAAACCTTAATCATCTCCGAAAACAAAAGAAATTTTCACATTTCATTAAATACTAAAATTTAAAAAAAAATGTAAAATGACACCATTAAATATTTATAAAAAGGGAAGAGGAAAAAAAGATATTGCACCATTCGCATAATACGCTATCATCATCATTGTCATCAACATTCTACATCAAAATTAAGTATTGCTCCTTTTCATCTCTTCAAATCTCCTCATTCTTGAAGTTTCGTGAATAATTTACTCTTGTTATAATCTATCGAACTCTTTATTCTCGGAATCCCCCAGTTTCTAGTTGATTTTGTACTGAAGACGTAATGTGAACTCAAATATCTGAAATCAAATATACCGTATGATAATGAAATATTAAAAATGCATCGAAGATGCATTCAACTCACCTACTAGGTGGGTATTTGAAAATATCGATATATTCTGATGCTTTGGAGACAATGGTTGTGGCTGGCTTGAGAGTGGGTCTTGCTCGCCTGGAAAAAGTTGTCACTTTTGAATTCACAAATACCAATAGAAATACAATAGGGAATGGAAAATAATGTTTCCTGTAGTTTAATTCTTGTGAACTGTCGGTTATAAATGTGGAAAACTTGTATTTATCAATAGAATTAATAACCGTGAGGTTAAGCAACAGAATACATACGATTTTGAGTGTTTCTGGGCACAGATTATATGTGTAATGTCAAATTTATAGTGGAAAACAATTTCTATAGCAAGCACATGCGAAAGGATTTTTTTAAATTATAATGTTGTTCTATGCCGCTTAAGGATACTTTACTTTCATATAAAGTAGCAAGATTAAACAAATATCACACAACTGAGACAATCAATTCTATATCAATAATTTATTATTAGATTTGTTTATTATGTACAATAATGTATTACTCTCTACGATTTTGGAAAAATATTTTTTTCTTTATTGCTGATGATGCCCACATGGGTCCGAGACTTGTGCGTGGATAATGAGGTGAATGATTACACATAAATGCCTGACGGTAGTGCGGGATTCGAACCCACGACCACTTAAACGACAGCAAGTTGAAGTTGCGACGCCCCAACCAACTGCGCTAAGCGGTAGAAGCAATAATAACCATTTAAGCATAAACATTTCAAAAATTTTTTCCAAGATTTATTGTGATGCAACAGAACGCCATAATTATTGTACTTATAGATTGTAATATTTAAAAAAAACAAGGAGTTTTGTGTAAAACTAATCTTTCACTATATATTGCAGAAAATAGAATGATTCTGTATTATATTACAGTTTAAGATTCAATATTCTACAAGATTTGTTTTCCAATATAATTATTTTTAAAATTATCAATTGAATCTCATAAATGCAATAATCACAATAAGTGCAAAGAGTACCAAGACTTCTCGAATAGCAGCCCTTCTTGAGTAGCGAAGCAAATTGAATAAAGAATATAATCAGTCGGTCAGCAAATTGAATAAAGAATACAGTACAATCAAAACTTACTGAATGCAATAGTCTACCTTAGAGTAAGAATAATTTTCAAGTAAAATAATTTATGCATCCAAAACAATTCGATAGATGATTATTTAAATTAAATATGATATTAGTTGACTTTAGCTGTTCAGTTTTAGCATTACCCAACACTCGCTGGTGTACCACGGTTGGGTGGAGCCTCAGCTTCATTTGGTGAGATGGTGTATGTGGCACTTCCTCGTGTTCTTCCTGATCCTCTGTAATCACCAACGTCAAATTAGTATCTAATTCTACATGTGTGTTGGAAATTTACAAAAATATCGGATATTGGATGAAACAGTCTTTCAATGACCTTTCAAGACCTTTTTAAGAATTTTATTAGGCTACACTATATGCTTGCATTAACAGACCCTTTAGAAGATTTAAGCTGTGGGTTTGTCTTTATACATCAAGAGTTTGTTTTGATCTAATCTAGAGAGCGGACTATGCAAACGAGGAGTGAGGTATGCTGCGTTTGCTTTCCTCTTTGCGATAACAGAATTATATCAGTTCTGCAAGCCTACTGAAACAAATAAAGCTGAAAATTTATATTTAACAGTATGACTGGCTGCATTGATATGTACGTTACACTTTGAAAATAATTTATTTTCAGTTCCTATTGTTATTTCATTCTTCCTGTAAAAATAATAATTTATTTTAAATTTGTTTCAGATTTCAATGTTCTCAATCAATGTCTTTGATGTTCCAAAAAACTATGTTGATGTTCTTGTTGTTTCAAAAGAATATTATTTGTATGTTGAATCCATTATTTGAATAAATTTACATTAGGGGAACCAATAAATCTATATTCATCAAACATAACAATTCATTAAAAAACGTATTTTAATAGAAATATCATACAGAATTCATGCATACAGAATGAAACCTTCACCCAATCCCCGAAGTTCCTGAACCATATCTGTCAAGTAATGAAGAGCAAAATTTCTAAAACTAGATATTGAATGGATTATTACTTCTAAAAAAAAAAAAAACATAGTAGGTAGTTCTGGAAAATAGGTTATATTATTAAGCATTGCAATTGCATGACCATGAATGAGACGTGTGTTCAATGGATGTTATTATTCAATGTTACATTATTTATAGAAAATTCACATAGAAGAGTTCATAAAACCTGCTTCAATTGATATCTAAATGTCTGCTTCAGCTTTCTTGGAAGTTTTTTCTACCCTGTGAACCAATTTAAGATCATTATTTTACCTTGAAAATATTTTGTTGAGGGTAATAAATTACTAATTCTCATAATTAATTTCATTAAATGTTCTGAAGACTTTCTGTTTTTACAAATATTGACAATAGTCTGTAACAGACAGTTGTGCAAAAATTCGATGAATGGATGCCACCGCCGGGATCTTTTCTTTCACGGAGTATGTTCTAAACAAGTCTGACAGCATATACTGAGGGAGCGTGGGAAGTGATAGCCGCGAGCCGTAGCAGGTATCTGTTCAATCAGATAGATAAGCTGCGTTCTCGTAGGTCCTGTTTGTAACGGTGACCGATTACATTGGCCAGCAAAAAAGGCACTGTTCTCTGCTGAAAATCACTTCCCGGTGGTTCGGAACCCACCTAAAACTGTAGGTCAACTAATATATCACCATCATCCAACTCATCACCCACGCACAGGTCTGAGACCTATGTGGGCTTCATCCTCAAAAAAAAAAAAAAAAAAGCGTTGGACTCTTATTATTTTCACCCTATATCGAGCTTGCTGTTCCAGAACTTAGGTGAAATGAGGAAATCTTATATTTATTATAATAAATCCCATATTATACATTAAATAATATATATATGTTTATATGCTCCCCTTGAGTACTTTACCATTATTATGTCATTTTCATCATTATTAATATATCTGATATACTGGTTCTTGAAGAAGTAAGTTTTAAAACAGAAATATTGTAAACTGAATCTGTTTTTATAAAACGTCTGTGTTTTAGTCAATGATACTATATACCCATGCAAAGTGAGTTCCATACATGCTCAAATTAATACATTATTAATAGAAAATAGTTAATCCATCTATTGACTAAATGCTACCGCACATTTCTCTTCGAAATCCACTCTACCAGCCTATTCAACAGGACAGATTGAATATTTTGAATAAAATAATTGAGAGTTTTAGAATACTTGACATTATTTTTTCCGTTCCCTATTCTTGATCAGATCGGGTTTGTGCTTTCGCATCAAATTAATAATAGGCTATCAATAATATTAAATTTAATATATTAATAGTTAATATTTAATATATTAATTTTATATTAATAGTTAAAGTAATAGGATCATACAAATTTGTTTAGAAAAATAGGAAGTAATACAGGAATCCACATAATATATATCTTTGATATACCGGTGCTTGATGTAGTACGTTTTGAGATAGAAAGATTGTAAACAGAATCTATTTTTCTAAAAGTCAATGATGAAGCTCAATAATGAAAAGTGAGTACCATACATGCTCAAAGTTATTCCGCAGTTTGTAAAACAAATGAGAAAAACTAAAAGGCTAGGTACCGTACCTATTAACTTATAGGCCTAATTGTTTATTCATGTTGGTTTGAAAAGCCTATCTGAAATTATGAAATGTCAAGGCATTTTCTCCAACTTCTGATTAAAGATGATAGTTTAGAAACAGTATCAATTTATATCGTAACAAAATTTGCAGAAAGATCATAATGATCAGGCCTATTTGGATAGGATAAACGACATCTGTTCAAGGATAAAACACTCAACTCTCAGCACTGTCAGCTATGTATGGGTTTGACTATCAAAACTTATTTGATCTTTCAATTGGCTATTATTAAGAAAAATTATAATTAAATAATCTTTACTATATGAAACAATAATAGCCACTCACTAAAAATGACAAAAAGCGGTGTTTTGAATTTTCCGCCGCTTTTTACTCTGCAGTCCTGCACCATTGATATTATATTACTGTCCTGCACTCTATGCAGCGATTCCCGAAAGAAAAAAAATGTAAAAATGAGGTTATGTTCAGCACAGTTCAACTTCACGTGATAATGGTTGGAGTTGGATGTCACCCGGTCGTACTGTATTCTTCTGAACTTCGATAAATCTCTTTACTAACTTAGGCCTTTATTGATCCTTATTCTAAATACTGTGAAGATGAAAATGATGCGTCTGCTGTACAAAGGGTTGAGAGCAGAAATAATTTGAATGTAAGCCCGGCTTCAACCGCTAAAATTCTTTACATTACACACCTTTGCCAATAAATTCAGCAGGCCATTGTCATTTGTTATTAAAAATGTAAGTAATTTGTCTTGAGGTTTAATTTGTTTTGTTATTACATAACAAAGTTATCAAAGCCGGCTTGTTACTGGTTGCCAGTCTCCCAGTCTAACTGGTACCATGTCCTATTGGTCATTTTTTAGGATCGGAAGACAAGTTATGTTGTACTGTAATTTATAAGTGCGTGTGTACATATTACATTAGTACATGAAAAACGCCCTTTTTGAGCTTGGGGATAGCCTAAGTTTAACCGGCTATGAGTACTAATAGACCTAATTACTGGATGGGGAACTGCAACCGCATTTAAAAATCTATTTTCTTTATATATTAGCATCATTTTTATTTGGCGTAGGATTTAAAAGTCAGCAAATTCGTGATTATTGTGCCACCTTAATTTGCCAAACTCTCTAAGGCTTTTATTAAACAAAGCCACTGGCCACTGCAGTCGCCACTATTTAAGACTAATCACATCAGCCGAGTACATTTGATTTAAAAAAATCAGCTGTTGGCTTCAAAGAAATGTATGCCTTCGTCTACTTCAACATTTTTGAGCTCGGTCAGCTGATGTAATTTAGCCTTAAAGTGTGGCAAGCGACGGTGACTGCAGTGGCTGTCTAATAAGAGCCTAAATGCATGTTGTCAACTCCTCTGTACCGTACCTGAACGCTGACGCTCGTCAATTTTTCAGTCCAAAATAGGCGAACGTCTTATATGCGACATTTTTTTATCCCAAAACCCCATTATACTCAACCTTGACACATTCGTTAACGGATGAGACTTTCAATAACACGTTTTCATCCAGACAAATGAGTCTTCTGAATAGATTAACTTAAATTCCTGGATTTCTTGTTCCATGACGAACTGCGTTGTTAATATTAACTTTTCATGTGAAATTTAACGACTTGCAGTCAAATATTTGAAACTCAACTTTTCATGTGAAATTTAACGACTTGCAGTCAAATATTTGACTGCAAGTCGTTAAATTTCACATGAAAAGTTAAGATTAACTTATACACAAAATTACAATAGAAATTATAGATTATGATTTTATAGACAATTACTTTATGTAAATGCTGGAAATGAAGAGTAACTATGAAGACCATAAAATGTCAGAAGACCACTTCCAGTTGGGATATTATTAAATAATGAATCTCAATGAATTAAAACCAAGACACCACCCAACTATGTACAATATTTACAAGAACGAAATTGGAACATAGATTTATGGAGAAAAATATGATTTTCGCAACTTATGTACAAATTTACAAGAGTTGATAAGATTAAATACTTGAATGATTGAATATTATTATCTTTATGAGGTATGAGATGGGGCTTTTGTGTCACAGAACATGATTGATGAGATACTGATAACTAGAAAATAATCTGAGAAAATGTGAATGCTCCAAGATAAGAATTATATCTGCTGTGATGATGGATTGACACATATCTATGAAAACCATAAACCTAACATTCAAGTGCAACAAAAAACCGCAAGTTTTTCTGAATGATAGGCTTGTTTCCCAACAACAATTCGGCATTATGAGAGCACTGCATGCAATTATGATTAGAATGCAATGATTCACGATTTATGTGGTGGAAAGCTAACACAGCTATAGATTTGAAAAATGAAATTAGCCTGTGTTTGGTGATGTCGAAAGCATATGACTTTGGCAAAACACGTAAATATTGTTAGCCCTACCTGGATAAACCAGGATTACTACTGGCTGTAGTTGGGGACTCTGTTGGTACAGCAGGCCTCTGTCTGTTTATAAAAAAAATGATAAAGATAGTGTCAGTTGTGTTAATACCGCGATATGGGAAAGACTTGAATTGAGAGTTTGGATTAAATTAGGCTACATCAAATCAATTTTTGCCACCTGAATATCAACTATAACATTTATTCTGCATTTCATATGAAATGCAATGTCCTTGGTATAGAAAGAATTGTGGAATATTCCTTGTCTGAAATTTTTTAACGCTATGTAATTCATAAAAAATTACCTTGGTTTCAAAAATTAATGGGAACTTGCTCCTTAAATATAATTAACAAATAGAAAAAATTCAAATTTCATCTGTGGTTTAATTATTGACAATTCCATTCAAAGTAGCTTTGTTCCTTTTCTAGATTAATAATGTGAGATTCAATTCATTTTAGACTTAATAATATTATAGTCATAATAATACCAATCTCATTGTTAAACAATACTGTACTTTATAGTTGTTGAAGCTGTGCCTCTGTTTTTACAGATAAATAACATATCTCACGTATGAGATACAAAGATAATGCTGTATTCTGGGATGGTGAATCAACAAGATCCAATGTATAGTAAGTGTACTTCTTTCATTTTCATGAAGCTTAACCATCATAATAAATGTTTTTAACGAAATCATTGTACTATAACTTGTAAACTATGTAGCAATTATTGCAGATCATAATCCTACTGTAGATAATAAATGCATTTTGAGGTGAGATAGATATCAACGGTTGATCAACGTCACCGGGCATGTGAGCAAGCATCCTAACAGTAACAGCAACATCCTAACATAAGGCCAGTGGTACTCAATTGATGAATTTATTATCCAATTTGCATGCCGTCAACTTTTTGTGAATGGTATCAAATTCTTCAGTTTTTAACTTGAAATATTTATAGTTGATAATTTGTCAACATTATCTCTCAATTCAAGTCTTTTCTCATACAAAATCCTTACAGCAAGTAAATAATCGTATAGGGAGACGTAAGCATTGACATTTCTTTAGTCATACTAATTGGAGAGTCTTATTGTTCATACCTCACAAGCGGTTTTTCGTTGCACTCAGATTGACTGTCTGGGCATCGTGATGGTGGGGATGTGGAGGGGGAGGGACCTCTGCCACGCACAACTGGACGCGTGAAGCGAGGTGACTCAGTGACGTTGCTCAGTGGCTCAGGTATGGATGTGGGTGTGGATGTGGATAAACGGTTATTGAAGGTAGGAGGATTGATATAAGAGCTAGTTCTGCCTCGAGACACCTGAGACCTTGGCTTTTCATCATTTGTTTCTTCAACAGAATCATCTGATTCTTCATAAGTTTTAATATTTGGTTTTGAATATGATATAAACTGTGAATTGTCTTGTCTATGAGGAGCTTCTGATATTGGACTATTAGATTTCTTATCAAATGAGAAAGATTCTTCAAATTCATCTCTAAAATTATCATTGTTCTGAGAAAAGCTAGCTTGACCCGCCCCTTTGCTGAGTAGATGATTCTCTCTACGATCATCATGGTAGTTTACTGCATTCTCTTCTGGCAATCTGGCATAAAAGCTGGGCTCTTCAGTTCTGTAACCAATGATCCTGCGAGACTGGGTTGTAGTAGAAGGAATAGTTGTTGTGGTTTGAGGTGGGGGTGGGGGTGAGCTAGGTGTAGTCAGTTCTATGGGAGCAGGTTGAGGTGGTGCAGTGCTTCTGATGAAGTGAACTGCTCTCACTTCTTCTTCATTGATTGGTTTTGGTGTAACCCGGATTCTTGGTCTGATGGGAACTGTTCTCAAATTTTCACTTGTTGTTTCTGAAGGCTTATTTGCAGCTTGAATGTTGATAGATTCTGGTTTCTGGCTTTCAATTTGTTGATCGCGGTGGGGCATAACTCTAGATCTTATGTTAGTCACTTTGACTTGTCTCCAAATAGATCTATCGTTCACTGAAACGGCTTCTTCTTGTTGTGGAAAAGAGGCGGTAGGTTCTACAACAATCCTGAATGGGTTCAGTTCGTTCCTTGTCCTTTGCTGAGGCTCTGTAATGTTGTTAGCTTTAGGAGTTTCTGATCTTGATGGGAAAAAAGTTGGGCTACTTGGTCTTGAGTTTCTATTTTCTACTTGGGATGATCTGAAACTTCCTTGGCTGTTGTAGCTGGACAATGCTTCTGGGCTTTCTGATTTGGATCGAGCAATTATTGGTGGTTGCTCCGTTGATACTCTACTTGAAGTTTGAGAAGATAAAACTTGCTGTTCTTCTGATCTATCATTATTACTTGGAGAAGTTCTAACATTATCAGTATTGAATCGTCTTCTTTGTTCAAAGCTGCTGTCAACGTCAATGTAGTCATTGATGAAAGCACTAATAAGACCATCGTTTATACTTTGTGGATCCTCAACTGAGAATGCTTTGACTGATCCGCGGCTTCTTTGTTGTGGCACTGCAGGCGCGACTCTTCTAACAGAAGCTCCTGAATTGTCTAGTGCAAATGCAGCCGAGAGGGTCAGGCGTCGTGGAGTGCTGGCGGGTTCGGAGCTGGTGGAAGGGAGAGGTGTGGGTGAGGGAGTAGGAGGGAGAGCTGAAGGAGACCTTTCATCAGTCAATCTTAAAGCTACTGGTGCAGGCTGATTTGCACTCTGCCTCTGGGCTCCTGGGACAGCAGTTGTACTTGTTTCTTCCAATCTGTAGGAATATGTACATGGTATGAAGGATTGGCATACAATTCCGAACAAAACAAACCATTTAAATAATAAATTACAGACTTTCCGAAGTTGACAGCACATATTGCAGCATTCTTCTTTCACTCTATCAAATGATATTATGATACAGAAAAAAAGAAAAAACCACCATGCAATATTGTGCTACATTCTGTTAAATTCTTCTATACAAGTGCCAGAGATATTCTGGAATTTAATATTCAATACTTATAACTGAAACAATACTAATTGATCGCATTGAATGTTTGGAGTTGATTTTACTTTTTACTCATGTTATACTATGCTTGTTTTAGCCTGAAACTTCATTCAAATTTTAACTTTAATTCTTACATTCCTTCTTACAAAAATTAAGCTGTGAAATCAGCATAAGTCATAAATTGAAAGGAATGCGATGTTGCTAAGCTATAATCTATGTACTCTAGTCAATGGGAGAAAAGGAAATAATTTACATAGATCCAAATCGAAAATATTACAAAGATATCTGTATATCTTGTCTTAAATTAATTACAAAATAAAAAATAGTATAAGTTACAGTATTTAAAGAATTAATTAAAAAAAAGTGTACATGAACCAGGGGAAAAAGTGAAAACCAAGTGCTTTTTTTATTGTTCTTGGTTGCCAAGCAATAATCATTTTATTTTCGAATATTATTTTTTAATTCAAAATAGATATAATAAACTTGAATTTCCATGTCCATGAGAATTCATTAGATACTATTTATATAATGATGAAAATTCTTTACTATTATTGCTCGCGTAAATAAATAATCATGAAAATTACTTCCATGAACATCTTTTTATAATCACTGTATTTGTTCCAATCTGAATATTTATCATGAAAATGTGTTTCCTAAGTTATAAATGAAATCAGGTCACTGATCTTGTTGAATTTTTCCTCGTCAGATGAGTAATAAATTCATGCACGGATGCAAATTTTCGTAAAGCCCACTTTTTCTGCAGAAATTAAAATTACAGAAATGTTATGAGTGTAACATGCCCAAGGCATCCCAAATGTACATCAGAAATCCCAAATGAATGCATGTCATTGACTTGTCCAGAAAGTGTTCATTTAGTAGTATTTGATATTTGATTGATTAGCTTGATCTGATGTTTAGTTCAACAAAACCAATTGAGGAATCGATAAGTTCAACAGAATCTATTGAGAACCTGAAAAGTTCATCAGGATTGAGAAACTGATTATTTGATAAACTTTGTTGTTTTCAAAAAATTTTAAATATTGAAAAACTAAATCATTTAGCTATAAAAATCTCACCCAAAAACCTTTAACAACTTGAGTAGATGCTTTTTTGTTTTTATCCATCCAGCCAAATTTATACATCATATAATTGATTTTTATTACTATTATCTGAAAAAGTGTAAATTTGGGAAAGTATCTATAAGCCTGGCATCATCATAGTTGTGTGCTATCCCAATCAAGTTTTAATTACTGTACGAATTCTTTAGTAGCCTGTTGTTCCCATTCACAAGAATAAAAAATTGAATAAAGATTTATCTGTAAATTTGCATGTAGGCCTTGAACATTTCTCAATTTTTTCCAAAGATTGAGACAATTAAACGTAATACTCATAGGAGTTCTTGAAAATAAACTATAAGAAAAAACTGTTTCTACAATTTTAAAAATTTAGACGGTTTACGATTATATAAGTTGTTGAATAGGCCCATGAAATAGTTGACTTGTCAAAATCACACAATTGAGACTACTCCATCTAACTGAATGATACCGATGAATTCCTGTGCCACTTTAAAACTACTATACTCAAGTATTAAAAATCATCTACTAGACAAAACTACAAGCACACTATGTAAATACTAGAGATTGATGATACAGTATTCTACGAATCCAACTAAAACAATGCATGTTAATGAAAGGTTTATGTACAAATACCTTAGCATTTAGAAAGCATTTTATACTATGAATGAATGAATCTTACCGGCTAGCTGATGATTTCCCTTGGAGCTGAGACTTGTATTGGATGTCATCATTCTGAAAAAATTAGATTATCATATTTTTCCTAATTTCTATATAGGCTACATAATATTACTTCACTGCTTTATATATGTAATATATATATATGGAATGAGTGACATTTTAAGTTTTGCTCTAAATAATAAAAATGCTTTGAACCGCGATCATGTAATATTGATATTCTATGTAATATCTGGCCTCTTATGATAACTTCACTTGCTCATTATCATATGTTTGCTTGAAGCAAACGTTGAATACAAAATATTCACTTCAACTGTATAGAATTTCTGAATTCAGAGATGCTATAGAATCTTTGCAAAACATGTGAATTCGTGAAACAGTAGGCACCATCCATAATATCATAATCATCCACTCATTAACCACGCACAAGTTTCGGCATCATCAACTCGGAAAAAAATATTGTCAGTTCTACTGAAGAAAAAACGGTTTTAAAGCCCATGACACCATTATATGCTTCTCACGTAATAAAATTAATCAATTTTCAAGAAGCATACTTAATGGTCGTGGAAAGCCTAACTAAAAAATATATATGAATGAAGTGCTTATTTATTTATTCATCTACCTATCTATTTATGTATTGACAGAATAACAGTTGAAATGGAGATGCAACAAAGTACAAACCTACTCTCTCCACAAATTGTCCAAACCATTGAGGTTAATTTACACTAAAAATTGATATTCACTGAAAAAACTTCACTCCAAAAAAATTAATTTTTTTTTTCGCTTAAAGGCTATTAAGAGTAAAACTTTTCTGATTTTCTGTGGTGAGTGGCTATTTAGAATTTCGTATTCCTAAATCTCAACTGAACAATAAACTTCGAGTTATCTGGGAAAATAATTGATATAGTAATTATGGTAACTAGTGTATAAGAGTATAAGATTGCATAATTGTTGATCTGACTTGTCTTATACTTCTTAACTGGAGTCTCAAAGACTTAATCTACAAAAAAAAGTTACAATCTTAAATGTTCTCGGAATTAATTACTTTGCGAATAACATTTTTTTAAATTCGACACATTATTTTCTCTAACGAGTATTTTATGACTTACTTGCAGATTGTAATTGTCGTTATAGTCTTGTGCGTTGACTGATTGTGCATAGATGTCCTGAGCACTGTAGCTGGGCTGCGAGTAGCGCTGCTGTGGCTGTTCGATCTGCACCTGTTGCGCCACCACGGCTGCTGGCTGCTGCTTTTCCTTGTACACTTGAGATCTGTATTGCTGTTGTTGCTGCTGCGGTTGCTGTTGCTGCTGCTGCTGCTGTTGTTGGTTGTTGTTCTGACCCGAATATTGTGAGTACTCTAAAAAAGATGTTATGCTTAAACTAAAATTTGAAACTGATTTTTTCAATGCGGAAAATAAAAACCCTTAGAATTTGTGGGCTGTTTTGCACTAGTAAAACCAGATGTCATTTTCTGATGTCATTTCATAGTGATTCTTTTTTTGTTAAATGTTCTCATTACATCATTAATTGAATAAATGTATTCATTGATCAAATGAATTAGAACGTAGAATTTCAGAATCTCAACTGAACAATAAACCTCGAGTTATCTGGGAAAACGTTTCAATCTTAAGGCATCTTGGAATTAATTATCTTGCAAATAACAAATGTTGTTGTAGAGGTCATCTCTTCCACAAAATAGAGCGCTTGGGAAGTTTTCAAGCATTGATTTCTGAGAGTCTGAATTATTAATAGAATAGTTGTTGCAATAAAGATTCACAATGGAATTAAGAAAGTTGAGCTACCCATTTATCATACTTGAATAATTTATTATTGTTGAACGCAACATAACATTTGATTTTGAATTTCCTAAAATTTTGCATAAAATCCAGTTAAATAATTAATAATTAATGTTTGAATGGTTTTATTAAAAATATCTGATTTATTATTTCCCCATGTAATATGTAGCATTCCTTAAAAATAATCAGCGAATGTATAAGACTGTCTTCAGAGAAGAAACACTAAAAACCATTTTACTATTATCTTTTTGATATTTTATTGTCATTATTTGTGAGAGAATGAGTATCTAAATTGGAAGTCTCTAGTATATAAAATCGACAGGCACGTGTTCTGTCCCGATAAACTGATAATGGTTTATAAAAACTGAATAATTGAGTTATGATAACTATTATGTTATGAGTCATTAAAGAAATTCAATTAGTAACATTGTTTCAACGTTGGAATTAACATAAAAGTATGCCATAAATCTGTTACGTCTTTATATGAAGGGAAAATAACTCTTAAACAGTATTTTCAAAGTTGAAAATGGCAAATAAATTATTGACGTGTTGAAAGCCTGTACTTGATTTAGCTTCGTGAAGACTATGGAGTTGGACTGATGATAAATATATTCCTTTATGAACTATGTTATTAAGAATGTTATTTTCATTTTAGTAAAGAAGCAGAAACTACTTTGCAGTACCATGTCTACAAAAACAATTGAAAATGTACTGAGAATCCGGTATTTTCAAAAAAATGGCGATGCTTAAGGAAGTTCCTATATGAAATTAATGCTTAGACTACTCGAAACTGGATTGCCACAAATCATGTTCCAATTGAATCAAATAATCTCGTTTCGATTAAATTTGAACACAAACATTCATCATGAGATAGTAGAAATGCTCAAGGAATTCACATGACATGACCATCAGTTGGTTGTCATATCAGATTCCATTTTAGAAATGGAAACATATTTTCCAAACATTGTTTAACATTCTTCACACCAGTATAATGTGAGATATCATTTCCCAGTTAGCTAGCTTGGAGTGAGCTCACCTATATCTTTATAGAGATCAGCCTCATCGTCGTAGATGTTGTAGAAACTGTCGAAAGCTTGGGGATTGTATTGAGTGTTGTTGTAGGACCTGGAGCTGCTCACTCTGGCCGTGGTCGGCTGTTCAATGTAGGTGGCTGGAGATGCGCTGCCTCTGCAAACGAGCAAAAATTACTGCATTATAATATACTACGATTAAAAACTTGGTAGAAGTTATAAATAATGAAAAAAAGTCAACAACCTTGGTCCAGTATTTAGCGTTCCATTCCAGTATAGTAAGACATGTTGCTCGATAGATGCTTAAGTGAAAGTAGTACTTTTCATAGTTTGGCTCAGTAACAGTATTTTAGGTTCGTTCAATGTGCTTTTCATTCAAGTATTAATAATTGAAGTATTAATGATGAATTGCTTCATCAGGTTCAGGATTCAGCTCTGATCGTCGTTGGTTACTGCTCTACTAGTGTAATTTTTCTTTATTTTTTGCCATTAATGAGGTTGTAGGATTGAAATGTCAATTGTTGGATTAAATAATGGATTCAAATTATTGCTGAATATTAGTTTTTTAGCTTATTTATTTTAATAAAGAACTATGAAACTGTTCCTGGATTTCTTGTTCCATGACGAACTGCGTTATTAATATTAACTTTTCAAGTGAATTCAACGACTTGCAGTCAAATTTTTCGTCAAGATTCGAAAACGTTCGGCCTACAGAGTAAGTAAATTCTACTTATTCTTAATAAAAATTTGACTGCAAGTCGTTGAATTCACTTTAAAAGTTAATATAAAACTGTATTGGCGTTGAAAGGCTTTTTAGTAATTATAAACATTTTTTATGTGATATAGCCGTTTCACACTGCTGTTGTGCTTCCTCCGACATTGAAAAGACTTTCAACTGTGTCCGAGGAGGCACTACTGGTGCGAAATGGCCATAAAATATAAGTAAGGATTTATATTGACTTGAAACTTTGTAACATAAATCTTAATTTCATATCACATAAGTCAAAATTGAGAATGGAACTACAACAAAAATGTTGCATTTATCCATAATGATTGTCTTTTGACTTGTTCATTTAGAGGGAATTTCTAATAATTTTCCAGCGTTATTAATTAATTATTATAGCTTTACCCTATCATTTATTACACTTATATTATTGTATGAAATGTTTCAGTTCAAAGAATGGGGTAGAAAAGCTCACTGTTGAGTAACACTTACTTTATATGAGTTCAACGTTACCTGCTCAATTAAAAAGAATGTTGACTCTAAAATATAGAACTTTTCTGAACTTCTATATAAAAAACGTTTTTTGATAAATAAGTAACTCAATACGAGCATTTACGGCTTGGGTAATAAAAGATCACAATGGAGGAAAAGACAAAGCATTATTTATCAAAGCGTGCTGGTATGGATTGATGAAAACATACTGAGGCGAACCAAACATCAAGAATAGGCATTAGATACAAAGAAAAATTACTAAAATAATGGATTCAGTTAATTGTGTTAATGGATATATGGATTAAATATTGTGAGCGATAATGACCTACAGACCAACACCTACAAACTGCCAGCTAAAGTTGCTAAGTTGTAAGAAGCAGTTGCAAGTTGTAATTTACATTATTAGAAGTTAGTTATGAAACTCAACTTACCTGTTAGTCAAGTCTATAGTCTTTTTTGTCGCTGGAGAAGTCGTATGAAAGTGTGGAATTGCCTGTGTTTCGCTTGTAAAGTATCGGTCAGTCACTGGCTCTTTGGTCATCGCATTGTTTTTGACTGGCCGTAATGTAAAACGGTCAGGTTGTCTATCGTCATAGTAGTCCGTAGATTGTGATGGGTAGGGAAATCGATCTTTGGATGAGGAAGGAAAGTTGGAACTCATGAATTCTCTATCCTTCGGAACTCCTGAGCTAGTTGAGTTTGAGTGGCTAGGCCTACATTTTTGTTTAATCTTTTTTATCAGTTTGTAGGACTCAATGGGGTCAGCTGTAGTAGGATATTTAGTACTAATGCTCAAATTTGTATGTGCAGTTTTTTGATCAAGGTGTATTGGATTTTTATTCACACCAATTGGCCTGAGTCTAACTAGAGATAATTGCTCGTTGGATGGACCGTCAACATTATACAGGGTTGTCTTGTTATGCGGTTGAAAGAAGTATTTGATATTGTGATTGTTATGCATGTGTGGTGTACGAGGGATTTGTGGAGGATGTACTTCAATATTTGACCTGGTTGGTTTTACTGCAATATTTAGATTACTGTTACTGATGTTAACTGGAGCTTGCGAATTGAAATTTGTGGTATAATATTTTTCTAATGATCTGTTACCAATATTTGAGTTTAAATTGTTATGGATGTATTTTCTTTTTTGATGATTTCTACTTTGATTTGTGACTAAAATCGGTCTTCTCTGTGTAGTTGTCTGAATAGTCTCAGAAGTTGGGGTGAACGGAGTGGTTGTTTTCCATTTCCTCAGTTTACTTTCTGCTATGTTCTCTGTTACCTCATACTGTCCGTCATTTTGTAAAGGCTTAGCCGGATGTAAAGGCCCTTTCCGCATATCTGCACTCTCATCTTCATCTTCTAATTCTTCTTGTTGATTTCCTTCATCATTTCCATTGCCATCACTCTCTTCATAATCATTATTTGTTACAGATTCTTTGTGTGGCTGATGATCAATGTCATCGGGCTTTCTGTATTCGTCAACGGTATCCCCCTCTTCCTCCTCACTGACATCTCTTGTTTGATCTTTTCTCATGTCTTGATCTTCTCCATGTGTTTCCTCTTTGCTGTTGGTGTTCGCATCATAGTCATCATAATCATAATCTCCATCGTGCTTTGTATTTTTATTTGCGTTTTCATCTGTATCAGCATTACTTGTATTCTCATAATCACTGTCATCTTCATTTTCATCTGACTCACTTTGATCTCTATGATCTTCATTATCTTCCGATTGATCCTCATCTATGTCAGTGGATTGTGACTCGGGTATGTTATAGGTCTCATTATCTATCTCTGTTATACGTTTGGGCATTTTAGGTTTTTTGGGTGCTTTCAAAATAGGCTTATTCAAACTTTCCAATGAATAATCATCAGAATAATCAAAATTATAATCATCATAATCATTATAATCCCCATCTAAATTCTCATAATCTTCCTCAAATTTGTCTTTTTCAGGTGTATTTGTTGCTAGAACTTTCAGCTTTTCTGAAGCTGCAACATTATGATTGGGTTTTAAAATACTGGTACCAGTCTGCTTACGTGACTCTTCGATCTCTGGTAAATCATACCTATGATTTGGAGCGAGAGTAACAGTCTCTTTCCTCTCATCCTCATCGAATTCTAAGGTAGGCATAAACTTCTCCCTGTTATTATCACGATCATAGGAACTTTGTTTTCTTTCTTGGCTTACTTTCTTTTTGTCATCAAAGCCAAAGTCCTCAGATTCCATATCTTCCAACTCTGATTCCAACTTGAATGTATGAGGAGAATTTGGACTATCATTCTTATATTTCTGACTAGATATTTTTGAAGGCTTTGAACTTTTATTAGTAAATAATGGCATTCGGGAGAAACTAGGAATGTCTATATTGAAATCTGGAATAAATTCCTCTTTGTCCCTTAGCAATTCTTCAGTTTCTTTACTTTCAGATTTCTTTTTCAAATTCACAGAAGAATCATTACTTTGATCAGCTAGTACCCGATTTCTATGAGAGTGGCTATTCATCTTCCTTCTATTTGGGCTAGTGACCTCTCTAGAAATTTTCTCCGGTTTTCTATTAGATCTATGATACATGTATTTTTCACGTTTGTTACTAATAGATGAATCATTGTGCGAAAATGGTTCTGGAATAATATAATCATCATTGAAATTATATGTGTTACCATTTTCTTTGTTGTTGGAGTCTGCTGTAAATTTATATCGATTTGTACCCCTTTGTTTTTTATGATGGGGATGGGCTTCTTGTGAACTTGTAGGTGCTCCTCTGCTTTCTGGAACTGTTCCAAATGGTATATTCTGAGATGAGGGTTTCATTGAATTATTTCTTCTGCGTAAAATTCTTCTTCTAGTTTTCTTTGAACGAATTGGGTAGTTCCTTGCATCTCTAGTTATGTTGGGCTTATTATCAATATTCATTCCTCTCGCAGAAATTTTTGGAGTCTGTGATTGTGATTGGACTTGTTGAGAGTTTGTATCACTCTCAACCGGCTTGGATTGACTTCTGGGAATCTCACTCAATTTTTCTAAAAATCTATCAAAATCAAACCCAGGGTTGGCAAATGGATTACGAATTCCCTTATATTTTTCTTCAGGGTCTAGATAGAAATCGGCTGGTGGAGTGGGAAATGGCATTTTGTCAAATGAATCTGAGTCATCCTCCTCTTCATCACCATTCTTTTTATTCTTATCGTTATCCTCTTCTTCATCATCTGTGTTCTCTTCTTTGCCAGATTCTGCGTTTTCTTGTTCATCAGTACTGTTATCTGATTGATCTTGTGGCCTTCTCTCATCTTTATAATTTTCTTCTTCATTATCTGATGAACTGTCATCATTTTCTGAAGGACTTTCTTCCTCATTGGAATTATGTCTTTCTTTGTGATATGTTGGTTTTGTCCTTTGAAATTTTCGTCTTCTTCTGTTGTTTTTAGAATCATTGTTCACGTTATCTTGGTTATCTTCTTTGCCTTTAAATGGTATAACAAATTCTTCAATTTTAGAGTCTTGACTCACTAAAACGTCTGTATTATTCTTTAACCCTGTGCTCATTACTAATCCTGGATACCTAGCCGTCAATAATTTTATTTCAGTAGCAGATGGTGCAAAGTAGCTGTTAGGCAGATTTAATTCTGAAACATGACTTATAGTTGTATCATTTGATGAGTTATTGAGGCCAAATACTCCTTTCAGATATATTGAGGATAAAGCTGTATTTTGTGCGCCTGAATTCATTGCTTTGAATCCTGATATTGGCTGTAAGGAAGGGGTCACTACATCATTTAGGGTGAAAAAATTTGAAGGTCTTTCAGTCGTTGATGTTAAATAACTAAATGTTGGATTCACTATAAATTGACTATTTTCTCTAAATGAGTTGACTCTTGGGTCTTTTATTTCACTTGAAGTGAGAAGAGTGCTGTGGGCGGCGAAGTGTCGGGGAGAGTTGGCAAAGCCTGTGTGTGATTTGATATTTGGAGCTGGCATGAATGCCATGGCTGGCTGAAACCTCTGATTTGAGTCAGTATTGGTTACTTGCACCGTTGGCATAAAAGAGTTCCGAAAAGGATTCAATTGTGAATGTGTGTGATAATTCCCAGGATTGAATTCGGACATCATTGGTGGAGCTGGTAGAGATGGTCTTGCAAGAAATGGCCGTTGGCTGGGATGGGGGAAGGAGGGGGCTGAGTTAGTAATCCATTGGTTATGCGATCCTTGTGTCGCTTGGAAATTTGCAGTTGGCCCAGGGTAACTTAAATGAAAAATAACAAGTGAAAATTTAATAGTAAGATGACATCTGACACAAATATTAAACGGCATTAAACTAATAAAATATCTTGATAACAAAGTCCATTGGTACGCTTTTAGAAATTTTGACCATGACTTTATTTTACAAATCTAATTGATGACTACTGTCATGAGAATGGATAAGATTTCAACTTTCAATATGAGTGCGAAGGCAAAGTTAATAATAATAAGTTATTTTTAGGGAATTTCATGAAAGTGGGTTCAGAAAGTACTGACTTACCAAACATTTCATACATTTTTATCATTCACTTAGACTACTACTGTAGGTAATTCCTTTGCTTTTGGTTCCCAACAAGTTTATGTCAGCATTGCTTAATAATGTGTAAGTTATCATATTCTCTTGTATTTTAGCAGAATTCAAAGCATAACAATTAAATATTGATATTTTGTAGCTGACTAGATTAAAAAACCAAATCTATTGATCTATTGCAACGTTGATGAAACTCAATTATATTTATATATATGTAGTCTGGATGTTTACTTCATTGTTAGTAAATATTGAGATGGCTATTTGAAAGAAATATTTGTATAAAATCTTGAGTTGATGAAAGAAATTTGAACGACTCTATATAAAAATTTCACAGGAATGTCCAAGAAAAATACTCAATCTATTGAAAAAATATAAGATTTTTGTTAGTTGTTTAAAAAAAATTGAAAATTAGACATTATACTTCTGTACAATTTATGAGTCATACCTTATTCGTGTCTGTCGTTTTGGTCTCAGCAATTCGTTAGTGAGCGCGTAGTCCTGATTGTCGAGTAATTTGTCAATATCAGGTGGCTTAGTCTTTTTGTCACTGGTTTGTCACAAGTCATAGAAAGCGATAAATAATATTAGTATCAGTTAATGATGATAGAGATATCTATGAACCACCCTCACCCTCCAAAGAAAGTCATGCGCTCAAAAGAGTAATATTGTAGGGTGATCATGAGAATTAAATGTGTTCTCGGTAATGAAAAATTTCATTCTTATCATTTTCAAGAACTTTTACTGAGAATGATATAACTTGGATGAATTATGAATTTATGAACTTATTTGTTACTGAAGGAAAAATCCTACAATATAAATTAATGTATTATAGGGCTAGAGAAGACAACCTGGTTGAAAAGTTACTTTAAAAGTTATGTTTAAAAGGGGGTGATGAGAAATATTAAAAAAATAAAACCGAATATGAGAGATTTTTTAATTAGAGTTTTAATTCATTTGTCATTTCTATAATATGAGATTTCAATACTTTGAAATGCAAAATTGTGATTTTAATTTTAATATGTTGAAATGCATTCATGTATTTGGTTTCTCAATGAAGCAAAAATATTTTCTGTAATAAAAATGTAGATTCACTTGTAAGCTTCTTCAAAAACTATTAATTCTTGGATTTCTTGTTCCATGACGAACTGCGTTGTTAATATTAACTTTTCAAGTGAATTCAACGACTTGCAGTCAAATGACTGCAAGTCGTTGAATTCACTTGAAAAGTTAATATTAATTCTATTCACTACTTAATTTATTGTCATGATATTATATAACTATTATGTTAGAAATGAAATGAAATAATATAACTATGCATGAAATGAAAGATCCATTGCGTTTCATCGCAACCAAATATCAAACCAATAAAAAAAGACTGAAAATCTCACCTTGAATATTGCTGTTGGGTTCCAAAAGATACGACTGACAGTTTCTCCCTTCCTACGCCAGGAGAAACCTGTTGAAAATAAA
Organism: Conomelus anceps; assembly: GCA_948455865.1. NCBI lineage: Eukaryota > Metazoa > Arthropoda > Insecta > Hemiptera > Delphacidae > Conomelus > Conomelus anceps. The sequence continues at coordinate 27,837,998 of OX418217.1, forward strand.
CAGTGTGAGTTGAAATTTGTTAACTAAAATAATATTTAAACGTTGTTGATAAAACTGTAGGTCCAGCTCATCAATCACCGTCATCCAATTCATTACCCAAGCACAGGTCTCAGACCTATTTGGGCTTCATCCTCAAAAAATAATATTTTGAATTTTTTGTTTGCTGGTGATTCTGCTCTATTCTATCATCAAATAGTGTATAACAGTTAAATTTAAGTACAAATTTATCATGAAAATATATATAATACCATACAAACAAAATTTTATGAATGTTTTGATGATTTGTCAGTGTGCGGGAGAGTCGTATTGACATAATAAAATTATTAATCAAAAATATAGTACCACAAGTAGTAATAGGCGTTACTCATAAGCTCAAAAGGTGAATAATTAAATCCAATTAGAAATAATCAATAAATCCAGTCTCAGCCATGAAAATGAACTAAAAATGTATTGATGCCAAATGCTCCATATGTTTAATAAACGATATAGGTTTACTCTTTCGAACAAGTACATGGAAAACCACTATGTAAGTGACTAAATCTTTAGTTGAAAATCAAAAGTTAGTTTGAAGTAACTGACAATCTAACAAACTGACGAATATACAGAAACAGAATTTATTAATTTCGAATTCCTATTAATTTATACTGAAGACTTCCGCAATGGCGGATATTGACAACAGTGTTGAATAGCTGATGGAAATCGATGAATGCTACTGTACAGAATTTCAGTCACCACCGGGAATCGAACCACGGACCTCCCAATTGCCGGTCGGGCGCCTTAACCACTAGACTATGGAAGGTCTGACCCCCAGTGGGTGGGGGTAGTAGAATTGCACCCACAGTATCCCTGCTTGTCGTAAGAGGCGACTAAAAGGGCAACTGTCCGTTGACCTCATTATCCTAGAAACCTATCCTTTATCCTGCTCTTCATCCCAGCCCCTCCCTCCACCCTTTCCTCTATCTAACGGTGCCTGCAGGACACCAGGCGACCTCCTGCAGTATGTAGCCTTGCCCGGGCATGCGGGGCTCTGTCCGGGTTGACTCCACTTCCCTAGCTGCTCGTGGGAACCACATGAATTTCCAAATACGAACCAGAACCAAACCTCAAGGTAACTCCAGAAGTTGCCTTGCCCTCAAACCTATCAGGATCCACCCCATCAGGGCAGGTTCCTCGATTTGAATCAACAGTCAAGGACAATGCCCAGGGTCCTTCAGATCAATTTACATCACAGTAAAGCAGCCTCGGCTGCTTTCTGCTGGTTCTTCCTCAGAGAGGGATTTGACCTAGCAAAAGGCTGCTAGCAGACACAAGCTCCTACTTCACCAACTGGTTGGTGAGGCTGGGTAGAGGTCAGGTCAAGCAGTTGATTGCTCTGATAACTGGACATGGCCACTTCAGGAAACATCTCCACACAATTGGACTCAGAAATGAAAGTCAGATGTGTAGGCTTTGCAATCAGTCTGAAGAGACTGCCAAGCATATCATACTGGATTGCGAGAGACTCGGGGCAAGGAGAAGGGCTCTGTTTGGCTTTAAGCAACCAGGTGATGAATGGGACATTAGCATAGGGAAAAAAACTCCTGGATCTTGTAAAGGGCACAGGTATTGGTTTGCCCAACTAACGTACTAGGGACACACAATAAGCTTCGGTTGACGTGTGAGGATCTTTGAATCTTTGGATCTTTGAATCCGTCCCTTCATAACATAACATAACATAACATGGAAGGTCTGTGGTTCGATTCCCGGTGGTGTCTGATATTTTTGTATAGTAGCATTCATCGATTCCATCAGCTATTCAATACGGTTGTCAATATCCACCATTGCGGAGGTCTTCAGTAAAAAATAGCACGAAGGAATTCGAAATTAATAAATTCTGTCAAAAATTAAACTTGTAGCTAAATACAATGTATTGCTTGTTTGTTTGTTTTTATTGTGTCTGGTTGGCCTGATACCGGTATCAGACAAGTCAGTCAAAGTGCTTGACAAAGCAAGACACAACTCTACTGAAAAAAACAACATGCTCTCGTCCCCCGGAAAAGATCAAGTTCTTACTGGATCACAACATTCAAAATACTCTGTCAAACTGTAAAAACATTTGCTAATTAAGAACTTTTTCAGTCTTTGTTTGAAGTCCCTCACTCCAATTGCCTCCATCAAATCTATTGGCAGTGCTTGATAAATCTTTCTACCAATAAAGTTGGGTTTTTCTTCAAACAGAGTCAGCCTATGGTATTGAGAAAATGCGTTCTTGTGCCTTGTCTCATATGTGTGTTTCTTATCTATTAAATCAAGTGAAAATTTTCTTATGTACAAACACATTTCAAGTATATAAAGACAGGGCACATTGAGTATTCCCATGCTGACAAAGAAATCTTTACAGTGGGTTTGAGGATGCAACCTCAGCATGTAAAGAAGCATTACCTATATGATTTCATAATAATGCCAAAAAGGAAAATCTAGAGGGTACACACTGTCTATTTATCATTTCTGTCATTACTGTCTGAAATTATTTAATTTGTGAGCTTGAAATTAAAAGCCTTGAATTTCTGACAAGAAATAAATTCACTAAACATGGTAAGAATCTGTAGTTAAAAAAACAGGCTACAATTTTAGATTTGACTCATCTTGTAAAAATTACTAATAAGCGTTTTGCGTGTGTTGGACGTTTTTTTTTTTTGTATGGCAGTTAAATAATTTGAATAATATTTACCTGCAATGCATTACTGTGTCGACTGAGTCCATCTCGATCTCTGGCCACCTGGCCCAATGTCGCTGGCTGTCCACGGTACACCCTTTGCTGTCGGTCACTCTCGATCTCTTCTGCTGGTCCAAGATCTTCTTCAGCGTACAGCTGGTGTTGCTGGAATTCAAAAGAAAAATTTAGAGTCAGAAGATATCGAGAACAAAGTCTACCTATCTTCTTTATCATGCATTACAGTTATTGACAATACAATAGAGGTAGTAATAGTAGCAATAATAATAGGTTAATATTGGTTATTATTAATAATAAATCTAAGTCTTCAAATTTCTTATTAATGATTTGTGAACTTCAAAAAGTGTTGAAGTAGTGACAGGGATAAAATGTACAATGAGAATTTGAAAATACCTGCATGAAAAGTTACACATATTGTAGTATTTTAATTCTACCATTTTGTATTTTGCTAGCATTTATTGTCTTGATTATTTATACAATATAATAGATTTATTATGAAAAATCAGGAGAAAATTATTATTCAATGAATGAATGGTGACAATGCTTACTTACCAGTAAGCTTTTAAGATAGTTCACTCGGTACTTTTTATTCAGACATTTCTGATAAATTTTCAAACGCAATATTGTTTTTCATAAAATTAAATTTCAAATTGATTTTTTGTTTTTAGAAATCTTTTGGAGTACATTTAACTAATATCATTGTGCAATTCAACATGATTAATGGATTATTGTTTAACGTTAGATAGATTATTACAGCACTACTACCGTACTAACATCCCAAAAATAGATTTTATTATTCAAAAAGAGTTTTCAGAAAAAACTAATTAACATTCCATATTCCTACATTCTTACATTACTAGCTAATCCTTTCCTTCGGAGTAACATAAAATATTTTATTAATATTTGGAGTTCAGCATCATAATCGGCTGATTGTTGTCATTGCTACAAGTAACAAGATGATGCAACACCAGTTCACTTCTATTAAATACAAAACGTGTGTCCTGGGTAAGACAGAAGAGCTAGAAGAACCTGCTACCGGATTATGTCCTCAGATTTCCTGATCATTTCACCCTTGGATGATCCTGAATTGGAGGAACCGGTCCTTCTTCGGGGGACATTCAACTAAGAACTTCGGCCAATGCCCCAGAATAAATTATTATTCAACTTTGGTTGGAAAAGATGAGTCAAAATGAAACTTCTGTCAACGGTACTGTCTCCAAAATGTCATAATATCTATGTGAGGTATGTAAGTTACATAATCTTCTTGAAACCATCCGGAAACAATGATAGGAAATAGGAGAATGTGGAATTGCGGATTATTCCCTTGTAAGCCTGAGGCTTGTCCGTTAATTTATATAAGGTGAAATGCTATTAATTAGTAGTCAGTTAATGTTGTTTAAAAAATTATTTAGGGACCACAGGAATGTGCTTGATTGCATAAGAGTAAGAGAAATGGAATGCACTTGTGTTTCTATTAATGCAATAGTACTTAATTTCTCTTTTGTGTATTAGATTCGAATATTAGCGATCATTCTCGCTATTAATCTTTTTAACAGTTGTTCTTAGTAGCTCAGCGGACGTTTTTGAAAACTATATGTTGTTAAATTCTCAAGTCAGGACGTTAGTCTTCTAGGCTCTACCATGTGAGGGTTAAGTGTAAGAGAGGGCTGGCTGCGCCCTAACTTCGTCCTCCCAGGAAAATAATAAAGGCAGTCAATCAAATCAAATTTGCTTTCCCTTGGAGGGCTAATTTGAGAAGATTTTACTTGCATTTATTCCTCTTGATGTGTGATCAAGGTATCAAAGCGTTTTCTTACTAATGGCATTAAAAGCTTTGGCATTTTCTTCATTACCTACAGCACTACCTCAGGAAAAAATTTTCCGCCTATGAGATTCTCCAGATTTTGTTAAAGAGACACATTTCTAAGGTCTCTAGTTTTTTCTTATTGCCTCAGTTATTGTAACGGGTGATTGACACTGATGAGTGCGCGTTCACACATGTACAATTTTACCACAACCTTTCATCGCAACAAATGCTAATTTAATTGATTTGTCATACTCCCCAATGCCATAATTCAGTTCAATACAAATTACAACTTCAGGTTTGCTTATTTTTAAATTTCGAATCCTCAAAGTGCAAAATTTCAAAGTTTTAAAAATTCAAAGTTTCAGAGTTTTGAAATTAATAAATAACTATGTTTTATATATTTATCAGTTTAATAGATTGTGTTCCTTAAAAAACCAACTTGAATCTATAAAGACTTCTGCTTGAAATGAAAAGTTCCAGTAAAAGTGTAAAAACACCCGTTAGGCTCAGTTCCAACTACGCGGATTCGGACAAAACGGACAGTGTTTAAGACTACATTGTCCGTTTTGTCCGAATCCGCGTAGTTGGAAACCGAGGCTTTAGCACTGACTTCTGCATAAACGAGGTCAAAGCACACCAATGCTTAAACATGTTCAGAATTTGGTTATATCTGTTTGTCTTGTGAAAAAAATTATATTGGTAAAATGGCTGTTTCAGTTAGACTGTATCAATATCAGTACAATATCATTAAACATTCGTTTAATATTCATAAATATGAATTATTTAGAAATGTGAATACAATTAAATTATTAACTTTTCATGTGAAATTTAACGACTTGCAGTCAAATGGACAAATTTGACTGCAAGTCGTTAAATTTCACCTGAAAAGTTAATATTAACAACGAAATGGAACAAGAAATCCAGGAATACAATTAAATTATTTTTTATTTACTATATTATATTACTTAATACATTGCATATTACATTATACACGATAAACAGCTGATGAGCTGAGACCCGTGTTTCTGTTCCGTCTGATTTGACCAGCACGGACTGTAAAAAGGAGGTGCTGATTTGACCTCGTTTGTGCAAAAGTTTGAGCAAATGGGGTGAGCTTGAAAAGCGGCTATTAGTGTCAATGGTTCCCAGTCCCTAATTTTAATAGAAGAGTATAGATAAAGGTAGAAATGAGGTAGCCTGATCACAGTTTAAAGTAACTTAATTTTTGGTAATGCATTTTCTAATTTAAAATTATCAAGTGCATTTCTCCCATAGATTACTATTTCAAAAACCAACAAGATCTCTGATGTATAAATTCTTTGCTTCCGTTTTCATTTGATCGTTATTCCATATTCACCTTGGGAATTTCTTCACGCTGAAGCTGATGTTGCTGCTGCTGCTGTTGTTGTCGCTGTGACACGGTGCTCCTACTGAGAGGTTGTATAGGTGTAGTTTGTCGCGTGCGGGGATCTGTGACCTGCACCGTACTGACTGTGGCACTCTCTATACTACTCTCTCCGCAGCCGACGTTTCTTGGCCAGTCACATGTTTGTAACTCATGACTGCAATTGATAAAAAAGCAGCATTACTGAATAGACTTCATTACAACAAAAGTAAATGATCATGTAAAAATGTCAGGCCTAGACCAGGAATCGGATGGTAGTCAGGTGCCTCCAGGGTTGCTTTCATAATGGAGCATCCAATAACCACCATCACAAATCAAATTTGGATTTTGTAAGCTGTGGAATGTTGTATGACAGATCGGAATGCCATCATTCCACAGCACATGTTTGATTTTGGAATGGTGATTATCCTCAAGTATTGAATGCTCCACTGCAAAAGCATCCCAACAAACCACTACAACACTTGACATACTGGTAGTCACCGAATAGATTCGCTTTCCTATTTCGTTTGTGTTTTATCTTAATTTTCCGTTTTTATAAATTAAGTTTTATCATTGAATATTTCAATGTGTCAACTCATAGCCACTTGAAGCAACTGCAAAAAAGCGGTTATTAGCCGTAGGAAGATGAATCTCATAGATTCGAAAGTACTCGGCCAGATTAAGTGAGTTATTATACTTATTCTTAACAAATATTTGACTGCAAGTCGTTAAATTTCACATGAAAAGTTAATATTAACAACGCAGTTCGTCATGGAACAGGAAATCCAGGAATGCAAAAAAGCATTTGTAAAGCATCTAAAGAGGCTGAATAATCTTTATTTCATTCAATAAGAATAAATTGTATTTAAGGTGAGTTTTTCAAAGACAATTTTTTCTTACTGGATGAAAAAAAGATTATTATTAAGTTAGGTGTAGTCTCTATCCGATTTCTATTAAATCTTTGGAACTTGGTGAATCTTTCTTTTTAAACAGGATATTTTACAAAACTACATTAATAGTTTTTTCAATCAATGTGAGTGAAATATTTACAATAAAATCAGAGTTTAGCATCTTTAAATGTCTGCAAAAAAAACATCAGTGAACAACAGAGAAATAACATTTTGCATTATTGATAACTTGAATATCACACAAAACAAACAATATCGAGAAACATGTTTATCTATTTTATTGCAATACTAGGTATTTGAAGGTTTGATATAATGTAATTATAGAGTGTTCTGCTCACGGCTACTTATTAGTATTATAATTTTACCATAGTGTTTTTATATGCATATTCCGTTTGATTAACATATTTTCTCGTTTTCAGGTCTGCGCTCATAAACTCACTCATGCTGCACACCAACCTTTGTACCATACTGGTTTATGCTACACCAGAGAATAAGGTTAGCACTATAACAATACTACAAGACTAAATATAAGAAATAAGCCTAGAATCGTCCATTCAACCCTCAAATTCTAATAAAATGCTTCTTTATCGAGTTTACTGCTAGATTTGCTAAATGAAACAACAAGATTGAAAATCTAGCATTATTTTTTATTGAATAATTATTCCTTCAGAGGTTCAATAAAAACATTATTCCATGGTATACAACATAATTCATCTTATCTCAATGCTGTAAAAAGATACATACCAAAGAAGTAGTTTTATCTGAAAATTCTAGATTTGGAATGTTACTCTACAACTCATAAAAATATAGAAAAGCCTAGTTAAAATCATTTAACTTTGTGCATTGAAGTATTGTGATTCATAAACTACCATCCGTGAATCATTAATTGCACATAAATTGCTTCATTCAACAAAGAATAATCATAACAGAGTAAGAGTCTTGTTACATTTGACTGTTTATTAGTATCATTATACAAAATGGTCATCATCAATATCTTGATGTAGATTATATGTGAAGGTTGATAGGAACTTTTTTTATCCTTAATGGTTTGATAACAAAAACTAACTGCCAATAAATCACTCATTTGTCAACAATTGCTAGAGGCGAACGAATCCACTTTTCAAAACTTTTCTCAGGATAAAGCCTTTTAAGGGACATTTATTCATTATTTTTCATGGAGATGAGAATCTAAGATGTTTATTCGTCTTAAACCCGTTCCCGTTATTTTTTGACAAAAAAGTGTGCAATTACATGTTAATATCTAGTGCAAGAATCTAATAATTGAACTTATAGGTATAGTGTATAATCTACAAGTAAAATTAGGTATGAGGTAATGAATCGAAGTAATATAATGCGTAGCAAGTTTTAACTTGTTGTTACCGTACCTGTACATGAGACCGCCTGTACAAGATTCGAGGAGAGCTCCTCCGAACACGCACACATAATATTGGGTACAGTCCCCTGGGTGGGGGTAGTAGCCGAACTCCTCAGGACAGTCGAAGTCAACCACCTGAGATATGCTGTGCGAGGAGCTCGATTTGCTTCGTCTTTGTTGAGCGAGACATGCATCTGAAAAATACAATGACAAATTTCGATCAGTAACATAGGCAGATGATGAATAAATGCGAATGGCATTGCATTAATACACTCGTTATGCAATGGTAGACGAAGGAAAGCTGTAGGCTAATGAAAAGGTACATCATAGGAACTTATTAAACTTTGCCACTTTATTAAAGAATAGTGATTTATTTTCTCCGACTTTAATGCTTTCTGTAATATTTCTGTTTAACTTTAATTGTGAGAGGTATGGAAATCAGACTCACATGGTTTGCTCATCATTGAAAAGAAGGAGAAAAAAGCCTATATATGAATGAAAAAATGCGAAAACGGTAGAACAATCTAAAGAATCATGAATAATTATAATGAATGATAAATTGATAGTATCATATACTGAATTATAAATAAATAAAACATCAAAATGAGTGGTAAATAAATAGTATGGTGCGATGAATTGAAAAACTCGTAGATCAGCAAATTAATGAAAACTTTATCTTGAAGCAGAGAAGCTATAAACTACTGTTGAATACAGTTTTAAAATGAACTTTATGAAAGAATGTCATGGACGAACACATAATTTTGAAATAGCTCACTTTTTATAACTTCAAGTATAAAATGCATGTATGATTTATGAGAACCGAAATGTATGCATAACTTCTTTCTATATGAACAACATTTTAGCTCCAGGTTCTTATTCGGCTGATGGATTATGCCTAAACAAAATGTAGACTTTAAATTGAATTATTTTACTTCGGTAATGCAAAAAAGCAACGTACATTTTTGGTTTCTGTGATTGCTATAACATTATCATCTCTATCAAACTTTCTGAAAACTTGACTGTCTGTCTGATCTGATTATTTCTGAATAATAATTCTTGTGATTGAAGTTTCATCTTTCAGAAAGTTTTGCAAGCTCTCAAAATCTAAAATATGAACTGCAAATTGTTGTACAGTGTGAAAAATCTCTTATCATTATTCGCCTCTCAATGATCTATAGTGAGCTCCATATCTATACAGTGTGCTTTGAAGTTTCATAAATGACAGTTTCTTAAAATAAGTTAAGAATTATGGTGTGAAACTTATGCTTGTTTTATCAAGTACACAGAGGCCATGTTTAGAAACAGATCATTCCACAGACACCTACTATGGTGTTCTATAAGCTGATTTATAATCCTCCTTGGTGTAAGAGAAACAAGAAGATGTGGAAGATAGTATTCAAGGCTGAGGGAAATTATCTAATAAGAAGATCTAGAAATGCGAGCCAAAATTAGGTGAAGGCTAGACGTCAAAAAGCTAATTAATAGTTAGCCTGAGTTCACTTGTTCTTTATTGATACCCATTCTTCGAGCTCATAGACTGTGTAATCTTGTTGAAGCCTCAAACTAGGTATAAATTAGTTCCACGCACTGATCCTTCTCAGTTAGCTAGTTTTAATAAAATCTTTATTTGTTCTGCAAACAAACATTACCTACTCATTGCTATTGTAGAACACCTATAATAATAATAAGCGCATGGGTTTTGGTGGGGAGAACCATACGGGTAGTTCCACCTTGCCGTTTGACCATGTTATGGGGAACATGATGGACCTATTTTTGGTGGGTTCCGAACCACTGGGTAAGTCTGATGTTTTCCATGACGAAATACTTGAATAATCTATCAAAACTGACACTGTATTTCAATTTAATATATTATTTTCACTCACTTATATTGGAGATACTAAAGGAATATATATCACTTCCAAAAAGAAGCTTCATCAGCCTGCCGCCAAGGGTTATGTTTTGTTGAGGTTAGGATGAGCGGCCATTATAGTTGAAAATTGTTTCTGTCTTGTTTATGGTGTTTGAATATTTCGCATTGTTCCAGTGTATTTAGTTTGTGGCTTTTTTGGAATGTGAGTAGAATTTCCAAGTCAGTATGGATGTCTTTGTGTGAATGTCCAGTGTTGATTAAGTGATCTGCAAATGTTGAGTCTATGTTGGAATATAGTGATTTGATGTGTTCTTTGTATCTTGTATTGAATGATCTGTCTGTTTGTTCTATGTAGTAGGACCTGGTAGCAGGCTGATGAAGCTTCTTTATGAAGTGAAATGCATCCCTCCAGTATCTCCAATATAAGTTAGTGAAAATAATATATTAAATTGAAATACAGTGCCAGTTCTGATATTAAATTGATATAACATCAAGTTATTGAAGCACGGTCACCCATCCAAACGCAGTCTTGAGCACTCGTGACTGAGCATCACGATCGCATAAACAACTCGCTCACCGCGTGACCAATCACCACCCTAACACCTATTATAATGCACTGGAGCACAGTTTAATAAAGAATTGTTGATCAATTGAGGACCCTTTTTACAAATTACAGGGATCTATATCCTTCATCCAATGAAAATTACAAGCTTGCATCCTTGCTTTTTTTAAATTTCATTAGCTGTAAGAAACAAAGAGTAAATTTTAAAGTTGGTTCTAAAAACTAGATAATTCAACAAACGTGAATTCATTAAGAGTTTCTTTTTCTAAACATCAACTAATTCTGTGATGTTTTCCATGACGAAATACTTTATGAACAATCTAATATCAAAACTAACTGATTTCTATTTAAATTATGATTTTTGCTCACTAATACTGATTTTTACACCTCAACCTGATGAAGCTTCTTTTTAGAAGTGAAATGCATCCCTCCAGTATAAGTGAGTAAAAATAATTTAAATAGAAATAAAGTATCAGTTTTGATATTAGATGAATTAATTTCTAGCCACGATTGTGATCATCTTGAAAATATAAATTGCTGGTAAATATTAGAGATATGTATTTTAGAATTTAGAATGTTTAAGCCCTCTGTACAACTTTTATTCAAATTAACCACTTATATTTTTCATCGAACCTTGATCGGATATCCCCTGCCTGACCTTTACCCCAAAAACAAGGAGTCAAATGACATCTTTTCTTATGCTTTTTCATAGGTTCTTATTAAACTTTTATGTGAAAAATGTTTTTAAGAAACAATGTTTTTATGAATATTAACTATTATTATGATTTCTTAATCAGCATATTCTTGCTATAATTTTATGTAAAAAATGTGTTTTTTATTAACACCTTCTATTCTACAAGTACATGGGTCTTTGATGTCATTATTGAATTTTGCTTTGTTCTTCTCCAATAATAGAATGATAAACGCTTTAATGAAATGTACGGTATAAGTTGAATTGATCTCTCAGAATTTGACTTCTAAAATCAGTGACTTTCAACTTATAAACAATAGAGATAACATTAAAAATTATCCTCAGATTGAAAGAAAAGTTAAAGTAGCGCTGAAATCGACTTTCTAAGACAATATTTTCTACAACAGAGCTGTTAGTTTGCTCGATATCTACTCATTTTTCCGCCAGGAGAGAAATTTGACAACTTGATTAACAATATACATGAAACAAAAACAACAGTTTCTAAATTATTTTCGATTACTCACGGTAATTACAGTGTCATTTTATTGATGATTTCAAACTTATATATTTGATTGAGATGTTTCCAAATCTCCAGATTTATCAGTTGATAGTCAATACTGGTTTTCTCGAGACATCTGTTAGGAAGAAGCTAATTGGTCTATCCGGTTATTGTTTTTCACATTTTCTCAAATACATTAACACAACAATAAACACATTCACAGGCGCAGAATCCACTCATCCATTAGAGAAATTGAAACAGCCAGTGATACTTTTTTGTAGTTTAGATCATTACCGCAATAGTGAACTCAGTCTGTGGTTTTCCATCCTTTGAATAATTACGCCGATGGACAGGATAGTACGAAAACATAACTAGCACTTGTGGATTTTATGAGTGATTGAGAAATAAATATCATATTTCCCTGTTAATTGTTCCTTATTATCTCATACTTTCTCTAAAGATAGATAAATAACTTTTATCACAAAAATGTTCTACCTTCTTTAAATTTTTACATTGTTGAACATTATTGTAACAACTTATTGGTCATTTGTATGCTTTGCTTTGATCTCATCTAGCAAGAATCCAGATGGCTCTTCAAGAGCTCTCTGTTGCAATAAGTTATCATGTAGACTTTTACTACTACACTAGAGCTAAGCGAGCTCAACACGAGTCTACAACTAGCAATATAGATTGTTCTAGAACTGTTGTATAATGCCTCCTTTTGACACAAATTACAGTTTTTCCCTTTGTTTTCTATTTTTTTTTTTTGTAGATTACGTCTTGGAGAATCTAGTTAAGGAGTATAAGACAAGTCAGATTAACAATTATACTTCTGAAGTGAAATGCATTCCTCAAACATCTCCAATATATATGAGTAAAACATTATTAAAAAGTGAAATACAGTGTCAATTTTAATATTAGATTGAAGAAATGTATTGGAGTTTAGCACTTTCCAATTTACTGAGGAACTTTAAGACAAGGTTCATGTCATTTAAATTCACTGTTGCTACATTATACAATCTTTTACACTAGTTAACATAATTACTATATCAATTAGTTGAGGTGAGGCTTAATTTTGATGTGAAAGGAACTCTTGCACACTAAAAAAATCTTAATCAATCGATCAAGGTCATTTTTTCATCGTCTGATGGGTCATAAATAAAAGACCAGTGAATAGAAAAAATTATTCTATTACCAAAATCTATGTACTCTTATGTTTACTTCTCAACATAATCACCTTGAAGGTTGAGGCATTTGTAATACAGGCATTTGAGGCAGTCCATTCAGAACATAAAAAGAAGATTTACGTAATCACGTCTACATTTACCTCTGGAATTGTTCTGATGCGTGACAACATTCGCCCTTACCAGTGTAGCCCACCAAATTTTTTACAATTTTAGTGGAAAATTTTTCACCACCACCTAGCACCGAGCGAGTTCCATTTTTCCTGAACTGGAGAAATGTGTGATGTTTTCCATGACGAAATACTTAATGAACAATCTAATATTAAAGCTGACACTATTTCACTTTTAAATGATGTTTTACTCACATATGTTGGAGAAGTTTGAGGAATGCATTTCACTTCTGAAGTGATATATATTCCTTTAGTATCTCCAATATATGTGAGTAAAACATTATTAAAAAGTGAAATACAGTGTCAATTTTAATATTAGATTGAAGAAATGTATTGGAGGTTAGCACTTTCCAATTTACTGAGGAACTTTAAGACAAGGTTCATGTCATTTAAATTCACTGTTGCTACATTTTATGAAGAGGGTATTGAAAAGTGCCTAAATCTTCAAGAAGTCTATGTTGAGAGGTAAACATAGCTGTACATACATTTTGGTAATGAAATAATTTTTCTATTCACTGGTCTCTTATATATATGGCCAATCAGAGGTTGAAAAAATAGCCCTCTTGCAAGTTGTTTTTTTTGTACTTACGTTTAATTGTCTTGATCATACACAAGAACATAGCAATCAATTTAAATAATTTCTCTACATGAATTGAAGCTTCCAAAATTTTAATAAGAATGTGAAATTGAAACTAAAGTGTTCCATAGTAATAATTACACCAAGGTTTAATAATAATCATTTTGCTCCATCATTATCAATAATATGATTTGATTTACGTAACCTGTTTTCTTCTGGGGAATGAGTGGCTTACCTGCTTAGCAATATTACAGAATATAACAAGTCTAAAAATATAAAGTTGAGAAGACCAAGCGTGAGTCCTGTCTTCTGTTCTTCCGGGGTTATCTTCGAAAAATGAGATTTTATAAATTGAATAAGCTTGTTAAATTGAAATGTGATCGTATTCTGTGCTTAGAAATGGTGAACAAGCACTCTGTCATACTTATCAAGCGAAAGTAAGCTGTCTTATTTTATTCTGAAATGACTTGCACGTCTCCAGTTGAAGCCTTTTTTATCATGCTACAATTCTGTACAATTCATGTTGCCAGTCTTTTGCTAAATTGAGCATAAATTATAATGCAGGTAACCCGACGTTATTCCAATTGAATAGTTCAAAAGCGTGCGAAGTACGAAATGAAAGAAAAGTTATAGTAATACTGAAATCTACTTTCCAAGACAATATTAAGAATCTCGTTTACAACTCAATCATAAAAATAAATTATAAAGTCTATTTATTACAACTGAGCTCTTAATTTTCTTCGATCTGTACACAATGAGTGAAAATATTAATCACATGGCCTAATAATTCTGTGGATATAAATATGAGGTACGCGCATCCAGTGGTGTTGCGGAGTTTGCTTGGACCACCCGGCGATTATTCTGTGAGCGCCCTCCTAGTTTCCTACGTCCTCAATGTTTACTCAATCAAGAATTTCACTTCTTTTGGAAAACTGATAATTATAAATTCTTTTGTGAAATTCATGAGCTATGAAACTATATACAGTACTTAAAATATAAAATAAACTCTTTTAAAAGTATGGGTGGCATCAAGGAATGTATAAATTTTACAAGTAAATATTATTAGCGATCAACAAAGAGTTTTGATTGAGATTGATAATGGTATAACAACCGAAACTAGTTTCTCAATATTTAAAAAAAATTTGGTTGTGACAATTTCGTCTTATTATTCAATAGGTCCAAGTAGACTTATTGTTCTTTGGAATAATTTTTTGGTTTATTCTATTTCATAACTAATAGTATTGGATAATGAGAGTGCTCTAATGAAATGTTTCGTTGTGATACAACCATTTTTTTCGACTTTTTCATAAGTAGGTTGTTTATTGTATAAGTGATAACCAATTAACCATAAGTGATTAATTTGGTAAAAACGTTAAGTATCAGGCTATTGCTTATCAAATTTTGAATCAACCCAATTATACAATCTAACAAGTTACAAATATATAATTCTCAATATAAAGTAGGCCTATAGTTTTGTTTTAAAATTATATCAAGTGATATGGTATCAACTGTTTTCCATGTACTAGAAAAAACTGTGACTTATTATTAACTTATTACAAAAATAATTTGGGTTTCGAAATCCATGCTATAAATTATTTTGTTCTAAATTAATCTATAAAACTTTCCTTATGAGTATGGATAATACCTGCAGGTTTTTCCTAACTTCATTTTTATTGTATTGAGATGAATGACCTCACTAATTGGCTTAAACTGGATAAAATCAAATGCAATGCAGAGCACCTAAAATTCAGGTCTTGATCTCTTGATTGTTGTAAATGAGCTCTTCGTAGAAAAAATAAAATAAGAAGGTAATGGTTAATAATGATGGTTAGAGCTTTTACCTTTTCAAAGGTGGTCTTTCAAGTGGGGCTTTTCGATATTCATGTGCTCTTTCAAGATTTGAAGCTATAAAAAACCAGTTTGAAAAAAGAAACGTTGTCCAGTAGACGACCTTGAATGCGAGCACAATACAACGATGTGAAAAGCCGTTTGTGGAAAGAGCATTAACCAGAAGTATAGGGGAAAACCACTGAAGCGCTGATAGCTTCTGTGCTGTAGAATATTTCCCAGTTTCCAAACTTGGAATATCTTTCTTGTTCACTCATACTTTTACATTGACTCTTTCATTCACCAATATTTTCGTTCCATAGCTCCTTGTCGATGTTATTGTATGAGAATATTCATGTGGAAGTGTATAAATACAGTCCACAGTTTATTGTGGCTTTGTTGTCATATTCTTCATAATTTTACGCCCATCCCAATATCATCTTTCTTCACGATACTCGCGCAACTAGCGATAAATTTCAATCACTGAGAAATTCCCATTACAACCGTATCGTTCCGTAACTACCTCCGAATTTCTCCGCACATAAATCGATTTTACCCGTAGACTTCGTAATAGCATAAACTCTCATTTTAACGCCTTCTCGGACATAGGATTCCAGTGGTTATAGAATAGGCTGTGATGATGATTATTATAAGCTTAGGCTTGTAATAAACTGTGTTTAGTATTCATTAGAATTAAATTTTCTTATGGCAATCACTGTAAAGTTTCAGTTGTATCGTTTTGCGTTATTGTGGCTTTTTTGAGTACTGCACTTAATGATTATTACCAATAAACTAATTCCAATAATAACTTGCCAATTCCATTACCGTGTATTCATTGTTGAATATCAAATTGAATTCTGCCACAGCTTATAATTATTATTTTTATTTTTCTTGTAAATTCTTATATTTGTAATAATTATTATTATAGCAAAGAAATATTTATTGTAATGCTTATATATTCTTTGGCAAATAAAATAAATTGAAATTGAAATTGAAATTGAAATTGAAAATTATATATAGCTCCACTACTCTTATTCTCTTGAGCAATCATATGATTATTGCCCCATCAACAAAGTAGGAGAATAAATGGTCTGCCTAAAGATCAAATAAATACTGGTAGTGCATTATCCCACTTCTTTTCAATGTAAGGTTATTGAATTTCATGATTCTTAAGCTCGTCTTTCATCACTGCTGTTGTAAACACTCTTGACTTGATTGCTATTTAATTGAAGGCTGGTCTTGGTGTCTTGCAGGTGGTCTTGCAGTTAGGAGCGGTCCCAGCTCGGGAGTTTGGGGGATCACAAATGGGATTCAGTTGACCCCCCCCCCTCGTTGGACCGCCCTTGTTACAGTAAGAATTGTCTATACTGCAGTGGCTATTCTTTATTTTTGCAAGTTGTGTTTGACTTTTTTCAGCAATTTTAGTTTGGGATTTATTGTTCCATTACACTAGAGACTAGAACTGTTAATTGAATCTTGCCGTGATGAATCTCTTCTTGATCATATTTTATAATAAAGTTACTGTTTTGACAGAGTTTCACAATCGGAATTCTTCAATGTCTGCAGATTGCCCCCACAATATTCAATACCTTGAAAAAAATACGCAATTTCTGTCAAGCCACAACCCTTGTGGAAAAAGAGTTTCTGTAAATAGTCTCCCAATCTTGTAAAGAACTGGCCCTATTGATTTTATCCGTATGTAAAGAAATACAGTGAGCACTACAGATGCAATTTTCTTGACTTGTTCTTTGAGTAACATTCTTTCATAAAAAGTATAAAAGCATGAATCGCGCCCTTTTAAAATGAGATTCAGATTGCTTTATTAATCAATATAGCGCCATTGTACTTTTTTCCGGGTTTAATCAAATTGAAATAAGAACAACTTTCAATTTTGTTGTAGAAACCAACAGATTTTGTCGTGACGGCCGTTTTGCACTACTGTACGTTTATCTTCAAACACCGCTTGCTGTAAACTCGTATTATTTATTTCAATATCAAAACTGACACGGTATTTCTATTTAAAATATGATTTTCATTCACGTTCACTGGAGATACTGGAGGTATGCATTTCACTTCTAAAGAGAAGATTCATGAAGGCTGATGAAGCTTCTCTTTAGAAGTGAAATGCATCCCTCCAATGCCTCCAGTAAAAGTGAGTGAAAATCATATATTAAATAGAAATACAGTGCTAGTTTTGATATTAGATTGTTCATCAAGTATTTCGTCATGGAAAACATTACAGATTTATTTATTGTAAAATATTATATGTATTTGTTATTATATTATTACCAAACATTTTCAGATCCTTAGAGAATGAAAAAGAAATAAAACCGATCATGCGCATCTCTTTTGGAGAGGCTTGTATATAGGTACTTTAAAAGCTGAAATTTTTCATCGATCTGCGTTGTGAAATTGTGAATAACTTGTGATCTCTACTTCACAATTTGAAAGTAAAATTATGCATATCCAGTCCACTTTCAGTTTCATTAAAAAGCGGTCTTGATTGCTGGTAGCTCTATAAGGAAGCTGATCTAGTTAGCTACATCTTCCGCTTCTCTTCTAATCGATATGAATTTATTGCGAAGAATATTTAAAAAATGTAATTTCTCATTTATTTAATGGCTCAAGATGATCGTGGAGCAATTCATTAGTGAACACTTGATTTGAACTTGCTAAAATTATCAAACATATCAAGATTAGTTACTTTTACCGGAGGTCTGACGTCCTAATAGCTTTCAACATTGCTTGATTTGGAAGAAAGTTAGTTCCGTTTTTGAGAAGACGTGATTTTGCTGGGGAGGGGCAGGGTTTGAACGAATTGAACAATTCACGTAGTCTGTGTCTGTGATTTGAATAATAAGTCAATGTGATAAACTCCCACCATAATCATAATTTTTTGAATTTGGAAAATCAATTTGCCAATTTCTCATGTTCCTGTTATTGCAATGTATGAGGTTCCAGCTCAGATTGCAGGAAATCATTTGGCTCAAAACATTAATAAATTTTCCATTTGTTAGCTACTATCATCAATATTAAAACTGGCTATTGACGTCTAAATATCAGTTTTCAATTATTATAGTTATTCAAAAATATTACCGTACAAGAAATGGTGTAAGATAGGTTCCAGTTAATGCTATAACAGCTGTTTCAATTTCTATTCACAGGATAAGTTATTCTATCAATGAGATTACCTAGTAACCGATATGAAATAATTCAATTTAACTGAGGTAGACACCACCCAGGTTGGAAGAAATGTGAAAAAATCATTTTTATTTTTTTTGTAGAATAAAGCACACATATGTCTGAGACCTGTGAGTGGGTAATGAGTTGGATGATGGTGATTGATGGATGAGGTGGAACTACTGTTTTAGGTGGTTTCCGAACCACCGGGAAGTGATTTCACAGCAGAGAACAGTCTTTTTAACTGGCTAATACAATCGGTCACCCTTACAAAGAGGGCCCAGGAGAGCGTTGCTTATCTAATTTGATTGAACAGATACCTGCTACGGCTCACGGCTATCACTTCCCAAAACTTTTCCATAATGAGCTATTTTTTGAAACCCACTATTGGGAAAACACTATTGAATATCAAGTATGTTATACTTGTTATGTAGTTGAAGTTTAATTTTTTTCAGAAAATCGTTCTGAGCAACCTGTGTATTCAAATATCTATAATAAATTGAATTGAAATTGTTTATTGGCAGAATCAAAACTTTTACAAACAATCTTAGAAAATACAAAATGAGCAATATAATAATTATAAATATGACAAGATAAAAAATAATATTACAAAATAAAATGAATTGCCAATTGAGTATTTGCATCTCGAGGTACTAGACCTGTGTGAGATGGTGACTTAATATGCATGAAATAGGCTACCTATTAGATTGTTGATTTATAATATCATTAATTTATGATTCATTATCAGTTATCATGACAAATGATTGACAATCTCAACTTGTATCAGGCCTGCAGATCATTAGAAAGTGAACAACGATAAGTTAAACTTTTAAAATGATTTAGATTTAAATCCACTTTTCAACCGGTATATTTTGGATATAACGTGCGGTTTAATCAACTGTTACCGTACACCGTTACAGAACGAACTCATAGCAAATTATAGATTCGGCATAATACTACATTCGAAATACATGACCAGAGCAGAGCATTGCAGTTTCGAATTGTAAACAAACCAGTTGGCGTGTTTGTAGCCTTATTTAGACCTTTTCCCAAAATATCTGGCTCAATGTTTTAAAGATGAGAAGATTATTTGCACACCTGAATTAGCTATTTTGCAACAGTCGTGTCTCTCCGCACTAGAGATTCCCACCAATTACATAGTGTTGAACATAGAAGACAAGAGACTGACATTGGCGGCTGACCTATGCACCTTTTCAGTGTGTTAGCACTGTCAGAGGATTAGTGTGTTTACCATTTCTAGTGCCTCAACCGGTTTGGATTCCATTTTTGTACCTTTAATATTGAAGAAATCATGTTTTTGTAGCTCTATTCCTTGCTAAATACAAACTGAACCATAGCTATCAAAACTGTGAATCTGTCGAAAAGCAAAGGTCAATATTGAAATTGCACTTGTTTATCTATGGCAAACTAATAAATTCACAGCTAAAATTACAAATAAAATCTGAAATAGAAATAATACAAAAATAAGTAATTATGATTTAGAATAATTCTACAATAATAATGATAGAAACTAGCATTTTAAGTTCAATTTTTAAAATTAGTTCATTGAAATTTTCATCTGATGTAATAATTTAAACGTTTATGACACAAAAAATTACATATTTTTCTGATAACTATCTTTCAGTCAGGTAGAAGTTATCATTTAAAACTATTGTACATTTAAACTACCTATTAGAAATTTAAAAAATATGTTTATTTTATTGTTTCCAGGATGTTATCATTTAAAACTATTGTACATTTAAACTACCTATTAGAAATTTAAAAAATATGTTTATTTTATTTTTTCCAGGATGAAAACTCGGCTAGGAACTTCTCAACTAACCAGATCTAGTCTGTCTTTTCAATGGTATCCGTAAAAACCAAACTGGTATCAAAAACAAAAATTGGGGAATGCGCGAAGAAAGTGAAAAAGAGTGACTACAGTTCCGCCAAGTTAATGTGAGTCAATAAGTTGGAAGTTTCCAGAATCTAAATTGGCCCATTCATAAATGTCTCTTGAAATGTTCACGAATCAAATTTTCCATAAATATGCACTGAATGTTTTTTTGTAATTAATTCATGGAAAGATACAAATTTTCAAAAAAAATTAGAATTGTAGTTTTTTCTTGTAAAGAGTTCAATATAGTATTACCGTGTAGAGCTACTTCAAAAAGGATTTTGAGTGGCCATTTTGCATAAATATGTCGATAGAATCTTATCGACATTTATTCTGATCAATTTAGACACAGTCTATAGATCTGATTATTAGTTTGAGATGTTAGTCACAGTTACAGATAATTGATCGCAATAATTTGTGAATAACAAACATAAATGCTCTGTTCAGTGAGCAGTTTAATTTTTTCCACCCACACTTCTGCACATTCATTAAAGCTGTGTTTTAATATTGCCAACATTGAACAATCGGAATAATAATTTTAATGAATTAGTGACTTGAAATGGAAAGGTTAATTGCTTAAGAATAAAGCTGCAAAAGTATGAAAATGCATCTATCATACCACATCATGGTTTCTGTCATGGAAACATCAAAATGATCAATATTATATTATCAAAGTAACCATTGTTTAAAATCCCCAAGTATTGATAACTGGCTATCAAATATTTCCAGTACCAGTCAATTACTAAAGGAGGTCACGCCGATTTGTTTGTGAACTAATTGAATGATTTAGGCTGCTTCCAATTTAGAGACCCGTACATGATGTAAAACATATTCAAATTGAGACTAATAAACTAGACGGGAACTTTCGAAGGTTATTTTTGTCCGGGAGTGAAGTGAAAGGGGGAATTCCTAACGTCTGGGACTGGGAGTTCGATAAAAACTCATGCAAGGTAGAAGGACAACGAAAATATGTCTTATGGACTCATAAAAAAGACAGGTTAGCTGTCTAACTGATTATAGATATTCATAACTAATAAAAGTAACGTGTAATATTTGAAATAATATAGGGCGTTGATTACAAGATCATTATTTGTCCGATGCAAATTGGCTTGGTGAACTGAAAACAGGTGTGTTGTTTCAAAAAACCATTAAAAAGAATTGGCTTGCTACTGTTATTTTTTAAGCTCATTGATAATGATTCCAATTGAACGTGTAATCAATATTAATGCTTCACTAGATTTATAATTATGGTAACCGTATTTTAAATTATGTTAAACATAAACTTCTTAGCTCACTTTACTCAATAACTCAATGTGGTCTTTCAGGTGATATTGTGGTAAACATCAGTGGGTTGAAAATTATTGGCTTTATTGAGCCAAATACAATTACTTCCCAACTCGACTATAATTAGATTTGAGGAATAAAATGGGATCAGTGGCGTGAATGATGGGAATGAAGTTAGGATAACTGGAAAATTGATTCATGAAACTAGGAAAAGCTCTTGAATCTAGCAGAAAAGTAAAGTTTTGTTCTCATATCTATGCGGCATCTTTTAATTCAGTATTGGAGACCCCCTAGACTTCTTTGAATAAAAGCAGGAGATCCCCGATACCCCAAGCACTGCACTTTATAAAACTAGACTGCCAAAATGAGAAAGCATTCCACTGAGTACCGACTCAATTTCCATTAACTACCGACTCAATTATTAAAATTACTTTTAAAATAGTAGGCAGGCTGCTTAGCGCAGTTGGTTGGGGTGTCGCATCTTCAGCTTGCTGTCGTTTCAGCGGTCGTGGGTTCGAATCCCGCTCCTCCGTCTGGCATCTATGTGTTATCATTCACCTTATTACCCAAGCAAAAGTCTCGGACTCATGTGGTCATCATCAGCAATAAGAAAAATGATTGAAAAATATTATATAACATTCTTCTTTAAAACAATTTTAGTGATCTCGAGCTATTGTATTCCACTGTGTAAATTAGCGCAGTAAACCAGATTTTTTGACACTTATGTTTTCAGCTAAATAAAGACGAACAGGATAATGTCTCAAGGTTAGTTAACTTGCAACTTTTTTATGGTTGTCTGACATTTCCAGGTTGCTCAGATGCTGCATTGTTATGATCATCACAGATTTTAGTGTGACAGCCTGCTGTCTTTCACTAATGCGGGACGAAGGCGAGTGATGGCGTGAAACTACAAGTACTAGCGTGAAACTTGGAATTGACGACTCATTCTCTTCGTCATGAAAGTATGTATAGAAAAGAATGTACTCAATTTCATTTTTTAATATGTCATATTCAATTATATAGGCTTTTGTTGTTCAAAAGTAGTAGGTTACAACGAGAAATAATATTGTAGTCGCAACATAATTTTTCTCACCATTCAAAAATGAGTTATGACCATAGAACTATACTACACTGTAATATAGTTCTATATACTATACTATATACTATACTATACTATACTATATACTATACTGTAATATAGTTCTATGGTTATGACTCATTTGGGTTATCACAATTTTCAAATTATATGTTTTATGGTCTTGTAAAAATGTGTGATTTCACATCAAACCCCTAACTGAATGAAATGAGTTTCTGTTCTTTTGAGAGGGTAAATTCCTGGTTCAATACTGAGTGAAAGCCATAAGAGATTTACTACAATAGGAGATTGACTCACTCTTTCAAAGAGTATTTATACGAGTATGTTTACACTTTGAAGGAGTTTGAGAATACTAATTGTTTTTTTTTTTTTATAATTGTTATATTCCTCCAATAATGAAAAAGGCTTGTAACAAGAGGAACTAAATAAAAAACATTTTTTCAATAAATCTTCGTTTCTCCGGAAATACTTCATACTGATCAAGCTGATTATGCTAGAAGCTTGATATAATTTGGCGGCTATTACGGTTGTCAAATTATGTTACTCCAGTCTTTGGCGGTCGACATAATAATTCGAACGGAAAATACATTGTAAAGAGTGGGCGATCAAGGATTTCAGAATATCCACATGGCTTGACAATCTGTCTCAGAGGTAGTTTACTAGCGCAAATAATATCTTTATTATTAAACTGCATTTTACACACTCTATTCAACAAACAAAACTGAACACCGCTTAGTCACGAAACGAATGTGTGGGATATGAACCGTGAAAAGTTTGGAAAGAGCTGGAAATGGGAGTGGGACTTTTATTGAGTGGTCGTTTCGCATGACTACATTTATACACAGCTCATACAACAATGCATGGCTGGAATGCAGCTGGTACTTACTGTATATACGTGTGTTTCTCGCGTACATGTACCTTATGCTATGATTTTAGACAGTAAATGTCCACTTCTTGTGCTAAAGACATATAATCAGTCGGTAGTGACAATCTAACAGATATGCAAGTTATTTGAGGGCCATGCAAGGGGACAATGTGAAAGGTTGTAAGACACCACCTTACTGAAGAAAAATGTGCAAATTAATGTACTTTTCAAAGTTGTCTATCACGACTCTGTAGTTTGCTGTACAGTTGACTACCTCAATCTCCATAAACTCTTCATTAGTGCTGTTTAAAAACTTGATTGCAAAGACCTGGGTTTTCTAGATTGCACTTTCCATATTGCTATCTAGGTGGGGTGTAGTTACGCCAAAGTCAAATTATATGCGCTTATGTTATACTGTTGTTGGAGATAACGTATCTTCCACAAAATATTAAAAGATCATGTGTTGTCTAAATTCACCTTAAGTGCCCTATTCAAGTTTTTAAAATTGTATCTGCATGTTAGTTTCTATGTAAAAAATAATCAACAATTAAATTAAAGATCTCAATTATTAAATTGCCAAATACTACTATTTGATATTCAAAATTTCACGTAATCACCACTATTGCTATGACGCAATGGTAAAATAATAGATAATGGTTTTTATGACTTGGAAAATATTCTCAACTGTACTGACTATCGTGCTTTGTATATTTGAGACTCTTGTTAATGTATCTCTACCTATATTCTCACGTGTATGACGAACAATATCAGTAATGTACTGAATTTCTTCCAATTTGTAAAAGATGCATTCAAATTTATTATTTGCTTGCTGATGAATCCCACATGAGTCTGACACTTGTGAGTGGGTAATGAGGTGAATGTTGATACAATGATGTCATGAATGGTAGACCTGTAGTTTTAAGTGGGTTCCGAATCACCGGATAAGTTACAATTTCTCAAGTACCACATGAGTTTGGCACTTGTGATTGGGTAATGAGGTGAATGTTGATACAATGATGTCATGAATCAGTTTTAAGTGGGTTCCGAATCACCGGATAAGTTACATTTTCTCAAGCACTGAATATAAATTTTTTGTGAATATCTCTGTAACTCATATCCAGATGCATAAAAAAGATCGGATGCTTGTGAGTGATGCGTGCTGTAGATTTCTGTTATGAATTGAGATACAACAAATGTGAATTACAGTAGATGGCAGTGTTCTTCCCTCGCCTTACCGATGTGCTGGTTACCGATACACCTACTTGAAGATGTACTCAATTGGAAACTGGATATTTCTTTGTATTTTACATAGACGTGGAATCTTTAATGGAGTTGTGCGAGACACCATTGTTTTACGTAGGTCGAAAGCCCCTGCTATCTCAAAAACCGATCAGAGCAAACGTTAGTTCGGTTCAAGGCTCCCCTATATTGGTTTTCACGTCGATGACCACAACAGTGAAAGTATATCCACGGTCGAATGTGAGAGACTCCTGTACAAAATCTACGCTGCGGCCGTGTTCTTGCTGTGCTGACACGGCCCAAGGTCCGAAAGGAAAGGCGATATTATCTTTATCTTTTCTAGCTCTGTTTCAGTGGAAGAAATCACGGGAAGGTCGTCCCCGAGCTATATTACACGTCCAGTTTCGTAAGCCTGTCCCGTCAAAACACTCGATTATTTGGTGGAAAGTATTTTTTTTTGTATTACGCGAGTTGTTCGCCCACACATTTTACACATCTATGATTCTTTAGTGATAAGATTGACAGCCTAATAATTGCTTATTACTTTCCTCTCTAAATTCAAATTACAATATCCTTCTCTCTACTTTCATGAGGTAAGTAATTTCCAAAGAATCTATTAAAGCGGATCAGCATGTCCAAGAACCTGTCTGGCTTCATTTACTCGAAGCAAGTTATTTGTGAGCGCCGCTCTGAAAGTTTAATGCTGAAATTCAGATCCTCTCCTTTGCGGAGTCCCTTTACTATCGAAATACACTTCACTTTTCATATTCAATAACCTGTAAATTTAATTCGTTTTTCTCTTTTCTGTATTTGCGTTTTCATGGTGGTAATGGTAATAAACTAGCAACTTTTCTTGGAAGTCTTGACCAAGAAACATCCTTATCTGAATAATATACATACCATTAATTGGAAGTAGTTCATTTTTTAGTCAGACAACTAATTTGGAACTAAAGAGACTTAGCTCTGCTGCATCATTGCGTGAAAATTGAATTATCTAGGTTGTGTAGTTTGAGTGGTTTTTTATAACAGATTATCCCCACATGAGTCTGAGACTTATGTGCTGGTAATGGGGTCAGTGATAATACAATGATACGATGAATGATGAATCTGCAGTTTTAGGTGGGTTTCGAACCACCGGGAAAGTGAAAGTGATTGAATTTCTTCAATCTATTTTATGAAAATAAAAGCCATGCGCGTATTATTATGATTATTATTTTTTTTTTTAAGATTATTATTATTTTGTTTGTCAGGAAGGTGATTCTGAGCCTAGATATAAGAAATAATATATAAGATAAGTGAAATGGTAGACTGTGCATTGTGAAAAAAGTGTAGTGCATATGTCAACAAAAGTGGAAAAGTCGAGTTCAATGTGATTCGAGAACAGCAGTACAGGATATTTCTAATCTACACAGAATTCCTTGTCAATGTCCATGATATTTTCACAAGGTAGACAAAAACTAGTTTATTTCTGAGTTGAGTTATTGGTATCCCTATAATTTATTATTGATAAAAGAAAATTCACTGCATATAATCGTAAATAGAAATAGGCTAGTATTTCCCCTCATATTTTATAATTATAATCATATTACAGTTACAGAATACCATTGCAATGACTCAATTTTCCAGGTAGACGGAACATGGGAAGAATTCTATTAGATAAATTTTGTGAATTTACTGATAGAAAGTTTCGTGTGAGAAGTTGAGCTAAGTTGTATCTAGGAATAAAAACTAGACAATATGAATATTTTTGGTTCTTTAAGTAGGAAAGCTTGGGTAATAACTGTTTCCTACACAGGCTTCAATTGCATCCTACTTCTGCAGCGACGATTAGGAGGGGAGAGCCTGTTGTCCCACCACTTTCCGAGAAAATAAACAAAAAACTTTTAATTTCTTCATACACTAGTTCATTTGATTTTTACCTCCCCCCCCCCACACAACTATCAATCAGTCAATCCCCCCCTCCTGACAGTAAATCGTCGCCAGTGTTACTGCTATAAGTTCAATTTCAAAATTGCATAGAATATTCTCTTTAAATAACAATGCGATTGGAAATTCGGTCTATTGATACATTGTTCAGGGGACTCTCAAAAATAACACTGGTTCTAACAAATTATAAGAAGTCTCCTTTAAAGGCGCAACATTCAACCATAGGCTCATATTCATGGGCCCAAGGGGATTTTGCCTTCCCCCCCATGTTACGGCCAACGGGAGAGAAGCCTTCGCCTAAAAGCCATTTACTGATTTGATTATATTTCTTCAAGAATTTTTTTTTTAAGAATTCCATTTTATTTGCAAATACCTAGAACATTTTATGTGGTGAAAGTGGGATTTACTCTTTTAAATATTATCCATACTAACATAATTAGAAATTTACATAGGATGTGGTGGCTCATTAAGCATAAGCATATATATCTATATATTGAGTTCTTCAATTTATTATTTTGTTATTTTAGTTGTATTTCAAAATAAAATCAGTAAAAATTAAATTTTGCAGCCGCAGTGAGGTGATTGGTTATAGCACGTTTATAATTATTTAATATTATTATTTCTGACCCTCTGCTTCTACGTTTAGCTCGGCATAATTTTTATCATCATCATCCACCTCATTACCACGCACAAGTACTTAGCAAAAAAATGGAAATTTAATTTCTTTGATAACTCGATGTATTCTTCAGAGCCTTTCCTTTCGAAATTTTTCGTAAACAGTTAATCCATCTTCAATGAGTCAACAATTTGGCTAGAAACAGTTAGTTATCAGAGAAAAGAAAGGAAATTATCGATGATCTCCTGATTTGATGAAGATGAAAATTGAACTGCTTATTGATTTTGAAAGTGAAAGGATTCTCATTTCAATAGCTGCTGGATAATTGCCTATTTCCGTTTTTCGAGAACATCGCTTCACACAGAATACCCGGAAACTACTGTCTTTGAACTTTCATGAGCTCTTTTTTTCATTGGTTAATAATTGTGGGGAAAAATCACACTAACGATACTCAAGTATTAAACGTCTTTAATATGAGAGTGAGTTCTACCGTACTGAATTACTTCTCACCTTATCAAGTAAGAAATCCTCCTCAATTCTTTCTGCGTTATTGGAGATTCAGTAATAACAGATTGGCCGTTAAGTGGAATAATGATTTTTTGCAGGAAGGAAATTGAACTTTGGATGTTTTTCAATTCTTCTTTAATTAGGTAAGGGAAATACCAAAAACGACTTTTATTGAACCGCTTTAGTTCCTTGTGCGGTTACAGTAGAACTTCAATAGGCCTACTACCAGAATAGTTTCATACATTGTTGTTAATTGAACATGTTTTAATACATAGAATTCATTAGTATTTTTGTATTCCTGCTCCGTATTAAACCAGAATTATTTCCACAAACAGAACAAGTACTAGTTTCATAAACACAATCCTTCAAGAGAAAAGTGTGTTTCTTATTCATTGCTGAATAATCAAAACCACATAAAAAAGAGGGCTACAAACTATTTTTTTAAATCGTGCTATCCCAATTTCCAAGCAGATGGAAAATTGTTTTTTTTTTCTGGAAGTGAAATATTTACTGGATAAAATCATCGTGACCTAATACTGATATCAATTTTAATTGAATAATTATTAAAAGTGTAATAGCGCCGGGCTATGCGAATATCTAATCTCTTTTGGAATTCATTGTTTCATCTGCACATCCAATAATTTCGTTAGTTCAAGGAAATATTCAATAAGTTATTCTTCATCATTCGTAGGCTACTATTGAGATTAAAGAATCGCAATTTCCTGCATATTGAGGTCAACTCTATTGTCACGCTTTATTACAATTTTTCTCGTGGATAATTTATTAAAAGTGAACTCACAACTCCTTAGAAATGCGCAGTTGCATCATCTCAATTTACCTGCAAAAGAAAAATGGAAAGAATTAGTCTTCGAATATTTAAAAGCGATTTCTTAGCTGCTCTAATATTTTTAAAGAGAGTAAATTTTAATTGAAATTGTAAAATTTAAATTGAATCTTTTTTCAAATTTTTCGATAATCTCAGAATTTTCGATTTAGTGTAGATTCAATCATTTTCGTTTCCCTGAATGATACCAACTAATCGAGAATTACCTAGAAAATAGCAATAACTAACTTATTTTAACAATGAACCTTCATCATAGTTAGCTTCATCATTAGAGAACTTAGTACGTACTAAACTTAATACACATGAAGTATTCTCATTATTATTATTATTATTGTATGCGTCGAATTCTCTTGTAAGGAAATCGCTAAGTATTTACTTTGGAGGCTTTGCTAATTTCGACTGGGCGTATATCAACACTCTTCCTAAATTTGTTTTTGTCAAATACTATATGTCATCAGTAATTCCTGCATTACATAAATCTTTCTGTACATTTTTGATCCAATTTCCTCCCATTTTTTGACCTTTCACGTCCGTCTTATTATTATTATTGTTATTATTTCTGATGATGCCACATGATTCTGAAACTTTTGCCAAGTTTATAAGATAATTATATCGGCATTTCCCATTTTCAATGTAAAAATATTATTTATGGTATTATTGTTTTCTAGGTAGCTTATTGAGCAAATGTTATGGCAGCCTTCTCTGAAAATACACTTGCCTTCTCATCAATTCGCCTCAAACATCAGGATTTCTACAACTTTGATTCAACAGTGACTGATTATCACACGGAAATTAAATTTTACAAGCACTGCTATTCCTACCACATGGGAATTATAGTTTACAAGCCATGTATTCTTATTTAATAATCCGATTACGCGGTGGCTTCTTGTTTCATGAGCATGAATTTCATCATATTTCGCTAACAGGTTAGTCCTAGTCCTATGCTACATTTATATTTTTTGATGGACGATGAATTTTCTCGTGAAATAGAAGATGCTGTAGCATGACTGTCGCACTGTGGCTATGTGTTCATATACTATTGCAATGCATAGCCAAACTTTCACCTTCTACATGACATTCCGACGTGTTTCTTTTGCAGAGAGAATAGGCCTTAATGTGGTGGAATAAATGCGATACACAAGTTATTTTGAAAGGTCGGTGATGCTCATTAAGCGCACCGTTGTGTGAAGATGTTCGCTTGCCTAAGCCATTGCGTAAGATTGCATAAAAAGTAAATCCATCTTCGTTGTTCATTTGGAAGAGCCTTCTTATCTTTGTATGTCTCACATCACGCCAATCGCTCCCCACCTTCTAAGGTCACAGAAGTGACCTATGGTTTCAGTTTCAGGTATTCCTTATCAAATCCTAGGAGGATACGCCTTCCAAGATTGCTTCCTGTTCATAACTGATTTGGATCAACAGTAGTGGTTGATCATTTGATATTTTGTTGATAGTAGTGGCTGATATTTTGTCTTTTGGGTGGCGGAAGGTTCGGCATGTCCCGGGTGGGGGGGGGGGGTGAGGAGGGGGAGGGACCCTGGGGTACCAATACTAAATTGTAGTATAGAGTGTTTTCCTGCATTATTTCCTTTAAAGAGTGATCAATCATTATCTGGAAACTACAAATAAGTTAATTCAACATATGCCTAAAGGAGTCCTACAACACTTTGAATGGAAGACAGGCGTAATTGTTCTATTGTAAGGGGTACGGTTCCCCCCCACCCCCACAGGGAAACAATATAATCCACTCAAACCCGCATTTCAACCCGAACTAGTCTAGTTCCATCTAACTTCAATAAATATTGCATTATATTATTTCAATAAAAATTATTAGTGATATTTGCAAAAATTGTTATCAATCTTTCTGATGCATCTAAAAAATTAACTTTTTATGTGAATTCAACGACTTGCAGTCAAATATTCATTAAGAATAAATAGAATTTACTTACTCTGTAGGTCGAGCGCTTTCGAATCTTTGAGATCCGTTTTCAGAGGCGTCCTCCTTGATCATCGATGTCAGTTTTTTTGGTTAGAAGGATTGTGGTTTTTGTAAAATGTGATCAAAAAGTTTGTGTGATTTAAAATTTAGTTGTTCTTTGAGGATGTTTTGTTTATTGTGTGTGGTGTGTTTGGATATTTCAAATTGTTCCAAGGTGTTGAATTCGTGCCTATAATCTGAATCTGCCTATAATTTATTCTTAATTAATATTTGACTGCAAGTCGTTGAATTCACATAAAAAGTTAATATTAACAACGCAGTTCGTCATGGAACAAGAAATCCAGGAATCTAAAAAATGTTATAATTTAAAAACTGTGTTTCCTCTCGGGGGAAGGGGTTGTCGAGCTCCCCCCACCACCACCCCTCACCTTATAATCTGCCTATGATCAGTGGATAATCTTTGAATAAAAGGAGACTTTTCATTGTATTTTCATTACTTGCTCAAGTCTTGAAATTTTGTCAAGACTAGAAAGATGTGTAGACGTTTTCCAACTTGCTTCCTCACATAAATATTCTTGGATTTATTATCAATTTAATCATTGTATTCCCCCTTTATATTTTCCAATTTATAAGTCAAAAATTGATAACAAAAATTATCTTCTAGTTCGTTTAATTTATTATCTAAATTTTCACCTTTTAATTCCTGATTTATTTTATTAGATTTTACATGACTTTACCGTATTAAATTTTTTTTTGTTATATCATGCAATTTTTGCCGTTTTAATTTTATTGGTTAGCTATCTTTATTATTTTTGTTGAGATTGACAAATTGCATTCGCGCGCAAGCTTGGCTTTACTGATGCAAAATTGTTGAAAGTTGGTATATTAGGCACTTTGCTTTCTGTATTTTTGTGTTGAAGTGAATAAAAAATTATTTTGTAGAAGTATATAGTTCTAGAGTTATAGATCATGTATTTAAGCTGAAAACGTGATTGTAATTTTTATCGATACAAGTTACGGAGACATCGTAGTGCACAAAGTCAAGTTTAGAAATAACAAAATGAAACTATGCTTACAAGAATGCGACTGATATCTTAATTAAAGGAAACGTGAGAATTATTAAGAGATAAATAACGATCTTAAAAGCGTCTTAAAGATTTCAAAGGATTCAGTGTGAAAAACTAGTTTAGTGTTTTGAGTTGATTAAATATAATGAAGTAGTATTTCTTTTATTTATTGTGCAACTGCAGACAAAGTGATCGTGTTATCTAATGTTGACAGGAAATTAAATAATTTTCACCGCAAAACTGGTTTTCCTCTAGAGCAAGAATTATTTTGTTCAACATTTCTTACCTTTTGTTTAGAATCGTGATTATTTTTTTCCATAAATTGAGATAATATACACAATACTTTTGATGTAAGGTACTACAACTCTGTTCTTCATTTATGCAAAAATTGGACATTTTGTTTTTTGAATGACTTGAATGTCACAGGTGTTCAGTCAATAAATTTGAGGATATTTTATATATTTGGCTGCTTCATTTTTCAATTTCCTCATAACTTGTATTTGAATACACAATAAAAGGATCACGTATTTCTCCAAGAGCTTGAAAAGCTTCAAGTTCAAAATCAAAGCAATGAAAGTTTATTCCCGCATAGAAATAACAAATGAAGAGCCATATTAATCTTTCTAAATTAAAAAAAAAATGCCATGTTGAGAATAGTCCAATTGTCAGGAATTTATAAGCTCGTGGTTTAATTGTATACGCTAATTAAACTGAATGATAATGAGAATATACAGGTATATTATGCAGAATACAACTTTCCGCTTTGGAAATGCTAGCATATTATATTCTCTGATTGCTCTTGTCACTCTTGTACGTTCATCACTTCATCTAGTACAGGTCTAACGTGCTTGTTAATTCAAAATATTGAAGATTTTTAGTTTCATGGCAATTTTATCGCTGTACCTGCTTACAACTTGTAATGTTCTTGTTAGCAATGTGATGTTTAATGTTCTTCACTATTCCTGTTGCAGCTACAACTTGTAATGTTCTTGTTAGCAATGTGATGTTTAATGTTCTTCACTGTACCAGATGCAGCTCTGAAGATTGTTTTGCAATTAGTGATAGAATGTTAGTATCCGTGTGCTGTGCGCAGTCGCAGAAGTATTCGAAGTCTATCAATTTTCGTTCCCTCATGCAAATTTAATTTCAGCCCTTCTCTCCCTTGTGGGCACTTATGAATGCGTTTATTAATATAAATTCCAATGCAAAGAGTATCTACAATTGTACATATTGTGATTAGCTCTATAACAGTCCATGCTAGATAAAATAAGCCCAGTCAATAATTGACTATTAAAAACTACAATTCAGACTTGTGAGAGCTGAAGAAAAACAACTCTCTAGTTCCAATAAGAATGAGTGCCAGTCACTTGATCTGTAGGAAGATTTATTTTTGTTATCTATGTTGAATGCTATCTGTACTTGGAGTACCTGATATTTGCACATGCAGTGACCAGTTACAGTAAAAGTGAGGCCGTGCAGGGGCGTGCGAGGTCGTATACAGGGTGTGGTCGTTAAATGTCAACCTCCCTCACGGTTAACGCCGTCCGACCGAGGCATGGCTGCTGGTTGCTAAGTGTTTATCGAACATACATTCTGTCAAGTACACTAAAGCCACTGTTCAAATTCTAAAGGTAGTCGATACATTTTTCAATAGTCTCTCGACGTTCATTGCCTAATCCGAGTGCTATAGCCTTCACTTACATAATGGAAAAGAAATGCAGTAGGAAATACAGGTTACATTTCAAAAAAGATTGGGTGCCATATAGAATACATACAAGAAAAATTATATTAATTACTCATATTTTATCAAAAGAAAAACTAGATTCTTTTTCGTTAGTATCATTCGTCTATGTTTGGCCTTGACGTGATCGAAATGCTGTTTATTGATACTTATTGCTTTGTATGTTCTGAAGCCAGTAACTGGTTTCAACAACTGTTGTTGGTGAACTTATAGGCCATGTGAATTTATAGGACAAGTTTCCATGAGGAACTTCTAATTAAAAATCAGTTTCCTTCTGACCTTTTCGATGTGTTAGCATCACAGAGCATAGAATAAGCTCTGTGGTTAGCATAGAATCAAATTATTTCGTTGAAGTGTACTTCAAGAACATACTATTACTATGTAATATTTTAGAACTAAAAGCAAACTAATATGATTGTCTTATTATTGTACGTTATACGAATACTAGATTGAGTTACGGTACTGATTCTTTTATTACTGTATTATATATATATATATATTCCCTCATGCATAATTTCATACTATTCTCAACAGCCTTTCTTGCATGATTTGTGTTTTTGAGTCAATATGGCACTATTCGTTGTCTTCTTTTTTACAAAAATATGACTGATTAAATCCTTATCATTTTATTGTTCTGCCATGAGAATTGAGAAAAGTTTGCACAAAGAGTTTATGCAAGGGCTATCGGAGTCTCCACGTTCATAGCTAAAATACGAAGTATAACAAAATCAAAAAGTCGTCATTTTTTGGAATTCGATATAAATATAGTTTATAATTATTATTTGCTGTTGAATTATAGATAGTGATATTGAATTTTGTGTTGGATATCCAAAATGAATATGACGATATTGTATTGCAACATTTTTTCTGAAAAACAAGGTTCTATATATTTTGCAAGTTTAGAATTATTAATTATCATCAAACATTTATACCTCACATGAAACCATTTGAAATTTGCCAGGTGTAGATGCTTTCAAAGCATCCAAGCAGTGGAACATGGGTTTCATTTAGTGAGTGTGAATTATAGTTGCTTATTAATTACGTTCAAGATTGATTTCATTGATATAATTAATATAAATTAATCTAAACTATAATAGCTTGACTGACAAAACTACAGTATGAAGTTTCTAACAAAAGGGTTGAGAAAGTTTTATTCTTCTTCTGGTTGAGACACTATCAAGTCCTGTTCTATTCCATTGCTTGGAGTTATGGCAATCTTATGTTCTAGGTTGATAAGCTTAAAAGTGATTAATTTTATTAACTGGCGACTAAAATTATCGTCCCATTAACACGTTTCAATCATAAACAAGTAGTACTCTATATTATCAGTTTTGTTTATCTGTAAATGACTGTTCTTTTTGTTTCTGCTCTCTTCTTTCAAAAATAAAATAGAACGAGTATGTTTGCTTATCTTGATTGAAAGATTATAGGTCTGTAGATAGGAACACCATTTGCAATGAGCGCATGAGATGGCAACAGCAGCAGCAGCAGACTATATTCTGTATGTGCCCTTCACCCATTCATCTCGGCCATAATTAACTAATTATTCACGCTCAAAGGAGCTAAAGGTCTCCAGTCCGTCGGTAGGATGTTGTGCTGCCTTTTTTGTAGTCTTAAAATCATCATTAAAAGTGATTCGAATATTTATTCTGCAAGTTTAAACTCAATAATTATCTTGCATCTCATCTGAATGTTTTGTAATTGGACAGTACAGTATTCATCAACACTAACATACGGTAATTAACATTGACTGGCTCTCATTCGTCGAAATAAGTGGATTTCATTTCAATGGAACAAGAATTAACCTGTTAAAATGTTCTATGAATTGAAATCATATTTCGATAAACTTGGACAACTATTTCTATAAAGTTATAAATAGGCCTTTTTATTAAAGTATTTACATATATTTTCCC
Source organism: Conomelus anceps (assembly GCA_948455865.1). Taxonomy (NCBI): domain Eukaryota; kingdom Metazoa; phylum Arthropoda; class Insecta; order Hemiptera; family Delphacidae; genus Conomelus; species Conomelus anceps. The sequence goes on from OX418217.1 coordinate 27,873,679, forward strand.
ATTATTGTATTTTAAGTATAAACGCCTTTAAGGTATTAAGATTAGGCTTATTTTGTATTTGCATACTCGAAGTTGAATGAATTAGTTTTGAAGTAGAAATTAAATTACAGTACGAATTAAAAGGTTTTTCCGTCACCTACGGGACCAGAGGATGGTTCGAACACTAGAAAGGTTGGAAAATCAGGGGAGAAGAAATTGAAACGTTTACATGGATACAACTATGCATTTAAGCTGCTAAAAAATTCTTAGTTTACACTTTAAAATAGACCATTATAAGCTTTCAACTTTGAAAAAAAATGAGCTAAAAATAAATAAAATAACTATAATGATCTTGTAGATCATTCAGTGAGCTAAAATTTACATGCTTTTCTACAGTATTATAGTATCAATAATTAACCATGAACTAGCTCTCAAACAAATTAATTCGCAGAATTAAAATTATGTTCTTCTAGTGTGAGACACAAAATTATTTTCAAACTGTTTATTAATGTTCAACATTCATTCTTCAAAAGCATGTGTTGACTGCATCAAAAGCGTGTTTCATTATCTTTAATTTTTGTTTCAGGAAGTGTGCTTTCTACTTACGATGCAGTTTTGAGTGATGTCTTGCCATAATAATATGTGGCATACTCTTTATAATATAATTCCAGTGATGAAGTACCGTTATCAGCATCATCTTTGGTTTTCTGTGTCCAACATGTTCACTATGGTAAGTTATTCCATTCTCTTTTATACCCTACCCTCCTGGGCAAGATAGATCATGAGTGAAGATTTTTACCTGTCAATTTGCAAACTTTCACTTGCATCGTTACGGTATAGCAGACTGACTGTCAATGGTGATATGGACGAGAACGAGAGTGCTCCATTAGAGAGATTTTATGAAAGGTTTGTTTCTCTATGACAGATGAGAAGAAGACGTTCAACTATGAATGACAAATGATAAAACAAAAACAATGTGAGAGACTGTTACTTTTGGTGAGATCTATTGTTGGCGACTAGCCAGCTCGATTATTTTGCAGTTAGGAAGATCACGATGACTCAGAACTACGTATAGACAGCGAATTGTCATTGGGATGGATAAGGATCATGATAGGATGGGGTGGGACGTGGTCTGTTTTAGGTCAGACGAGTGTTTCGCTCAAGTGAAAGGCATCGGACAGCGTCTGGCTGGCGCATCTTATAGAAGCCTAATCAGCTTCTAACCATAGACCTTGAGTCGAACTTGACACAAAAATATTTTATGAAACGCACCGTGCTTTCATAGAGAGTTTTCTAAGTGCGCAAGAAGAAAGTTCCGGTGATATGCTAAGTTTCTGTGCCGAAGCTACTTGAAGCAACGTTGTTTTACCGACATCTGCTATGCAGCTTGATGAACAGAAGGCAATCGTAGCATAGTGACCAAAAACGGCTAGATTCTCTTTACTGTCAACGAAACTCCAACGCTCAAGAATAAAGGATTGATGGAGGAGAAGAGGAAGGAGAATGAGATAATAAAATAATAATAAGCGTATGGCTTTTAATGGTGGGGAGACCCTTACGGGTAGTTGAGACCTTACGGTAGAATGAGATGAAATATGGAGAAGAAGATGGAGAAAAGATATAAGAAGCTGAAGAAAAAGAAGAAGAAGATAGAGAAAAGATATAAGAAGCTGAAGAAAAAGAAGAAGAAAGAAGAGAAGAGGGAGTAGTAGATGATGGAGAAGAAAAAGGAGGGGAAGAAGATGCAAAATATAAAAAGAAGATGATGGAAAATAGGATATTTAGATGACTTAATTTTTGAAAATTTATAATGTATGTATATGACGACTGATACAGTGCTAAAAAGATTGGCAACCCTCAGATTCAAGAGCTATAGTGACGTTCGTATAGTGAGTGATTTTTGAAAAGTTGACTTCATGGAGGACACAATAGGACTGCAAGAGAGCCTCAGGAGGAAACTGGTGGAAATTCACGTTTTATCCAGAACTAGCTCAATTTACAGGCCATGTGTATGAAGCAGCTGACTTCGCGATAATCAGGTGGTTCATCAATGCTAGAACGGAGCTTAACTACCTAAATCAAGAGCTACAGCCAAGCGGTCAAAATCTGATCTTTGTGTAATATGAAAGAAGAGTAAGATCTAGTACATTTCATCGAAAGGTGTCTTGGTCTGGCAGAGACTAGACATCAATATCTTGAGGAGAGTCTTCTATCCAAGAGAGAGAGAGAGCTGATGTCACATCTGATTGGAAGAAATTGGAAATTCGTAGGCCAGTACTGCAGGGCCGCCTGGAAGTATACATTCTACTTGTACAGCTATTCAATTTCTGATTGTATCAACTGTCTAAATTAAGCCTTTTTCTAATTCTCTGCTTTTAGTCAACCGCATATGATACTATATTTTGTATATTTTATAAAATAATTTGTCCATACTTAAAATCCAACTCCTGGCGGCACTTTGCCATGGAGATTTGCTGACTAATTGAATAAAGGCTTTTATTAATTTTAGAGGGGGAAGAAGAACATGAACAAGAAAACGGGTAAAATAGAGATAAACAAATTAAACTTTCAACTGAATCGGGCAACCTTCTAGTTTATTTACATACCATCAGTATATACTGTAAAGTATAATAACTATATCTGTATATCTGGAGGCGCCTCCTGGGTCCCGAGTGGGCTGATCCCACTCTGTTCATTCTGCTCTACAACGATCTTCCGGTCAACGATCTTTCGGGTTTAGGCTCTCCTGGTTCAAAAACTGTGGGCGGATCACAGACCTTTGAATCTGACAATACGCATAAATTCCGCCCCACACTATTTCGAAAATAATTACGACCAGTGATGACCAACCAGCGATGTTCAACGGACTGGTCACCATCTATGGTCATAAGGTTTGCAATTTAGAGTGAGAGGAGAAAATTTAAATTCAAAGTTTTCTTTATTTCTCCTTTGGATGAATATATATTTTATTACAAAGAATGAGTTTACAAAGAAAACATATTGTCCAAATGGGACTATACAATGAGTTAGTATGTGTTTGAAGAAAAGTCTTGACAGTCTGTGCAAACATATATTTATGTTCCCAAATAGAAGAAATAAAGAAGAACTCCCAATAAAAAAGTAGAATAGTTATAGAAAAATTGAACAGAAAGGTCCTTTGTACTTGAAAGGTCTAAAGAAACCTTGTCTAAGGAAAAATACAGTACAATTTTCAGTTGCTGATCTAGTAATTGTGTTAAAAGGCTGTAAAATGCACTTATGAAGAGCTATGATGAGATATTAAGAGCTTTGGAGATAAACTAATCTCCAAATAAAATGATTAACGACGTTTTGAATTATGTTTAAAATTTTATTATTATCACCATCATCATCGTCGTCATCATTGAAATTTATGCATGTGCATAATTACATTAAACTCAATGAAATAATACGTACTATGAGCAAGTATGCAACTATAGTTATAGTCTTCAATAGGTAGGTCTACTTTGAATCTATTTAGGTAGCTTAATAAAGCAGATGAGACACGGATTCATGATCATTATGCATTTTTAAAAAGGTATTTCTAAATTACTCAAATCTCAAACATGTAGGCTACTATTTTCAATAATTTATATTTCTCATGCTGATGAAAGTAGTTATCTCATGAAAGTACTCCCAAACTAAGTATGCCCCTCACTTCATCATTATTAAGAGAAAGGTTATTGCACATGTAAAAAAAATATCTATAATATACCTCAGACATATCGAGTAAGACACTTCTTATGTTGACAATAAAATAAATTTGGAATAAAATACGAATGTCGAAGTTGATTTATGATAGTATTGAATTTATTCTGGAAATACATTACTGCACATTCGTACTTTCTAAAAGTGAACTCGTTCTCTCTAAGTAGGAGTTAGAGAGGGAGAATATTTGCTCCAATATTGATCTTTTATTTCCTGATAAGGAATGTGATAAACACAATTTCAATCGCACAATATTATTACATAATGAATAACGTGACAGTGGGGGGGGGGGGGCAGGGGCAGGGGATGTGGTCGTGATGTATGATGATGTGATTGCTGTTACCAAATAAAGTTCAGTACTGTTGTATATCGATGTTGGTACGCAGAGTATCTACTTTGGGTCGTACGATACGTTTGTAATCAATGGTCTGTGGCTCTGCGGTCTTGGCAGCGAGCTCGGATTCAGGGGAGGTCTTTGCGAAGGGTCAGTGGAGTATCTCGATAGCGATCTTGCCGGAGTTGTGGAGCCGTTTGTCCAGCATTTCACGAGCTCTCCGTCACGACTTGCCCGACTTCCTAGGCCCCTCGCGCACTCTTATGTTGTATATCCCGGTTCTCTCTCGGACTGCATTCTCCGATCTGTTTTAATTTTGTAACGCATGATGAAATCGACGATGCCTTGTTTGTTTCACAACCGGCAAAGTAATACTGTACTGCCCACGGGACACAAAATAACTCGAATAATTTCCATCTGGTTCCAATATAATTGTGTTCTGGATTCATTACATAAAAACAAACAACAGTAAACTTTCATTCTCTTTCTTCTTGTCGTGCAAGATATCGTTCTCAGTACAATGCACTCCACAATCTATAGCTTTGATGATTTCTCGAGCTGTCCTCATCAATTTCCAGTAACACTCCCGATGCATCCATGGCCACTATAATATATTATATTCTGGGAACATCAGTTTCTCGGTTTCTCCAACAAAACATATGCTCCTGGATTGGTGTAAATATTTTACTTCCGAATTTCATAATTAATTGTCCAAAAGGACGATTATTATTTGTATGGGGATATTATTTGTAAGATCGAGAACATATTTGTATGAGATAAATATTGCTGTATAGGGTTTTGTATAAGGTGGTGAAATACAGATTTCTAATAGTTCTGAAGGCTTGTAAAAGCATCTGAAAGCAGATAGTTAGCTTTTGATAGTGTGTTGTGTAGTATGTAGTGTAAAAGTAGTTGAGATTATGTCTGAACCTATGGTATGGAGCAACAACATTGATTGAGCGTATGTAAGTAAAATTCTAAGAATATATGTCATGCAATTTACGGCTTTTTAAAAAATGTTATAAAAGTTACAAATATATTTTGTATATGTTATTGAAGCAAACGTATCATGGTGTTAAGGAATATCAATTACTAAGGATTTTCAAAAAGCTGTAAACCACAATAAAATGTGTGTCTATTCAAATTTCCTTCATGCTGATCCAAATTACATAAGAAAGGTACTAATAATTGGTGTTAGATACTTGTTTCAAATCAACGTAGGCTAGATCAGATAGAAGTGTCACCGTTACAATGACGGTTAGTATTATGTATATACGATTTATAAAGCATCTCTAATGCTTTAAAATTATTTGGTGCACAGAAAGTTACGTTCATCAAATAAATTTTCATTTTTTGGATGGAAAGTGAATAAGATTTCGTATTACATAGTGTTATAAGGTAGAAGAATACTCTGCATATGGCTTTAATTCTGTGGTTGGTAGAGTTAGCTTTTAATAGTGTGTTGTGTAGTGTGAAAGTAGTTGAAATTATGTCTGGACCTATATTATGGAGCAAGAACATTGATTGAGCTATCTGTGTTTGTTCAGTTTTGAAACTAAGCCTTATTTATACCAAATATGGTAATAATACGGACTTTATATGATCGGGTTAGAATTTTATTTATTCAAGAATGATTCAATATCGGTTTCAGGTCTGAGGGAAGTGGAAGGCCTCGCAATAGGATTGCACCCCGCTGATGCAACTTGTGTTGCATGGCGTGGCGTGGGTAAACGCCATCAAAAATAAACGGCCCACGATAAAGGTCAACTTGTTCACGCGAGGAGATCCAATCGATAACTAAGGATGGTTTGCACTGATTTGATACTCATCAGACCTATTACAGGCAGGCGTAACGTGAGTTAAATATCATTTACTATAATTTCTTCTTTGCAAATGTAATTCCGAATAACGGTTATGTTGAATAAACTCACAATCGTCGAGAAATGAAAGAACACCGACGAATATGTACGGTAGAGGATTAGGTTAACGTGTTTACATTTTTACATGTAAACATGTTTCACATTAATTTTAGTCAGTATTAACTAACAGAGTTAGTTCTCAGTGGAAATCAAAAATTTCCCAGTCAATTTCAAATGCGAAAAATAATGGAAAATGATGAAAACTCAGAAGTTATTGCTTATTTATAAAACAGAAAAATACAGGTGCATTGAATAAATTCAAATTTGAATCCTAAATCAAAAGCGGCTGCTCAATTTAAAAGGCATTTATGAAACCCAATAACATCAACGTGAAAGATGATCTCCCATGAAGATGGTTGTAGAATGTAGAAGATCAGTGACTGGATATGAAAATGGTATTTAATGAGAAGATCGATTTCCCAATTGATCTTTGTGATGAAGAAGGATGTCGAACTGTGATTCACAATAATATGGTTATTCTCGAGATGCGGACAATTAACTACACCGTCTATTTCGTCTTTATTTTCTGTTTAGTGCACCAGGGTCTGTTGACCAACATCAATTTATAACCCACACAACAAACAAAACATTGCACTAAAGAATTATTTATTTTAGTATTTCTTTATTCAATGTTCTGTATGTATTCTTTTGTATATTGCGCGTTTCATAAATCGTTGTTGATCAACAGGCCTTGAAGCGTTTGTTGGCAATAGACAGTGTAGTTATAAGTTAATTGATCGTACCTCGAGAATACACATATTACCACTTCTTATTTAGTTTGGTGAATTGAACAGAAGTGACCTAATGATGTGGAAAACTTTATTGTTATTCTTGAATATTGCTCATCATTACTATGGAACATTCATATGTGATGCATATCCTTGACAGCTCTAGTATAAACCCAATGATAAAATAGCTTTTATATTTTGTTTGTAGGCGAGTGAATTGTCAAATTATGTGAAAGAGTGAGATGCTGGCAGAAGTCGAAAATTTTATTACGACCACTGTTTCTGATTATATCAGATATTCTAATCGTATTCATTTTACTACCCGCACGTATTGCCCAGTCCGCTCACATAGTAGACTAGTAGTTGAGATGTCGACAACAAAAGAAAGCAGTTATGTAACTAAAACGTTTTAAAGTGTGCCTTGACATTTTATTACTTTCATAAATAAAATATTTCTAGATATTGAACCGAGATTTCGTAATGAGATTCAGTCGATCTATTGGAGTGTGCTGAGATGTGAGACATTTATGGGGTGTCGGTTAAAATTATAATAGAAGTTTCCTTACTGAGATATTAAGGTCAGTAATATAATACTTCTATTGTTCATGGACAGTATTCAGCCTCATGTGATCTAGCACCTTGTTTTTTGTGCGAAGTTGAATTTCTTTTTGTTCCAGTTTAATAGTTCATTTAATATCCGAGTGTGTGTTTATTACAAGGCATGATTGATGGTGCAGAGATACTTTTGCTTAATCGTGAATGGTTGATTACATTTTGTTTACTGCCATTAAAGTACAATGGACTACAACAAGAGCACTTACCGCTCAGGGGGTGGGAAGATTATTCAACAAATTGACCTCAAAAATCAGCGACTATATAATTGGAAGCCTTGAGAATTTAAAGCCTTAGGACGTCGTTCCTGAACTCCTTTCTCCATTAAATCAATGCCACTTCCACGTTGAAGCTATGAGTTTCAACCAAAAAAGAGATCATTGCTTCAAGGACAAATCGTCAAGGAGTCTGGAGAATGTGGGCTACGTTTAGTTACCTCATCAGCATTAAACTGAAAGAAGGACTATAATCACGGAAGCTGAACGGTTATACAGTTCTTAGCTACAATTTTTAAATTTACATATTGCCTATAAACATAGTATAGCTGATGTTTCCATCATCATAACAAGATAAGACTTTATGTAAATTCGTTGACATGCTGGTTGATTTTTCATTTTTGTTCACAAAATTGTCCCCCGTATAACACTCTAAACACTCTTAAAAATTTAACGAAAAGAGGAACTGGGTATCATGAGTTCAGACCCCACTTTTCTTGGAAACCACTGAATGTTTGTAATTTGAAAATGATCTAATTATTTTTTCTGTGCATTCAAAATTTTATTTCTCCAATGCATCTGGTTTTGCAGAGTTTTCTGTCGAAAATTTTACGGTCATTGAAAAACTCAGCAACGATGGTTCAGAACCCACCTAAAACTGTAGGTCCAGCTCATCAATCACAATCATCCAACTCATTACCCACGCACAGGTTTCAGACCTATGAGGGCTTTATCCTCAAAAAAAAATATTAAACGAAAAGAGGAACTGGGTATCATGAGTTCAGACCCAACTTTTCTTGGAAACCACTGAATGTTAGTAATTTGAAAATGATCTAAGCTACATGGACTCTCCAATTTTAATAACTTACTTCTTTCGTTGGCAACGCACTTTAGCATCAGGTATTTTAGTTTCATTCTACTATAATTGTTTTTTGTCTAATATTGTAATAGAAACATTGAAACAAGAAAATAATACTGCTGTTCAAATAAACATTTTACTCAATCCTTTTTTTATACATCATGGAGAAAATTTCAAATGTTGGAATCGTTCCCATAATTAATCAAGTTTATAATCATATCATTTGAAGATAAGTCCTCAAAACTTGAGGGAAAATATAATTCAGCATTTGAAACAATTAATCAGTCAGTAAAAATTTGTTTATCTCTGGGGCTTACTTACTTACTTACTCTGCTGTACTGTGAGATTGGTTAATTAACGCTTTCCTTCTCAGTCTTCTTCTCTGCCCATTCCAAAATTGATTTTTGGGATTTTACTTTATGATTATTAATGAAAATTTGAAAGATTATTATTTTAGTTATTTGCTATGGATTTAATGGATTGCGAAGTCAGGATGATGTTTATTTCAAGTTATTATCCATTTGAATTTTTTTTTTTGCTATAGTTTGTTAGTTATTAATATTTTATTTAACATTCAATTCCTGGTCTTTAGACCATTGCTACATAAAATTTATTAGGGATTTGTATGTGATTTGAAAAGGAAACTAATAAAGATTTTTTGTACTATTGCACTTCCTTGAATACTGTACTGATTTTAACTTGCAAAATTACTCAGTGATAACGAGAATATAACATGATATAATATTTAATATGCAACCAATATTATTATGAATTAATTATTTTCTTGGATTTCTTGTTCCATAACGATTTGCGTTGTTAATGTTAACTTATTGTAAATTTAACGACGCAGTTAATTTTAATTGTGAACAAACAACATTCCTACTCACTTTTGGCCGAACGTTTTCGAGTCATGAGTAAGTTATAATTGATTATTGTTATTGAATAAATTTATAATTAATTAGGAAGGCCATTATAGCTGCTATTTGAGGTTCAAAGCATTTATGCACTCTATGCAATTGACTTTTTAACTATCAGTCTTCCGTGCTTAACCCAATATTATCATAAAGTGTGTGTTATGAAAAATATGGAAATCGATTCATCATCTTTTTTCAATAAATGCTTTATGATCCGGGTTGTAGGAATTCATCAAATTATAGGTTGAGAGTAAATAAAAAACGACCAAAGGTGAGCTTTGTAATTCAAATAAAGTCAGGCATTACCTTTTATCACTTTTTCCTTAAGACAGTACTTGTTAAGCTGTTTTTATTACACTACATTTTACACCTACAATTATCATTAGCTATGGAATAATGATCGACCAACAGGTGTGAGCAAGAACAAAGGGGCATTTACCAACACATTTAGTGCAATAAATAGTGGGAAGCGATTTTCTTATTAGGAATATTGATATTGATATTGGCTCTTATAATTGAAGCAGTCAGAATATTATCCAGATGATGATGCTGAATTGGTGAATTCATTAGCCTCATTCACTTAACAACTGAGTTACTTATGAAATAGTATTTTGTTAAAGAATCCCTCATGACCCAATCAATAAATCAATAAAAATAATCTTATAAAAAATTATTGAGACCTAAGAGGAAAATCTAACCCTGGGATCAAATGCAATGTTTAAAACAACATAATGTGAGTATTCTTCTCAGTTTAAAACATGAATGAGATACGTAATATCAAATTATCTTTCAACGCTTCGATTAAAAAAAAAGAGTACAGAGTTTTATGGCGTGCAATGTTATTGAATATGAATAATTTATTCCGTGACACTTTCATTAAAAAGGAAACACAATAGCGTTATATTAAGTGCAAAACTATTGAGTATGAATAATTGAGTCCTTAGTTTTTTATCACTACATTCCAAGCATTTTTTTTTTTTTTTTTGAGGATGAATCCCACATAGGTCTGAGACATGCGTGGGTAATGAGTTGGATGATGGTGATTGATGAGCTGGACCTACAGTTTTAGGTGGGTTCCGAACCACCGGGAATTGATTTTACAGCGGAAAACAGTGTCTTTTGCTGGCCAATCTAATCGGTCACCCTTACAAAGAGTGCCCAGGAGAACGCAGCTTATCTCATTTATTTATTGGGACAAAATTACAATGAATGTAAAGATGCAGCATACTCAAGTCCAAAACTGCTCTATTCACAAATTTTGAATATTCGGTATTGTCCAAAAAATTTAGTCCACACTAAAAATTCAGCTTTACTAAAATACTTCAATCGAGAAAAATACAATGATTCTTTCACTTTAAAGCAATTATTTTAAAAATGAACTTGGATCGAAACACTATGAGCAGTTGAAAGTAGTTAATATTTAATTTTTATCACATTTTTGAGCTAAAAATACTATTCCGTTGCTCCCTAGAGGTAGGTTATTTGTAAGAAGTATACTTTAAAATAAGAAGATGAATGTAAAGTTCACATCTCTAGGAAAACACTATTTGATAAGGGAAGTCGAATGAAGAGTGAAAAACGTTTTTCGTGTCTTTGACGGTATCCAGATAGGTAATATCTTTTATTTTTGTATCTATTTCATCCCATACTTTTTTCTGACAGCGGAAAAACTGCTTCATGCAGTCCAGCACCTGTCTTTTCCCCAAAAACCAAGTTTCTGTTTCAGGAATCGATTCAAACGAGAAAGTATTTCAAATCGTGATGCAGCTACCTTATCCAACTTACTTTATTGTTAAATAAACTTGAACGCAGCTGTGTAGGGAAATGATAGCCGAGTGCCGTAGCAGGTATCTGTTTATTCAGCGATAAGCTACAAAACTCCTGGGCGCTCTTTGTAAGGGTGATCGATTGGATTAGCCAGCAAAAAAACACTATTTTCTGCTGTAAAATCACTTCCCGGTGGTCCGGAACCCACCTAAAACTGTAGGTCCAACTCATCAATCACCATTCATTACCCACGCACAGGTCTCAGACCTATGTGGGCTTCATCCTCCGAAAAAAAGAAGAAAAAATACAGGTATATTGTTGCTATACTATGTACAACTATCAATGAAAACAACTGACAAGCCCTAATTTGAAGAATAGACCTCCCAGAAGCATTGGGGATCGTAAGTTATCGAGCAGAAAATTGAAAACTATTCGAAGATAAATCATCATTCATTTGGCGCAATAGATCGCCACCGTGGTTGCTTTGTGTGAAGCGGTTCGTATATTCGCTTGTTTTATCAGAGCCTGCTACTGGCAACAGCTGCTTAGTGCACAAATTGTGGAGCACAGTTTCAGGTGAAAGGTGGTAGTCTAGTTGTAGGGTGAAGCAACACCAAACACTATTAGTCCACAACACGATCAGCTATCGGCTCGGATGGGAACCGGGCAATGTAGACGCAACTGCCACGCACTGCCTTCACTACAGCCCATGTCCATTTTTCAACATCGCTGAAGCATTTGTTCACATCAACGACTCATTAATAATCAACAATCACGCCGATTTCAAGTACCATGTGCGGTCAGTCGTGCTCGAGATCTTTAGTGCAAGAGCCGGAATGCTGTGTAGAATGGAGAGCATGCAGTCATCATTTATTTCTTTTTTTTTACTTTTTTCGGAGGATAAATCCCACATAGATCTGAGACCTGTGCGTGGGTAATGGAATGGATGATGGTGATTGATGAGTTGGACCTATAGTTTTAGGTGGGTTCTAAACCACCGGGAAGGGATTTTACAGCAGAGAACAGAGTCTATTTTGCTGGCCAATCCAATCGGTCAACTTTACAAAGATGGCCCAGGAGTTTCGTAGCTTATCTCTGATTGAACAGATACCTGCTACGGCACTCGGCTATCACTTCCCTCATTGGATGCTATGTAGAATTATTCAGCTTAAACCTGAATGTTATATAATTGTAAGGATTTTGGCTGCGAATAACCTGAAACTGTACCTCCTTTTTGTTTGGAATTAAAGCAAATATAAAAACTGTAATTCTAATTAAGCATTATATAAACGTTCAGATATTTCTGAGCTTTATTACATGTCTGCCTAGAAATTAATGTGCTCAGCTAAAGATAATTTTTAAAAAAATTTGAAGCTTCTTCGAGTTGAAGTTTTATTTAAAAACGATACGTACTAAATACTAAATTAAGATTACTTGGAAGGTCCTTCAAAAAAGGTCTTTGACAGTTCAGTAAGAAAAGAGTGATTATAATCTACGATATAGTAAAGAGAAATTTGCAATAGATTAAGATTGAGAGAGAATCAATGTATCCCATATTAATTAATATAGAAATTGTCTAAATGTCTGAAATAACTGGTTTTATGATTAGAACAATATTGAAAAACCTGATTAGTACACAAATTCACAGAAAACTAAAGAAGCTTCCATAACATGACATCCATGAGAACGAAATGAAATGAAAGTATAGGGGATGTGATAAGAAAAAGAAATTGCGGCTGATAAGGGTAGGAAAATATTGATTGTTAAAATATTAGAAGTTCAAATTATATCATTTGCTAAATGTTAGTACTGAATGTTAGTATCTATATATCTGACTATCTAACTGCATATGTGATCATGCATCCCACAGAAGCTTGATTTGGGTGAGAAACTGTGACACTTGCGATTGGATTTTATCAATATAAACCGTTGTGATGATTACCGGCCAACATCTTTATAATGTGCATAACTGTAGAAAATTGCAAATGATCCCTGAAATATCTCCATAAGGTTCCACAAGAGCGATCGGATTAAGAGATGGCAGAACGATCCGTTATGATTGAGCTGTTTTTGATAATAAATGTCGATGATAGCTGTTGGACATTTTTGGCGAGAGTTGAACCGATAGAGTCGTCTTCAGGTGAGGAGAGGATACAATTTACGGTGTGAAGGGAAGAAAGTGGTTGAAAGAAGAAAGAGGTAGAAAGAAGAAAGAGGTAGAAAGAGAAAGAAGAAAGGTTGTAAATCGGTCGTGTGGCGAGGCGAGCCATTTATTGTCTCCAAGTGGAAATTTGAAAACTCGAGCAAGGCTGGGCTTAATTAGACGACAGCCGGATTATGCAACTCTGTCCAGTGAAAGTCCGCGTCGCGTTCACTTGCTTCGTATCTGACTCGCGCGCGCTTACTACCGTATTACAATGTCCAGTCCAAGCTTGCGGCCGAATAACTCCGTTCAACTTTTGTGCCACAATTAGGAAAAACTTCTTTCAGAAACACCTAAATACCTAAATAGCTGAAAGTTCTTAATCCTTAATGATCGATTCATTACCGAATTCCAGTCTAGGCGACATGCTGAAGCTATGTATAAAAAAAGCTTTGACGTCATTATTTGATAACAAGAACTGGACACAACTTGATATTGAATTGAATTACAGTAATTAAATGGGCTCTCTAAAAACACCTGCGTCATGAGAAACCCAAATTTGAGGACTTCGTTGGTTGATATTATGAAAATATTTATTGATTGAACTTTATTAGTTATTATTCTATTTCACTGTCATTGTGGGAGATACTATCTACGCATCCAGCTTTGTGGTAGATTTACGTTTTTCCTTAGCGTGGCTTCTGTTGGGGAAGAGATTCTTTTTTTGGGAGGATGAAGCCCACATAGGTCTGAGACCTGTGCGTGGATAATGAGTTGGATGATTGTGATTGATGAGCTGAACCTACAGTTTTAGGTGGATTCCGAACCACCGGGAAGTGATTTTACAGCAGAGAACAGTGTATTTTTTGCTGGCCAATCTAATCGGCCACCCTTACAAAGAGTGCCTAGGAGAACGCAGCTTATCTCTATCTGATTGAACAGATACCTGCTTCGGCTCACGACTATCACTTTCCTCGCCGTTTAACCCCAGTTATGAGCATGGTGTACTTACAGCTTTGGATGGAATCAGAATCACTAGATTGGTGTTAGTAAAGCAGATAACATATTATTTTATTATGATGTCAGAACTGCCCGGTTATCCATCCAAGCGTAGACGCGAGCGCTTGCTACTTAACATCCCGATCACATCGAGATTATCCTCATTACATGACCTGAATATAAGACTGCTAGATATTTGTTTTGTCATGGTAAAGGAAAGGTGATGTTTCATATTCAGTGGGATCACATTTGACTAATGTCTATTCGACTATAAACTGGGAACGTCAATTTAATCCCACATACTGGGGACGTCTATATTATATGCTGGGAACGACTATATTCCCCGTATACTGTGAAAACAACATGTTGACTCATGGAAATAAATTTTTAGAAAATCTATCATTAATACAAACTAGGAAAGTGCGAAAGTATTAATTCCACGTCTAAGAGTTTTGGAGAATACTTGCACAAGAGCCTGTCTGAGGTGTTGATAATGTTAATACGATGTTATTATCCTATAAAAGTACACTTTTGTCAACAAAAACAACCACTGAATTGTGAATTATGCCATTTATTCGCATGAATCCACAAACAAGACCCCAATAATAATCCTATCAGATGAACAGTGTTTACTTTTCAGGTGATTTATGTAATTGCCTTAACATTTCACGCTTGTTGTCGAAGATCAGTTGTTATAAGTTTATTGGGTTGTTCGATAATAAAAGCTTTGACCTGTGAAGTGTTTGATAGAGAACAAGATGTCGACCCGGAAAATAGCCAAGAGCCCTACTCCATTATTATTCAATGGATAAATGATAAGCAGTGAAGAGTGAGGACAGATGATGCAAATTATAATCCCACGAGACCAGGCTGATACGTAATAGTCCACAGTCCACACTTTGAGAGCCAGCAGTTGTGGTCGATTGCTCTCCTACTCAAAGAATTGATTCTCAAGATTGAACGTAGTTCAATTCCTGCATTAAACCTAGTTCAATCCCTGCGATACCAGCTGCTCGATTTGCTCTGATGAGCAAGTGCTTGGTTAGATTATACAACAACACTGTAATAATATATCTTCCATCTCATAGTTAGCTACTATGATATCAACTTGATTTCCCCTATTAAACTTAATTGTTTAGAGTGATGGTAGCTTATATAGTGTGTCTCGAATTATTTTTTTTTCAAAAATTGCAAAATGTTTATTTTTTGGGCGAATATTGTTGAAAAATATTGAAAAGGCCTACAAATTCCAAATTTATTGAAAAATAATTTGATATGATTTCTGTGTTTTTTTTTTAATACTAATGTCTTTATGTTATGTAATAATTACTACTTTTGCATGTCTGATTAAGATTTCACTCCAATTAGATGATGGGGTGTACAAGTAAAAAAAACTATTTTTTGTAAATTTATTAAAATCTAGCACCCACAAAAATCATGCATGCTAGGCAGATGTCCAACCTCCTATCCTATAAAAGTACACTTTTGTCAACAAAAACACCCACTGAATTGTGAATGATGCCATTTATTCGCATGAATACACAAGCAAGATTCCCTAGATCCCTAGGTTCAGACTCTCGTTTTTCTTTCCTTTAATTTTAAATAAATTTTGTGGCTGCATCAATTCAGGGTTAATTTAACCCTCAGCAGTAGCAGCATATTCCACAGATGTATATTCTATTTTATTTTGAATATTTTACATAAAAATGTTTTTTGTAATGTAAGTTTTTATGATTTTGTAATGATCTAACTTTGCAACTATCATGAATGATTTGTTTATTTCTGTATTTTGTATAGTGTTCATAGGTATGAGCTTTGTGGAATTAAGTATATTTATTTATTTTATTGCGCCAATTGTTCCAATTTCTGGTGACATTAGTTAATTTGCAAAAATTACCAAAAATTTCGGATTTCTGCCCTCAAGCACCCCACAATTTTGTACTCTAGTGATTTCTATCACTCCACAGTGATATAATTTGAAAAATCGTGAAACTGTCTACAAACTCCCAAATTTATTGCAAAAGAATTAAATATGATTTTTCTACAAATTTCCTGTTTATTTCAATGCAAGTGTACAATATGACACGTTTACTATTCATTCTCACTCGTTAACACCATCAACTTCATCTGTTTTTACCAAATTATAGTGTTCTCAACTCAGAAAATCATAACCTTTGATGCTTTTGAACTACTTTTCACGTGGCTAGAACAGTACAATCAGCAAGCGCTGAGAAAGAGAAACTTGTGATTTAGAATACTAAGTTGTACTTAATATCCCCAGCATTGTCATTGTTCACAGGGGCATCACTTTATTTGTAGCCTCCAACTTCATTTCAACAACCTGCAATTTCAGCTACTTAGTCTAAACGTTTTGAGCGGTAAATCACTACTTACAAGTGAGAGTGAAGAGAAGATAAGAGCGAATAATAATTGTGATTAGAACTACTTTCAGTCTGGGATAAGACTCATCTTGTACTGAATATGCGTTATAGTAATGCCTGTAACCTTTTTCTAGACAGCTTAAGGTTGAATTGAGAATCGTTTTAGTATTTAAGCCTATTATCTGGCATCATTCTAGCGGCTCATTGAAGAGCAGTATATTTGAGAGCAAGTAAACCTCGTTTGAAATAGGCGTTACTGCAATGAATTCAGTCTATCCGTAGTACGCATCTCTTCAATGCGTTAAGAAGTGAATGTCTACCTAAGTTTCTCTATGCCAGGTTGACCGACCGATTAATTGCAATGAGCTGGCTCTCTGCATTATGTTGAACAGGTCGAACCGATATGCTACAGCAAACAATCTATTCAACTATGATTGATCATTTTTTGGCACGTCAGAACGCTTTGAATGCAGCGCTGTTGCGTCTTCTCACACAAAAAGGCTCTTCTGCAACAATCATCAGCTCCATTGACTTCCATCGCTGCAATTAGAAGGAGCTAACTGCAAATAACGCTTCGAATCATTATATTATGTCCAAGCGATTCTCTCATTATTCCTTCAGCTTCTACCAACTTGAAAGGAAGTTCCATATACAAATTCTCATTAACACTTCTGATTTAGAATCACCCTGACATATTTGGAAATAGAGTTTCATCGATACTTGATGAATTGCGGTTAGTAACTTGAATGAAATTGAACCGTTGAAGGACATGAAACAGATGTCGGGAAAAGGTTAGCAGAGAAGGAATGCTGACTCTCCACTGTGAATCTGATGGAATTTTTACTATTGACCATGGTCTGCAAATCATTCTACAAATTATGGACATGAATCAGTCTGCGGTGTATTATCAAATTCAAATTGTGTTAACATTTTCAGCTTGTAATTTGAGTAGTTTTTCATGTCCACGATTATTAATCTCACATAGTTCAACGTCTGCATACGTCATATGACGTCTGCAGTAGTCATACTTCAAAGTCTTATTATACGCAATCTTTCCTTCAAAAATTTAAATTTAAATTAATTTTTTGAACTATAAATTTTAATTTTATGTACACTGCAGTGTATAATGCTTATAACTATGCTTTGCATTCTATTTAACGGGTAGTTCACATTCCGAATGCTTCAATTATTCGAGATGTTTTATGTTGTATTTCAGATAATAATAAATATCCCAGAATAGCTATCTAGAAAAGGGGTGTTAGATTCTAATTAGATCATTTTCATTAGTTTGTTTGAAATGATCGACAATTTAACGAACTCTAAGGAACTTAAACTTTGAGGAATTCGAAATTAATAAATTTTCATTAGTTTACAAGAGCTACATAGTATTCTAGATTTTAGATAGTACTATTTTAGAGCAAAAATGAGCATACAAACAGTGACACAAGAACTATATGTAACTGTTGATTACCATGTATACATGCTAGAGGGAACTGGTTATGACCAAAATTGTTGAAAGTTACATAACGAACCTATTAGTTCTCAATAGGCCTAAACACTGGTTATGAGCTTTTATATGAATGTTTATATTGCTGAGCTGTATCCACACTCTTCGGTTAATGAGATAAAATCTCCCAATAAAATGCAATTTAATGAAAAGAACATTATGATATCCAATCAGATTAATTTTAATGCTAATTACACGACTAATAAATATTTTATTTCGTTGATAATTTTTGATTGCAGTCGTTAATCGCGTCAAGGAGATGATTTTATTAGTCGTATCTACGACTATTAATTTATTATTAACTTATCAAACCGGATAATTGAGTTTTAAAAGTCAATTCTCATCATCTTGGCGTTTATTCAATGATATAGCCTAACTGATTACTACTGATTTTCATAAAACATAAAACTACTAATATAAGGAATAGCCCCTGAGTTCGTATACAAATAATACTAACTCGGAAAGTATTCAGAATTGTGAAAATATATTTGAAATGAGTTTATGGCACTCTGATCTAGTTGGAGAAGGATGTCTTGAGAGGAGAATTTATGTGGATATGTGAAATAACAGAATCACGATCGCCTTTGAATGCTATCAATGACACGTCAGAACTCAGAACTAGGTAATAAATTAGCCTACGTTACAAATAAGGGCAGAGCAACATCGATCAGAGAAAGTGTGGATAACACCCGACACTGCCCATTCTGAAACTCGTCTCATAAATTCGAGAGCACTCAATGGAACGTAAACAAATTTTTGCAAATTGTCCAATGAAGTGTAGGAATATAGTTATGGTTCATGTTGTTTTCCTTAAGTTGAGACATTGAACAGAATCAATTTACTGAGGATACGAAACTAATCCTGTTACTCCATATTTTCGGACTACTGCCAAGCTTTGTGGTCTAGCGGTTACGTTTCATGACTACTGATCATAAAGTTTCGGGCTTCTGCTTAGCGCTTAAAATACGCCTGACTTCTCTATCAACTATTTCGCATTTCATGCCCATAAGAGTTATTTAAAGGTTGAAAATGGAATACTGTAATATTTTTAAAGGTAATACAGTAGATTTCTGAAAACATTTCTTGGTATGGGAAAAATCTTCCTAACGAAATCCCAAAAATGGGTCAAATTTGACATGCTTTTTATGAATTGAAACTACTGTGAGATGAAAATAATTATTTTATCGATTAATTGCATATGAACACAATGTGCGTTCAATGTGTAAATGTGCATTCAATGGTATTTAGGACCCTTATTTGGTAATCCCTCTTAATAGCCCTCATTTTAGCATTTTGGTAGCCCTTCTCTTAAATACGCTTTCATATTCTGGGACGACCAGATTGAGTTTTTGCTTTGGTCTTAGCTATGAATTTTACTATAGGTTTTTCAATAGATTTTGAAGTTTTAGCTATGGTCTAGAGTCTTTGAAACAAAGTTCCAGATAATAATCTGGTTCTTATTTTTGGAGACATTTGTTCGAGCTCTTGGATAAAATTTTAGAGATTTTTGTGGGTAGCCTACATAAAAAGTGTGCTTTAACTGCACATCAAAAACTACTGAAGGTAAAGAGATAATATTAATTACAAATTTTATAGAGCTTTACTTTTATAGGAGGAATTTTACAATTCCATATTAAGTTTATAGGTCTCTTCGTTAGTGAGATACGGACATTGAAACTAGTTAAAGTTCTATATGATCAATTTCCCGCAGAATTCGCCATAATTTTGAAAAATATTACTTCTGTTCTGCGATGTTAGCTGGAGGAATGAATTGATGTTCAAATTCAAACTCAGTTTTATTTCATACAAAAAATAATGTTTACAACAAACTTTCAGTATAAAATGAAAAAAGGATCATTCAAATAAAATAAATGAAGACTACTACCACTAAAAGATGAAAAAAGTACAAAATAGATAATTCCTACATAGGCATTACTGCCTGAGCGCAGGAATGAGTCCACAGGAAGGTCATACTTGATCAATAATACACAATTCCTGTGTTAGGAAAAGTTGTCAATCAATTAAAAAAATAAAATGTTTTAAAGTAACTCATCCAGCCCCCCTCCCACTGTAGCCCACGGACTCCCCCCCCCCCCCCATTGCAGTCCAGAAAACCCCTGTACCAAATGCAAGCTCTTGTAGATCTCATTTTTAAAAATGGCATTTCATGCCCGATCCTTAGTTCTGTCTCAACTTTAGAAAAATAAAAATAACTCAAGGGAAGTGATAGCCGAGTGCCTTATCTGTTCAATCAGAGATAAGCTACGAAACTACTGGGCCATCTTTGTAAGGGTGACCGATTGGATTGGCCAGCAAAAACAACTCTGTTCTTTGCTGTAAAATCACTTTCCGGTGGTTCGGAACCCACCTAAAACTGTAGGTCCAACTCATCAATCACCATCATCCAATTCATTACCCACGCACAGGTCTCAGACCTAAGTGGGCTTAAACTTCAATAAATTATAATTTTTTTCTAAGAGAATATTAATTAAAAAAGGCCCAATCAGAACTGGGATAACAGGTCTTATGGAACCTTCTGGTGTTTCTATCATGTTATTCTGGTGGTAGGCTATCTACTAATTGTCCAGTTGTATTTTTTCCTGGACAACAGTGTAGTGCTATACTGAAGTGCTGTACACTGTATAGTACAGTACTTAACAGTAGTAGTGCTAAATCAGACATCCTTGAGAACTATTACTGCCCTATAATATTAGTTGTTATAGCTATGTTTATATTGGCAAAATAAGAATCTATGTAGTGTCGTGCATGAAAGTTGACAAACGGCAAACTGGACAGAAGCCAATGAGGGGGTCAGTGAGTCAGGGAGGAACGTTCCGTAAGTCACGTGATGGATGATACAGTAGAGCTGACCACAAAAGTCACATCACTTCCTGTTACACGAACTGCGCACTCATGAGACTTTCACCCATTGATAGACGGCATTCTGGTCTCTTCCTAGGTCAAGTTTGTTTTTCCAATGAGCCTAGCCTCACCTGTCCACCCATTGTCTTTGGAATTAAACAAGTTCAATGCTGGTGTAACTCATCAAACGAAATTAATTATTATGGAAGTGAATGAATCGATCTCACTTTCAAAACGGATTTGATTGCTACTTCCATGCCTTACAGTTACATCCATCCTCATGAATATGCAATGTGTGACGGAAAGGTAATGGTGTAATAGTGCTTCGAAATATTCTGCAATTACTCAATGTAATACGAGTAAGAATAATTTCCAAAATAAAATTTGAAGTTAGCACTTTCTTTCCTTTCACATTTCTTTCCTCATCTTTCCATTAATTTGTCATTCTTTCCCCCGTTGTGAAGGTTTCAATTTTGTAAACTGCTGGAGATTCTAATCACAACTGAATATCTCTTATCAAGTTTTAGATCAATTTATTCTATCTTCCTGAAAAGAGTAGACTGAATTTTCAATAAAAAATACCAAAATTTAAATTTCTAATGTGGCATTTACTTGAAATGTTCGACTTAGATAAGAAAGCCAAACGTACAGATTGTATTGCTGCAAGATTGATAATTGACTGTAATATTTGGTGCTTAATAAATGATAATTTTAGAGGATTTGAGTAATCATTACGTACTAGAAATCAATAAGTTGATCAAGTCTAAACCAATTACTAATTGCTGATATCAATCAGTAAATTCATCATTCGGATTTTCAATCAAGTTTGTCTATTGTCAATCAAGTCACAAATTAAATTCGAATAGATAAATAATCTTTAGATTGATTGGATGTCCGGTATCGTCAAGAATCCTATGAGCTCTTGCCTCGATATGTTTATTTATTCAAATTTACTTGGTATATGGTGGGAAGTGATAGCCGTAAGCTGTAGCAGGTATCTGTTCAATCAGGGGACCGAAGTGATAGCTGTATGCTGTAGCAGGTGTTCAAGGGTGACCGATTAGATTGGCCAGCAAAAAAGACTGTTCTCTGTTGTAAAATCACTTCCCGGTGGTTCGGAACCCACCTAAAACTGTAAGTCCAGCTCATAAATCACCTTAATCCAACTCATTAGCCTACCCACGCACAGGTCTCAGACCTATGTGGGTCTCATCCTCCAAAAAAGTAGAAATTCCGATGATTTGGAATAATGGTAAGTAATTATATGTGTATGAGAAAGTCAAAAGTAAGTAAGTAAAGTAAGTAAATTTTATCTCCATTAAAGTTTTACAAATAACGAGGTACAGTATAAAGAATATTATAAAAGGGGATTTAATCATGAAATGCCATGAATTAAAGCATAAAATTTATTTGCTTTATTCGTTATATTTGAACTAGATTGAATCTTATGTTTTTTTCTTGATATTAATTTGATCTGCTCTTTTCTATCTTTATTTAGTACATTCAATTACTCTTCTAATGAAGTTTGTTCTTTACTTAAATATTAATTCCTGATTTATCAATTTTTTCTTTTTTCTCTTATTTTTCATCCATTAATTCAACATTTTCATTTTCATCCCATACATGTATGTGTGCATCCTAATCTCTTACATTGCTGCCTATCTGTAAATTGTTCCTTTATGTAATTTTTTTATTTTCTTTTTTTAGTAGTTTAAGATGTTTATTTCTTTTTTCTGTCTCTATTTCTGTTTATTTTTTCTGAGGAAGAAATGTGAAAAAATCATTTTTACTTTTTTTGTAGAATGAAGAACACATAGGTGTGAGACCTGTGCGTGGGTAATGAGTTGGATGATGGTGATTGATGAGCTGGACCTACAGTTTTAGGTGGACTCCGAACCACCGGGAAGTGATTTTACAGCAGAGAACAGTGTCTTTTTTGCTGGCCAATCTAATCGGTCACCGTTACAAACAGGACCTACGAGAACGCAGCTTATCTCTCTGATTGAACAGATACCTGCTACGGCTCGCGGCTAGTGTTTGCCATAGGTCTCTGGCAACGTTAGTTGTAACTAATAAATATCAAATATCACGCATCCAATAAACAAAATTTAACTTATAAGTCTCTGATCTGATGGAAAATTTACAACATGAATCAAATCCTTTTAATTCCTTCAGGTAAAAAGACCATAATTATATTAAACTGGGAGCAGGTGGAGCATGGAGGGAGCTGAAAGAAAGGGGCCGATCTTTTCGAAAGTATGCTATCTATGGAGACGAGAACTGAGCACAAAAATTATGTAAGTTATACAATTATAATTACATAGGTAGTGAAGTCAAGATTATCAGTGAATTACCTGTACTATTAGTTAATTTAAAATAAACCTAATTTAAATATTTTAAAAATATAAAATAAACCTAATTTAATTATTTTAAATATTAGTCAAAAAATATACATTGCAAATATTTGAAAATATAAATTTTTTCTTGAGAATTCCCGATGAAGTTTGAGAATTTTTCCAGTTAACAAGGAAGTAGACTTTTATGGTCAAAATAACTAGGCTATAGCAATAGCAAGGCTATACTCGACATTATATTTAAAAAAACATGAATTAATTCCAAACCATGATTGTCAACTTTATTGCTTCTCATCCATCGTCCATTGACTCACCTGTAAACAAAATATATATTATATTAGGCTCCTGGTTTGATAATAAAACATATAAATAATACAGAGAGTGTCAAAAATGACGCAACCCATGGGGTATAATATATGACATGGTCAACATTGACATGATTAAAATTCAGTCTTGTACTAAATGTTGGATTTGATGCCCTGCAACTTTTAAATAAATTTGTTGTAATTTCAATACATTTGTAGTAGCATTCCTTCAAAATTTATTTGTCACATACTTGAAATAATCTTTTGAAGGTCGTGTGAGTTTCAAGTTAGTAAATTATATTGTATAGGACTAGGCCTATTGTTATCAGCCTCGTAATGCAGAGAGCCCAATAGGAAATATCAGACAGGATAAGCTCCACGAATCTCAAGAATAAGATAATCTTAGGATAAAAATAAATAGGATAAAAAAAGTAGATCTGACACAATTTAATAAAAAGACTAAGGTTACTAAACTAATTCTTGACTAATACATTCCAATTGTCACAGTTAGTTGACATTGAATTAAATGCTACTCAAATATCGGTTTGGGCACAGAAAATTCACCTACTTTCACTATTTAATCTTAGGGTTATGTAATTTTTGAAACACCCGTTAAAAATAATAAATGAGAGTCAATTTTTTCTTCGCCTCCTTTTTTTATATGGAAGATTATAAGGTATTCTATTTCATTAATTTCTTCCATAATTCACGTTCCAGTTTTAAATTGGAAATAACAGAAGATAGTGGGAAATTTATATAAGTTTGAAAAGAGTTGACACATTTCAAATGAAAATCCACTTGAACCCGATCATAAACAAATCAGAATAAGTCGATGTGCCGGGAACAATCTACCGTCGAAGAAACAAGACTGTTGTGTCACATGAGGAGCTCGCTGTTTACGAAATAACTCATTTGAAAGTAGAATCTTAACCAGAGAGGATTGTATTTGTTGACAGATGTAGGATGTTACTTCTTTTAATGAGAGACGTATAATACGCTATCACTAATCTCCTTTCTTGAGAAAGAGTTGTACTCTGCAGTAGGCCTTTATTCATTCATCTTTTTGTCAAGTCACAAATAACAAAGCAGCTCCTTTTTCACATGAAAAGAAAATAATACAACATACGTCCTTCACCTGCAGAGAAATAACCAAATTTAAACTAAGCGGATCAGGATATGGATAAATTATGAACTTTGTCTATGTAGGTGTAGTGTGGACAATTATTTGTGAAAAGGTTTGAAGTAGCGGGCACTAAATAACATATTTTATCTGAAATTTTTTCCATATTTTTTTTTTAGGATGAAGCCCACATAGGTCTGAGACCTGTGCGTGGGTAATGAATGGAAGATGGTGACTGGTGAGCTGGACCAACAGTTTTAGGTGGGCTCCGAACCACCGGGAAGTGATTTTACAGCAAAGAACAGTGTCTTTTTGCTGGCCAATCTAATCGGTAACCCTTACAAAGAGTGCCCAGAAGAACGCAGCTTATCTCTATCTGATTGAACAGATACCTACTAAGGATCACGGCTATCACTTCCCTTTCATTGATAAGTGCTTTCTGGCCATTCTAGTATAAGTAAACTCCATACCATCCTATTTCATTTCAACTTCAGTTCTTTATTATTAGCAGTGCTCTCAAATAAACTGGCAATTGACTTGTTATTAAAGTAATATACTAGTTTTTAAGGCAAAGTTACTAAAGAAATTTCACAGGATTTCATTTATCAAGAGGGCTGAACCATTGATAATACAGAGCTCCTAATTCCCCCCGCCCCCCACAAAGTAACGGTATGTGTCTCTAATCGTGTAAATATCTTTTACGTTGTATTCCTACTTGAAATGAATTTTTGGGTTTGCCCCTTTAGCCTACAGTTTCAGGGAAATCTAGAAAGGGGTGAGATTTATAAAAACATGCAAAATATTACATTTTAGTAATTTGTTGATTAAATCAACAAAATCAATCTTGTAATGTTTTAATAAACTCACGTTTCTTTAATTAAAAAAAATTATTAATATAATTGCTAACTTGTAGGTACATTTTATTACTGAATTGAAACCTTCTAATGTTCTAGTACAGATTAATAATAGAAAATATAGATCAGAACAGTATTAGTTCAGATCAGTACAGTTGAGATCTATCTAATGTTGAGATAGATACTGTTTATGAATTCTACAATCTAACTGCTCAATATTTTCTGTTAATGTGACGTTTTTGTTATGAAGATGAGACTTATTTAGAAATGAGACTTTGTTATCATGAGACTTATTTTGAATTAACCCAACTTGAATTATCTATATTCCTGCTTCCATTTTGTCCAGCATTCCCGTATTCAATGATCATTTAATTTCTATGGAGACACTGTCTACTCAGTGAATAAATGAAATGAAAGTAAAATTTGCATGCAATGGTTGCGTTGCGTTTAACTGAGAATTGGTTGCGTGCAATAAAGAGCTCGATAGATCGGAAAAGTGAACGCAGTTTACATTTTCATTGATATTGCCAACTATTTTCGGGTGGGCTAGAGACGGTTGCTCTGATTACTATCAGACCGAAGCGGCCTACTGTGGCAATGGCTAGCCATACTAGACAGCGCGACTCCTAGGAAGTTGGGCAACTAGAGGATGTCTTGCCGTTTTTCAATGAAATGAAAAAATCTAGGTCATTGCACAATTAGCGCTCAAATATTATACAACTAATTCTGAAAAATGTGATAGTGTAATGAATGTTTGAACGTTCCAATTTATTAGCATTTCCGTTGCTGAAAGCTCATTTAAGCCGGTTGATAAACCAATTACCTCAGATTACCGTAGATCTCAACCAACAGATCTAAATTGGACGCAATTTCATTAACGTTTATTGGATCTCTGAACATTGACTCCAGGCTTTTACAGATGTGGCTCAGAGTGTATTGAAGTGCCGAGTGACTTCTTCAGTGACTAAGATCATTGAATTTATCCATAAAATGTTTCTTGTGTAATATCTCTTTTTTTGTGGATGAAGCCCTCATAGGTCTGAGACCTGTGCGTGGGTAATGAGTTGGATGATGGTGATTGATGAGTTGAACCTACAGTTTTTTAGGTGGGTTCCGAACCACCGGGAAGTGATTTACAGCAGAGAACAGTGTCTTTTTTGCTGGCCAATCTAATCGGTCACCGTTACAAACAGGACCTACGAGAACGCAGCTTATCTCTATCTGATTGAACAGATACCTGCTACGCCTCACGGCTATCACTTCCCTGTTTTCAGGTTCATGTAGTTACTTATCCCTTCATGATGACGGAAATATACTTGCATAAGTATATTCCGAAACTTTGAAACATTGAAAGCAGCAGCAAATGTCGGAAATCATTTGTTTATTTCAGTGAATACTGATGGATAAATCTAGAAATAATCTATAAGCTATGAATTTCAATCTATTTTGTTGAAATTCAAGTGCGTTAAACAAGAAAACACAAAATATGGGTCGACTACGTTTCTCTTACTATGACTTGATCTCTAACGTCTCTAAACGTACAACAGTCGGCTGAAGATGATCGATTTGCCGTGTACTGAAGATAGTTTCACTGTGGGTGTTTTATCACATGATGAAAACACCAGTTTCTCTCATAAATGTATAAAACTTAATGAAATGTGTTCTAGAACTTTTAGAACTTTGTTCTAAAAACTAGTCAAGAATTTTACTGGTTCATTTCAGTTTCATAATGAAGTCAAGATTACATGCAATGAGAAGTATGTAGTTCAACAGTAGAAATTGATAAGTGGTATGAACATGTAGTTGTGATGTGGAAAATTAAATAGTTTCCAAAAGCGATCTACTGGTTTGTATCTGGCCTTTACATGGATTTTATAAACTGGATGGATATTAATTTCTTACCAAGAAAAGCTTGATGTATGATAGATTTCCTTGCTAGAGCTTAGAATAGATCGCTTATTTATAATAAATAAATCGCTTATTTATGAAAGGCCTCTTGTCTTAAAAATCAAACTTGTGGTAAACGAAAAAAAAACTGTTTATTTCTTAAACATTTTGATGAAATGAAATTATTTTTTTTCTATGTTTTTATACAATATGAGAGCTCTAAAAAAATGTTTTTATTTTTTTCCCCAACATTTCAACTTTTTATGTAATTTTTTAAAAGTTGCTGACATGAGGCCTTTCATAAACAAAGGTAAAAAAATCATAATACTTTTGGGTTTATCAAAGTAAATTGTCACTTTTAGTTGTAAAATAACTTGTTTTATTCACACTTTATGTTTTTAATTAAACTGTATTTAAAATAATGCACATAAAAATATTTCTAATGGGTCAAACTAGCAGTAAAATTGTTTTTCTTGAATCAAAGTTAGCATATTGAAAAAAGTATTATTAGACTATTAAAAGAAGCATGTCCAGGTTTATTATTTGAAATATAAAAAATAATTGTGACACTACAAAGAAAAAAATAAAGAAAAAAGTGGTTCTTAAATTTCCTTTCAGTCCTTTTTTTTAGCTGGCCACTGTAGAAATTCATCATAAAACCAGCTATGTTCACTTGGTACATAACACATCACTTTCTTCAAGTCATTATTAATCTTTTCTTCATGAATTGGCCTTTTTTTATTTTATCTTTCTTGTGACGGTAAACTGATCAAATCTGATTTGCATGAAATAAGGCGGAATGTTTTTTCAGGATTCCACCAATGAAGTCAGATCCTGAAACTTCTCCTTTTCTTGACTTATCAAAGATAAATTCATGGTACACTGACACCGTAAAAAAATCCTTCTTTCCTTTCTTTTCTTTCTTAATTTCTTCAGAAGCTGTAATTCTTTTGTAAAATTGGGGCCACCACTTTTGGAAATCCAAAATATCTTTTGTTTCTACAAGATCAACCATAAATTTACCTTGTTTTCCTGAGGCTAATATCATAGATGCAACTTCTTTTACAGTGTAGTACCTGTCTTGTTTTCTCAATTTCCTTTTAACTAGACCAAAATCCCTATCGCGTGGTAGATAAGAATGGCCTCTGATTAAACTAGATTCACTTAAAAACAGTGTGAATATTATAACTTTACTTATGCTCTGAGAACATTACTGTACTTGAAATGCAAGTAACCAAAACAACTAACCTAACCTAACAAAAGCCAGCTGGTTCCCAGTACAGCCACAACACTTTTATTTATGAAAAGCCTTTTGTCAGAGACAAGAGGCCTTTCTTAAATAAACGGTTATATCATATGGTCTATTGGAGCAATGGAAGATGAGCCATTTCATAAACAAACGATGTATGGAAGCATCTAGATTACATTTCCACACAAAAGTGGATTTGCTGAAAAATACGACAAGAGGCCTTTCATAAATAAGCGATTTGAATTCTCAAGCGAAGCGAATTCTTAAATTTTGAGAAATAATATTGCCATGTTTTTTCCAGGCATTTAGTTAGTGAAGAGACAAACCACGTTAATGATAAATGATGAACCAAGCAGTTGTTTAAAAAATGAGAATTTTAGTCTTGGAAAATTAGCAAGCTACTGAAATTTATAAATTTGATTTTTCGTTTGATTGGAAGCCATATTGAGTACGCTTGTAATAAATACCTAGAACATTCAAATGTGATGTCATTAATTCTAGCAAGTTCAGTCCCTCGTGTATGCGAGAAGATTAATGTGGTTTTGTGTACAACATACAGAAAACAGTTCATTAGTTTTAAAAGGGAGAGACACCTTGTCAGTTCACAGTGAGAATACTACTCTCCTGAGGTATAAGGTTGTCACGGCTAACAAATCAAGTACCTGAATTATTGATGATCGATTGGATACTGTGACATTTCCTATTTGTATTTTTTATGGAGATGTTTATATTGCAGTTTCTAAGTCTCTTGTTAGTTATTACATTACCATGTGTACTTTTTGAAAATCATGTTCAAATATCGTGCTGAGGCTACGAACCAGTTTTATGTACCGCGTTTCCCGTCAAGCGACAAAAAACGCGAATAGGTTTGGTGACAAAAACCCCGGGTCAGAGTTGGTGTAAAGATGGTGAAATTCAGAAACCAATGAAAATTCATTTTGCTGATAGGAGTTTTTAAAAAGATATGCACTCATATGAATATTAGGAAACAGATGTCCATGTCAAATATTCAAATATCCAAAAATTCATGACAAGGGCTTCAAAGGTTTCTATGAGCGTATGAAGAATATCATTGAAAAGCTTTTGGTGAGCTACTTAGATACCTCCCAGATTATTCAGAAAACAAAATAATTACATCATTATCCAGGAAAGAATAATCATTGTTTGGGCCTACTCTCGTTCAATTAAAGGCCAAAACCATTTGAAATCAAGTGATAGATGGCACTCAACCTAAAGACCTACTTTGAATACGTTGTAACCGGATTTTTACAAAGTCGAAATCCAAAAATTTCGTCTCCAGTTATCCTTCACTAAATATCATCGTCATGTTAAGTTTCGTTATGAATTTGCATTGAAATCTTCATTTTAGATTCTTCACAAGGAGATCAAGGAGGAAAAAGAATCTTTAAAAAAAGAGTTCGATTGATGTTTGTAGTAAATACACCATTGAAGTTCTCCACGATTACTAAATTCAGTTTTTGTCTGGTTTGAGAACGATTCTCAGAAGAACAGTGTTTCTCAATCTTTTCTCTGGTTGTCGTTCTATAAGACATACAAGAGATCTCTTGTTTTCTAGGAATTGATGGAGCAAGTTGTGTCTGATACTTATAATTACTGTACTTATCAAGTCATCGTGTACAACAGGTTGGGAATTGGGAAACACTGTCTAGAACATCCTCATTATTCTAATGAGGAAATAATAGTGATTTAGATATCCGAATCACACTATTGTAGAA
Source organism: Conomelus anceps (assembly GCA_948455865.1). Classification (NCBI taxonomy): domain Eukaryota; kingdom Metazoa; phylum Arthropoda; class Insecta; order Hemiptera; family Delphacidae; genus Conomelus; species Conomelus anceps. The sequence goes on from OX418217.1 coordinate 27,904,129, forward strand.
TCACTAGTACCTGTATTGTAATACCTGTTATATTATGCAGGTAATTGAACATGAATTAACTAAGACATTTATTTCAACTTTCAAGTGTGAGTTTAATTCCCTAGTCATACTATTGTCTTTTATTTATCTATCAATCGTTTTTGCTGTATCAATTTTTTATTAGCAACAATTTCTGCTTCTATATAAAACTTGTGAGTTTCTATTTCATGTTTGAGTTGAATACTCAAGTCTTAATAGTATTTTTATCTATTAATGGTTTCAGCTATGTCAATGTTATATTTCCGTTTTTAATGGTGTCAACCATTGGAATTTGAATGAATAAATAGAAATGGTATAGTTGTATAGCGATATTTATTATTATTAGTACTATTTACATTTTTAGTACTTATTTATTGATCAAAGTAATCTGAAGCATGCAGGCATGGGCCCGAAATTACTTTCTTAACATAATCAGTACTCACAGTAGCCTACTTCCAAAAATAAATTACATTATTTACATAAAGTAATAGTTGTTGATTTTTTTAAATGCATAAAAAAATATAAGAAAGAAGGGAATAGTATTTTTCACTCATGAGCTCCAACCTTACTTATAAAATTGATTGATTGAATCATCTTTATTCAACAAATGTACAAATACATTGAATAGTGTCACATAAATTAAAAAATACTTAAGCAAATACAATACAATTAATCAAGAATCAACAGCAGCTTAAAATTATCCCTAAACAAATTCCTGAAAGAAGTACAATGACAAGCTTACCAGATATTCCTTCAGATTCACTCTGAAAATTCTTATCTCTTTTAATAACTTTAAGTTTCTGGGCAGCATTTTGAAATATTTCTCTCCCATATATGTTGTTCTTTTTAAAAAATCTAAATTATGTCTGAAAAATTCTTCCTGAACGAGTATTATAGGCATGTGAAATATTACTTTCCTGTTCAATATCTGTAAATTTTTTAAAGTGCATTATAACCTCAAATATGAATTGTCCATAAACTGTTAAAATGCCTAGCTGAGAGAAGACTTGTTTCACAGAGTCATTCCTTTTCATCTTTATTATTATTCTTAGGGCTCTTTTTTGTTGAATTAATTGGAGTTTCAAATGCCTTTATTATTTCAAATGCTATCATTATTATCCATCTTTCTGTATTGTTTTTTCAAATAAATCATATTTTAGATTTTTTTAAACTGCTAGAAATAAATTTCAAGCTCATATAGATCTTTTATTATTTAATCTATAAGCTTGACACATTTATAAATATGCGTTCATGTAGGGGACGTAAAATTTTGAAAAACAACAAAGGCCATGTGGAAATAAAGGTTATTTTTTCTTTTAAGGGGGAACTTGACATCCAACAAGGAACGAAACTTTTGCGGAAGAGAAGGGCAGAGAGAAAGAAGAGTGTAAAAGAAAGCAGAAGTCACGTTGATCCTCTTTATGTGAAGGATAAACGATAAACGGCGGATGGTCGTGCCCCACGACTGGCAGGCATGTCCTTCCTCGATCGCTGGCTGATATCCACATGATGGACTCCAAACAAAACCACACTGTATTACAGATTAGAGTGTGTAGTGAGGCCTTGCTCCAACCATCTGAACTGCGTCTCTAGCCATCTTAATTCGCACACAGCATCATCTTCGTCATCCGATGCACAATCTGAATACGCTTGTACGAAATGCTATTCAGCTGTCTATCAGTTGTATCTAAGCACCCACCTACACCCATAAAAATTCGGTTGAGTAATAACTGCTACATCATTATGAAATCTTCATTACACAAGTGAGGAAGTAGCAATGCAGCAGAAGTTTGCTGAGTCACTTCTCTGTACTGAAAGAGGTAAAAAATATTCTATCTCTCGACTATAACTTATAACTTCACTCAAAGGTTTTTTCAAATGCCTTCAGGCTTTTGTTGATTTTTTCGAAATTTCTCTGCAAATTTTCCAAAAAACTAAATAACTGACTAGGATCTAAACTACACATTCATCCATAACATTGTTCGAACGGCGAGGTGGAACTAACTGTAAGTAAACAGCCCCACCTCCCACCACCCACAATAAAAGCCTTACGCTTATTATTATTATTATTATTATTATTATTATCATTATTATTATCATCTATACCTTAGTAGGTAGATATTAATGTTATAATTAACATTACTTCTTGTGAGTTGTATCAGTAGAACTTTTAAAAATATTTTTTTTTTTCATTAGAAAAAATAATTATTACAGTATTCATTTTACATAGTGCCGTTAGAAGTATGAATTTTAGTAATAATGCGGGTCGCTTAGCGCAGTTGGTTGGGGCGTTGCAACTTCAGCTTGCTGTCGTTTTTCGTGTGTTCGAATTCCGCTCCACCGTCAGGCATTTATGTGTTATCACTCACCTCATTACCCACGCACAAGTCTCAGACTCATGTGGGCATCATCAGCAATAAAAAAAAAAATAATATCATGACTGGCTCAGGACGCACCTAAACATGTGGGCATCATCAGCAATAAAAAAAAATAATAATATCATGACTGGATCAGGTCGCACCTAAACAAGTTCAGAGCTCACAACGACTGTTTTTAAGGCAGCCGGGACCGACAGGCTTAACGTGTCCTCCGAAACACGGATGTGGCCTCCGGAATTTTTTTGATACAGAAATAGAATTTGATACCGGAACAGAACTTGATACAGCTTAAATATTGGAAAACGTGAGATTTTTTTCATTTATTTACACACAGTTTCCAAAATACAATAATACAACATATAGATATAATACAAAATGGGAAAAAGTGGTTAGGTAACCTCATTGAAAAATCGTGTTGAGGCACTATCATGTTGAGATAGGAGAGATAACCAATTATTATCAGTTGGGACTTTTATTATTTATTTATTTTATAAGTTACGAACAAGTTACATTCGAAATTAGTAGTTTAATAGTATCTTGTTGGGTAAGGTAGGCAGTGGCGTAGCCAGGATTAGATTTCGGGTGGGCAGTGGCTTAGCCAGGATCAAATTTCGGGGGGGGGGGCTCACCAAGGGGGGTATAGGAGGGTCCGGATTTTTTTGACAATTTAGTGGTGTGAAAAGCAAATCTAGACAACTTGTTAGGCTCTAAAGTTCAAAAGAAAGTTTTGAAAAATTACTACCCAAGAACCTAGGTGGCCAGGTTTGAAATGATAAAGTTTGATATACCGATATCTGTGACTATTTTGAGTCAAACCCCTTGAATTGGAACTAATCATACTTAACTTATGTACTGAATCTCAAAATTAATACTAATTATTATTATAAGTTTCAAAAATTTATGTCAGCCTAAAACGAACCCAACCCAAAGTTCATGAAATCGGAATTTTTTTTAACCATAGCACACTGATTTTACACGCTTGCATAAAACTTGCATTTATTTGTGTGTTTTCATTTATAAAATCCCAATTTCATGAACTTTGGGTGCGTTCAGGCTAGTGGGTTATACTGAATTTTAACTTCAAAACTAAATTTTCTACAAGATGAGTTTATTCAAAAATGTGATTTATCAATAATTAACAAAGTTAATCCACTTCAAACTTGAAAATTGCATTTTATTTTATGTAATAAATAATTATGGTAGTCACAGTTTTCTAACATGTTTTATTCGATTTCGTAGCTCATTTTAAATCAAAATTATCCATTTGAGCACCTAACAAGTTTCTATATAAGTAAATATTGAGGAAAAATTTGAAAAAATGCATTAATCTCACTATAACTGTAGCTATATTCCATTACACAAACAGGGTTTCTGTAATCTGTTCGTTATAATACAACAAAACAGATAGAACCCTTCGGCTTTAATAAGTCCTTATTTATTAGTTATTTGAGAATTTCTTATTTCTGAAATTTCGGGGGGGGGGGCCGGGCCCCATGGGCCCCCCCTGGCTACGCCACTGAAGGTAGGCAATTGGTTTAGAAATGAATATAGACAGAAAACTGTCTGTCAGATAAATTGGATAGAAAAGTTCAAATTAAGTTGATCATGCCTTCGGAAAAGCAAAAATATTTGTAATGAAGGTTTCCAGACCTCATTACCTGGAGGAGGTGGGCTTTGCATAATTATATGAAAATATTCCATTGCTCGCATCAAGGCAAATGTAAATCAGACTTCTAAATATACAAATATTTCCTTGATATTTCAAGAGCGGAAATGTCAAGGTTGATGGAATAAGAATATTTCTTTGAGAAAAAGTTGTGAACTCAAATATTAAATTATATTAGTGCTTGAATATTAAGAGAAAACATGTCATTTGATACATGAATAGGTTACAAATTGCAGGCTACTCACTAACTCTACAAATGTTATGCATTTCTGTTTCCCATCCCTGTTCATGGAACGATTGAGTACTATTCGATTGGGAACTTTTCGAGGTTGGGAACTGGGAGAGTTGGTTTATAAAATAATTTTTTAAGGAAATAAGTACTAGGGTAACTTAAGCATCACATGTTTTGCGCCACCCTCTTATGTGTTTTTTAGTTTGTTATAATCAAGCATTATTACTGAATAGGATGTTTTTGCAATAACTTGTGAGTGCTTTTGAAGAAATACACATGCCTTTACAGATGTATGTTACAGCATTGCTGGTTGATAAATCGCACCTATTTATGCTCCTTTCGCCGTCCGTATTTAGATTAAGACCAGATGAAAGGATATCTTGCCACACACGCACAAATTGCAGTCACAATATGCATAGATGCAACACTTTTACTCAGTTTCATTGCTTACATTCAAGCAAATTCTCTTCAATGAGCACCTCTAGCGTACCCCCAGTTCTGGACCTAATGTTCAACTAACGACTAGAAACGATGTGAATCCACCATATCACTGCTCATCAATCTCTTCTTTCATGATAAATGCAATCAGTGATAAGAATGAATTACACAGCTGGCGAGTAACTAACTTGTAGCTTATAACATTCGATAACTTGAATGCGAAAGGTTTACACTTTGAAATCAGTAAAGTTCAGTAGGTACGAACGGTACGGTACTGATAAAATTCTTCTGCATGTGAGATACAGTCATTTATAGAAATGAGGACAAGGAAGCACAATATTTGACATTAAAACTGATGAGTTTGATGGCTTTCGTCGAGTTTCAACGCTGGAATTTTGAGAGGCTTTTGCTTACTTTAGGAGAGTTCAATACAGTATCTTTTATTGTATAATCTACTAAAGTAGCTTATAAAATCGTGTTGAAATATCGAGTTGCATGCATTGTATGTTATATGAGCTGTGTCACCTACTATGGAATAGATTACTTTAACATTTTTACCATATATTCTTTTAAGTTTTTGATAGTGGAACTGGTTCCATCAGAACTAGTAAAGGATGGCCTTAGAACTCTCAAATTGTCGAATCTAAATAGCAGGATGGCCCAAATTATTCACAAGAGTTTCGGTTCAGCAACGAATTGAACATGAGCATTGATTTGTAACACTTTGTAACAATTGTTTGGAATAATTAACTTCCTGTGATATTTGACAACATTTAGTTTTATTCATAGCACAGGTGATTTTATGATCCATGACCACCAGAACTCCGCACACGTTACCATTATGAGTTTCCAATAATATTCCTGGATTTCTTGTTCCATAACGATCTGCGCTGTAAACTTTTTATGGCAAATTCAACGACTTGCAGTCAATTTTAATTGAGAATAAATAATATTTTTACTCGCGGTTCTTCTAACCAAAACCCGACATTGACGATCAAGGACGCTGTTGAAAATGAATCTTCACGATTCGAAAACCTTTCAGTCTACTTGAGTAAAAATATTATTTATTATCAATTAAAATTGACTACAAGTCGTTGATTTTACCATAAGAAGTTAATTCCAATAGCAGTTACGGCGTCTTTTTTAGAGTGGTCTCTAGAGACATGACATATACGTTGACTAAGGAGTTCCAGTATTTTTATCTAAATAAATAAAAAGTTAAAGATATTAAATCTGACCCTTACTCATTTTCGACAATATATGGATGTGTTCCCTTCAATTCTCAAGATCCAATTGTGGCATAATTATATTATTCTAGTTGGTGTCATATTTTCAATTTTATAACTACATTCTATACACTAAAATATAACCATATTATATCAACTGGATTCTCAAATTTGGGCATGTCTAATCATATTCGCACATATCTTATTGAGAATAAAATCAGAATAAACGCCTTCAAATCTCAATCCACACCTTCTACAGACATGCTTCCTACTACATTTTTCTTCAGAAATTTAAGAAGTTGACACTTCTCTTCTACGAGATACCGTATAACTGCATGACGAAAGTGCTCTAATCAGAACGATAGGTGGAAAGGTAGCGAAAATTCGCGAAAGCTCAATTGCCCAATCGACTACATTAGTGAGATCTGCATTGCCTTATGTAAATAAGAGTGGGGAGCTTTGGAAGCCCGCATTTTTCGAAGTGGACAGAGCAGTAGCTGCAGCAGCACTGGGACACGCCCCAATATGTCCTGGTGGCCTGCTTCCAAGTCAACGTTCGTCCTTGCCGCGTTACGTCATGAAAAAAACAAGTCCTACCGCCGACTACAACTCTAATAAGAAGAGAAAAACCGCCCGCTCTCTTTAAAAGGTGGTTCAGCCTCGAGGGTACGCCACGACAAGCGTGTCCTATGTCCGACTCCAGTACAGAACGCATAAATAAATGAACTTTAGCGCATGCGTTTAATCTCGGTAAACCTCAACTGTACCTGTACTGACCAACCCTGTTGGAGAACTGGTTCGTCACTTTGCCACAATTGTAATTGCGAGCGGCTTGTCAACACCAACACTGTCATTTACCGCAATATTTACGAGTCGATAAAGTGACAGTGTCCAGTACCAGTAGGCAAGAGCTGAACAAGAAGGAGATAAATGACTCCATATTTCCTTTGGTCAATTGTTATTGAGGTTGACAGATTTTAACATTGATATCGGTCTCTATGGGTGCAGTAGTTCCCCATTATCATATTTCAAATTAATTGTACATCTTGAAATTTAGGCTACTAGAAGTTTTCATGTTTATAAACAACATCAAGGTTTGCATTGCATTGACGAATCAATTTTAGATTTTTTTAAATTGATTTTATCCTGCTTATAGGCAATACAGGATGCAATCACACACTGTGACAAGCGGGTTACACTTTATCGCCTACAATAGTAAAGTTTTGCTGAATTCTTATTTTAAATAAGTTCTAATTACTATTGTTCTAATTACTAGCATGTTTCCATTATAATAAATATTAGCTTATATGCTACGTATTACATATGTATATGTGATATATATGTGATGTGTGCATGCTCGTAACATTCCAGATGTAAAAAAGATGAATTTTATTTCTAGTGTAAAATGGGTGCAAAAGTATTGTTGACGAAAAAATGTACCCCACTTGGCACATAGGTGGGTGTTAGTTACTACCTTAGAAATTCTGATTCAATTCTAAAATTATTTTGTTCAACATGCAATAACAATGAAAAATAATTACATTTGTAAGAAATATAAATAAATCTGTTTTCATTCTCATTTCAACATCCTTTTAAGCAATCGTATTAATTACCACATGCCTTTTTTTAAATCTTGAAATACGAAAGGTTACCAACACCGATGAAGAAGATTTAATTAATTATTCAATTCACAGTATTCCTATTTCCCACAAATGAGCATTTCTATCTCTCTTAGGTGTAAGTCAACAGTCTTGAAACTTTATCGATATCCTGGAGTAGTATCCCTATTATTTATTATGTACCTCAACAGTAGCTGATCAATCGGAAATCCTGGACCTTGAGCAAATTTTCCTAATGAGTTCACACATCAAGCCATTTAGGTAATTACTGAAATGATATTTCTAGAACCGAGGTGAACATCCTTAAAGATAATCAACGATAATTAAAATTGTCATTTAAAAACTGCAATAGGTGAGCTAAGCGTGTAAAAATGCACAGAAAAGCATAATATACTAGTCAGAAAAATGTTTTGTAATTGAAGAAAGGTTGTGCCTATCTTTTGAAAAATTATAAAATAGCTTTCAAGTAATTAATGAAAACGTGTAAAAAACTAATAGTAGATAAAACGTCAGTTTAAACATATAAACAGGCCCACCCAGAGGGGGGGGGGCGAGTCAGCGGGGCCCTGCGGTCCGGACCTAACTGAAAAACGCAAGTCGTTTAGAAGCGCGACCCCTTAAACCAGCCCCATATGCAAGCAGAGTGAACCCCATAAACCAGGTTTGTTATGCATAGCTTAAAGTGCAAGACTAAATAAAATTAGAAGGTGGTATTTTTATAAATAAACCCAACGTAATGTATCAACTTTTGAGTATTGGCTATACTTTACAGTTTTGACCTGGCATATTTTATGAAAAACCATGTCAAATTTTGACTTTTGGGCTTAGCTAACCTTTTTCAGCACGTTAAACATGAAGATATACACAGAAAAGGCATTATTTCGTATAAAAAAATCAGCCAATGCGTACTTCCTATAGTGCCAACTGATGAAATCTTTTAGGCTATTAATTTAGTACACTGGAAACTACACTATAATACACAAATAAGGTCGGTTTTATAAGTTGATCATAGCACAGCTAACTAGTTGAAAAAACGCATCAAAAACCCATTTTTAGGGCTAATTAAAAAACAAATCATGGTAAGTGTGGCCCCTCCAAAGTCAATTGCTCAGGGCCCCGCAAAGCCTGGATCCGCCACTGCTTCCAATGAATATCTTTGGAATGAAAGGCAAAATTAATCTGCCTTTAATTAAGAATCAGAACATAGTTATCTAATAAGAAGAGCTTATCAGGATGGCCTGTCTTATTTATTTAAAAATGTTATCATTATGTCAGTTGGGAAATGATAAAATTTTCTATCTTCATAAACAAATGTGGTTTGATTTTGATTCCATAACAATGTAACAATACTTTATTCATAATGTCAAACAAAATACAGGGTTGCATAGGCCCATATTGGAAGTGGTGAAGGGGGCCCGTACTCAAGTTTGCCCAGGGGCCCGGAATTTCTCTGGGCGGGCCTGCATATAAACATATTAGTCTTGTATTCTATCATGTATCATCAATCTGTCATATTATTCTAGCATCTTTTAATCTATCACCTTTCAATCAATTACATTAGAGATCAGATATCAAGAGCTAGACAAGAATTAAACGAATAGAAATACAGTTCTGTAGACTAGAATTCTAGAGGAATAGGTTTATAGATGATCAACATCACAAATATTTCTAGGAACTTACTTGTCTATCGATTGATCTAGTAGTCGCATTCCGTTTATCCATCTCAGTACTTACTATATCAATTTATCAAAATGCCATTTCTTTCATTGTGCAAAATAATTGACTTAGTGAAGAAGTCTCAGCTACACCTACCTTTTTACTCAAAGAGATTTCTCCTTTATAGCGAATAATTCAATGTGAATCAGCATCACTACAGTGTAAAATAAAGCATTTTCACCGTTCTCTTTCTGACTCTATCAATTTAGACCACTAGTTGAACTCTTGAATTATGTTGCAAAGCCTGCCTGAGGCTGTCGGTACTCTTTGTTTGAATCAATGAATGAATCAGCCAGATATTGGATAGAGTTTCTATCTGACCGATAGTAAATTATTTTATTTAAGGACATCTCTTTCTATGTCTGGTTGGATGACCGCCTTATTTGACAATTACTGAACCTTCTATGTTTTTGCTGTGAATTGATTATCACCTGAATTGCGGACCGCATCTAACCTCTTAAATCGAACTTAATGCTCAAGACTCAATAACTTATACTCATTCCGTTTGAGATATAACTGTTTATTCCTGGCATATGAATGCTTATTCTGCTTTCAAAAACCTTGAAAGATGACAAGACTTCAAGGTGTCAAGAAATGTTGAAAAATTATAACCTGGGCGATTTGGAATCATATTTAAATCATTATATAAATAGAGTAGAGAAATATTTTTATACGGACCCTTCTCTGACTTAACTCCATCAAAACATGCATAACGTTATCAAATGATCTATAATAGATCTTAAACTGTAATATTATAATAAATCCTTTGTTGATGCTATTGAAACAACTCATATAAATATATTCGATCACATAAGAGAAAGCGAAGAATCTGATAAAATTAATCCTCTTCATCTTTTATTTTTCTTATCATCCCCATCATCTGCGACCATGACTGGTTTTGCTGTAAATGTTGAAAAATAATATGTTTACAACAAAGTGGATCCACTAAGCCGTTCAGTCTTATTCGTAGGCTCTACCACCCAAGAACGCAAAAAGCATTTTAATGTACATCAACGGTTAGAAAAACATGTTCGCTAAACTGCCATATGTCTCTTTATGCACAAACATCCCAGTACAAAAAATAACGCTTCAGTATAGGCCTAATTTATGATAAAAATCAAAACATTCAGAATAGTTGTTTGCCCATTACCTTCATTATATTTTTTTAAAAAGGTCAAATGGCATGAAGTCTTGGAATTGAAATACAAATATTTTTATCAAACAGAATTGCAACTACAATTAACTACATATATCTTCTACAGATAGCATACGATTATTTTTCTGTGATATTGAAGATCCATCTTGTTTCCACTAATATGTAATATAAACTTAAAAAACACTTTTAAATGGAAATTAGCTCACGTTATGGCGTGACGGCCGTTTCGCTCTGTTGTCTAGAGCATCGTCAGACGACCCACAGTACACTGATTTAAGGCATGAGTTTGATTATTTTTAGGATTATTTTTAGTTTGATTATTAGGATTATTTTTCTTTAAAATGATACTATAGAAAAATAAACTACATACAAAGGCCTTCTATAGTAGGCCTACTACGCACTATTGTAGTAGCTATGCTACTATCACCATTTTGCGTTTCCTAAGAAATTAGGTCTCTATACTACTGAGTTGATAGAATTTGGGATATTTATTGTAGGATGTGAAGGTAACTTGATTGTTATGGAAGATGATGTGTGATAAGTACAACTCTGAAGAGTCCTTTACCCATGTCGAAATAAAGTCTACGATATTTAATTTTACCCGTTATTTTATGATAATACTCTATTCAATCAACAAATACTAATAAAATGTACAATCATACACCATATTAACCAAATTCTTCTAAACAAACTGCATGATCTACGAGGTAGTATCCTGAATGGTTGTGCATAGGAATTGTGCAGATGAAATTCTATCTAATGGGAGATCCTACACGCAGGCTATCGCAATATTTGGATAACGAAATCCATATTGATGATGTAAAGACGTTGAATTGATGGATCGCAGAAATTCCATCGACTTTTCACGCTATTTGAATTTCGTGATCCAAGTATTGCGATGCGTATTGCTAGTGTAGGGCCTTCCATTATTCTCCAAGGCGAACAATGTCCAAATTGGCACTCGAATAATTTAAAGCTGCACAACAATGCTGATCGTTAAAGTAGAGTTTAACGATGACGATGCCGATTGCTGAGTAGTCGATGACTAGAATAGAATAGAGTGCTGCTCGTGTTGAAGGGGGAAGTGCGTTGTGCTGACGCCGTGTGGGTGGAGGTTATGCAACCTGGGCGGTTTTAAATAGGTTTGCCTTTCGGGGGCGGCAGAACTACTTTCACTCTTATAGGCCTAAGTATACCCTGCAATCGATCCTCTACCTCAAATAATAAAAGATCAACCTTGACAGTCCTTACGAATGCCATTCTCCTTGTAAGTTGTACATCATCTTAATCTCATTTCTCATCTTGAAAATTTTATATAACTAACATCTCAATGTCACTGGGAACATCGTAACAGTCCTAATACGAAAACCGTCGGTGGTGAGCTTGAGCTGTAATCCATCATAAACATCACTGCCCTTTCAAACGTTCATAAAGCCATCATATCTCGAACAGTAAGTACCATTTTTATGGTCTGTGATTATACAGTAAACCTTCAAACAACATAATTGTATGGAGTAGACCAAAAGTGTAATTTACCTTTCATCTCTGTTTACTTGACATGATATGTATGCGAGCAGTAGACTTTGACTACTCAATGAAAGTTCATACGAATCATGTGTTTAGACATTTGATAAAGTTACATAAGCGATTTAGCTTTTGTTGGACGATAATCTACGTGTAATCCAAAACACATTAAAAATAAATAAGGAGATGTCCGTCTATTATATCTTCTAACAAGCTAGATTAGCTAGCAGAGCGTCCATAATGGATATTTTGATAACTTGAGAATTTCATAAATATAGAAAAACATCTCGTCGTGCCACTCTTTCTTCTCAACACAGATGGATGAAAAAAGTTGTTTCATTCACTTTTTAATTACAGATCTCTCAAAAGTGGAGATGCTGTTCATTTGTTTCGGATCTGATCATATCCACAATCAAAATTTTCTTATTTTAAAATTTTCTTAATTACATTCTATAATCTCTCAAAGTGAAGATGCTGTTAATTTGTTTCGGATCTGATCATATCCACAATCAAAATTATCTGTTATAAATATTTAACTCTTCATCAACTTGAGATGACTCATTGATTTTCAATTTAATAATTTCGTACGCTTCCTTGAACTGCTGAATAGAATTAAATAAATACTTGAATTGATTATTTATTCCTGATTAGATGCGGAATTGCTAACAAACTTTTCTGATAACTATGTGCTAAGCCAACCTTGAAAAACAGAAAAAGTATAGGCTATTAACCACCAGCAGATAAAAACTGACCTAAGTATTGAAAGTGGCTCTCTGTTTATGTTATCTTCAGCTAAATAGTGAAATTTGAGCTGCTAAAGTCTCCTACATATTTAAAAGTAGGTATCAATCATATCCAAAATGTATGATAACAAATAAATAGGTGGATTATGATACTAGTATTATAGTATTGCACAATCGTATGAGGGAATTGACGAGCTGATAGCACGTTCAAGAGTATTTTTAATATCCTATTAAATCATCCTCTCACTGTGTTCCCACCTTAATCAACAAAACGGTTTCCTGACCCTGGCTAGGCGCTTCATCAGTATAGAAACAATTCAAGGCACACCCATCCAACATCCATGCCAAGTGACAACCTACTACCGATTTGAAACACTCCCAAAAATATAAATGAACTGTCAGTTCGTTCTCAAATAATTTGGATGAGAACAGTCATGAACTGGATGTGAATGTTCTGGATTTACCACCCTATATCAGTTAGGCATTTAATTTTCCATCCTGTAGAAGTTAGTATTGCTGAAAACCTGTCGGAAAACTTAATTTTTTAATGTATACAAATTATATTTTGAACGATTGTTTATCACTGAACTCATCATAACTTTGGAATTCCCTTGCAGGAGCTCAAATTTATCTGATTAGATGTTCCAACTCTGGTTTCCTGCCAGACAGTCAGATTGCAAGGCATTCTTTCAACCTTGGGTGAGTTTTGGAGTGAAATAGATTCAATAAAAATAACAGAATATTGCATGGAATATTTTATCTATTTAGAATAGATTAAGTAAGCCCATCAAGAATGATACAGTGTTGAAGTTTTGTAATTGTGCTCAGACATAACATTAAGATGAATGGAATAATTCATATTTGTTCATTAATAAAAGACCCTGACTTCTACTCTTAAGAATCCGGATACAATGGAATAAAATTAAAAAGATACTCAATTTTAGTGCTCCAGAAGTGGAATGTCAAGTATTTAATTAATCTTTTATGTCTTTTAAAAGACTATGCTCAACGCGGAAGATAAAAACAATAATAGGTTGCATGGTCTTAACGATTTAAGGTCCACATTTGATCTTGAAGAACTGTTCTAATCAACAATTTAGTTGCGCTTAAAATCCTTTCACTTTGAATATTGCATAATGGAAGCCAATCCAAAGGCTAAGTAATGTCAGCGTGTACGTTTTACAACTGTAATCTCACTCAAAAATGTATCACCTATAATGTCACTCCAAGTCATCTAACTAAATCAGATCAAAAAACAACACTCATCTACTTTCACCAATGGTGCATAAGCATTGCATTCATTCCACTATTCTACCGGTTGGAATACTTCATCGGCCCTCGAAGAAGTTTATAATTGAGTCCCAAAACTGTTGAGCAGATTTATTACGTCAATTTATCGTCTCTAATTATATAATAGCGTATGATTGAATTGTTTGCTGATCTTCTGTTTATAATAAATTAATTTTTCCTACAACTGCTCGTAAAGTAGTTCTTTACGTACTGAAAACTAATTGTAAAATACCTCTTTACTGCTCTGCAAGCGGTAAAGTACTTTACGCTCGCCAGCTGTTTTCTTTACGCTTCTGTTTTGATTTTGATGCCTTCTCATTGGTGGATCACGGAATCCGTGAAATTCACATAACCTCAACAATGGCGAACGCTAACCAAATCCGCGAATGCTGGTCTGTGATGTTACAAACTACAAGCTTTTATTGTGGCGGAATCCAGAACTGCAGTTTTAGGGAAAATATTGTATGTAATTCGCGCGTGAAGCTTCTTTATCGCTCTCGCAAAATTTCTGCGCTCCGCTATGCGTCGCGCAGTAAATGTTTTGGCTCGAGCGATAAAGTCGCGCTTCACGTTCTTAATACATAAATAACTATTGTGAATTACAACAACCTTTTTTCATAGCGAATGATGCTCAAAAAGTCTGGTGCTTGCGCGTGTGTGAAAAAAGGATTGGAAAATGCCAGGCCTAGCCCAAGAATTGAACCCGGGCCTGGGACCAACGACATAGCATTTGCGCATATTCTATAAAGGACCAAAAAAGCGCAGCCAAAGCGCGTGGATTATATTCCCTATGTTCCCTTATCGGCGAAACTATACGGGCCGAAATTCGGCGTCGACAGACGGTTTGTGAAGCGGGGAGACAGAATTTACATGCCTAGCGATACTTTTTTCTTATTCGTCTTCTTCTTCATCCACGTGGTCTTTTTTCACACCAATACTCTCACAGCGGCACTTGAAATCGGTTTCTTGTATTTTTCTTTCTACAATCCTCTCAACAGAAGAATGAGAACAGGAGTGCATGTATTTCTCAATCTTCAGTGACATATGCTTATGTACATAGAAGTACTCATCTTTAATAATTAATCGGTGAAAATTTTCTTATCCCATTGCGCTTGAAGCAGGGACATAACTAGTATTTTGTAAGCTTATATGCAATGATTCTTCTATATTATGCAATAAAGTTTTATAATCTAAGTAGCATCTTGTTTCAAATGATGAATAGTAGTATGGTGATTATTTTCTTAAGATTAATAATATACAAACTGCATAACAGAGGCGTAGTAATGGTTACCTTGTTAACATTTGAATACTGTGAGCTCTTCCTTCATAATAATGCACATAAATTATTTTCAAATGCATTTGCCAAAAATTCATTCAGCACAGTTACAAAATCGCTAAGCAGGTTTGTGAGATTTGTATGAAACATGTACAGTGTACAGTCGTAATGAGTACTGCAACTTATCTTTAGAAGCATTGAAACCGGTTGGAGTTCATCAATCAAAAGCAAATTGATCATATTGAATCATTGATGATTATTGTTATTATCTTAATTATCACCTTAGTAATATTCTTCTCTTTCCTGACGGATGTTAATGATTACTCTGTCAAAATACAGGGAAGCATATATTATGGTCTTGTCTAGATGTTTAAATCGGCTGAATTGATATGGGTAATCGGTAATCTATTATTATATATTGATCTGGAATATCTCTTCTCAGCATCGCTAAAAAAGCGGGGGCACGAAGGAGTGGCATATATCACTTTTGAGGAATTCAAAATCACTTTTATATTTTTGTCCTGTGTTTACGATCTAGGAGTTTTTAAATTGTTTAGAGATTTAGAATTGAACATTACAATAACAAGTATTCCGAGATTATTGATAGAATGAAATTGAATTATCGAGATATAGAATTTTTTCGGAGTATGAAGCCCAGAACGGTTTGAAAACTATTTGAAGGTAATGAGTTCAATGATGATGATTGATGAGTTTTAGGTATGTTCCGAACCACCTGCTGATGTATATATAGATCAAATTATTATTACATAATAAATTATATATTGCTGATTATCGTGTACCAGAGCAACGTACTACATTGTATTACATTACAGTAGGCTAGCTACCGCGCTGGACAGTGAGCCATATAATAATAATAATAATCAGCGTATTATGCTATGGACTATGTATGTATGTATGCATATATAGTGTCACAACCGATTTCGACTGAAGTTGACTCTTTAGACCTCAACATCATGTTTTGGCCGAAAGAGCGTACTACGCAAATGAGGAGTGAGGTAGTTTGTGATTACTTTCCTCACTGAGCTAAGAGTTGTATCTTCGCCAAGCCCACCGAAACAAAATCTGAAGCTCTATACTTAACAGTCCACTCCTTTACGCAGGGTCTGGCTGCACAGGTGAGTGTGTATACTATCTAGCACACCTCTGAGCTACTTCCTCCGTCCAAGCCACCATAGACTATGGACTTTAATAAAACTTGAAAGAAACCAAGGTAATTAGAAAGGTTTTCTAATTCCTTGGATGAAAGCTGTCAGAACGTATCTGTAAATCTCTATCTGAAGAATGTAGTTGTTGGAAACAATTCAGGGAACGAGGAAAGTAAAGTGTACTGCAACAAACAGGGAAAACTTTTCCAAAACAATTGACTACTTGTGAAGCCCCATATTACGGAAATTTTTCGCTCCTAAATTAATTGAATTAAAAATTAATCGCTATTGGACTTCTTGTAGTGCATTTATGATTAAATTGCCCTTAATTTAAGTCTAGATCGGTGATTCTCTTGCAATTTCTATATTACATACTTCTAATATTCAAATATCACATCGGGAAGATAATTTCAAAGACATTTCATAAATGGCTCGTTGAATCACTTAGGAAAGTATAGCTTTGCTTTTTAAACTTCATGGACGTATATGTTACGAACACTACATAGCCGATATAGCACACTTCCTTGGAAGGTTATGTGAGTGGAGTTGATCCGTTTATTCGGTAGTGAGTGGTGTAACGTTCTTATCATTGGAATCCTCTACAAGCAGTGAAAGTGCTAGATCGAATGCTTTTCTAATGTCGCAGTGAATCAAAACATTGCAGACGATTGTCGTCTGGACCTAGAAAACGAGAAAACATCATTTTGGAAGCAGCAGCCTAAGCCGTACTCTTACTACTGACCGTAATACAAGGTAGCGTCACCAGGTGTATTGATCCTGTTTTATTGTCTCGGATCAAGCGTGCACGATGCAGATAGACGAGAGAATCTAGAAAGTTGAACCTTTAATTTATTTTCCCAGTTGACCTAATTTGATAAAGTGGAAAGTAAGTTGGAGTTACTCGTGAAATCTATACACAAGTGACATTAGGAGCTCTCTGATTATAGGGTTACTGGTCCTCAGTCGAACCCACATTGGATCATATTTCTCACAATATGAAAGTAGCAAAGTACTGTAGGTCTACCATTTTCTTGCTAATCAGTACTTGTCGAGGCCGGACACTGCCACTAAGATTGGAATAAATGGAATCAACTTTGAATATTTTGAAAGCAAATTTAATAAAAAATGCATTTTTATGCTCTATACAAAAGAATCAGGAAGAGAATTCCCTAACAATAGGGAAGAGAATTCCCTAATAATCGGGAAGAGAGTTCCTTCTAACATCATGCTCTTACCATAGACAGAGCTGAAGAGTCCCTTCTCCAAAAGAACTATCTGAGATAAAATCATTTCTCCGGTTTCTTTGTTTCAACCTGATAAATGATACAATAAAAGTGGATCCTATATCCTAACCAGAAAAATATTGATAATAATTATTGTGTACAAGTGTGAACTTGAGAATAATCATTGTATTTTATGTATTATAATTTATAATTAATCTAATATCCGCACTAACGGTAACGGTGTCTGGATTAGTGAGACTTGTCTGTATATTTTTCTAACAACATTATACTTGCTTTCATTCTTTCATTTAGGGCTAATATTTCGTGATAATATTATTTGTTAGATTGAGGTTGTGAGAGTAAACTGCTTTCTTTGATGTCTTTAGCTATGAATTTATCACAATTTCAGGCGTATTTAGGTCTTCTCCTTTTGATTCAGTAACGGTGAGGCATCAGTGACAGACAGGCTTACATTAAATTGCATGGCTTTACTTCGTTCGGCTAAGGGATAAAATCCTTTTTTCACGTTTCTCTTATATTTTCTAAATCATGCACAGATTGTACACCCTCATTGCAGAATAATCACCATTAAGAATATTTAGGAAATTATAAGAAGCGATTTTCACGAGAGGATTGACGCGGGAAAAAGTTAGTAGCCCAGTGAATTTTTCGCGCAATGTTAATGGAGTCTTAGGTGATCTAAATTCAAAAGGCCTTCTATCTCTAGTGCATATTGCAGGGTGGCCCAAAAACTCAGAAATTCAGGCTCTGTTTTCAGCTTTTTAAAATTTACTTCCAAACTGAGCATTGCACGGAAAAAACTATTCACACCTTTTTTCTAGTGCACTAACTTTACAAGTGAATGATACCAATTTCATCTTCTTAGGCCGTGTGTGTCCCTAGTTTTGAAACATTGATAAATTTTACAAAAAAATTGAAAATTTGAGGTTTTGACAAGTTGAAATCTTAATATTTTGGGAATGATCGATCGACCATTCACAATTCAAAATCCCTCTCTACTTCATTCAGCTGAAGCATGTCAGGTACAGCTTAGCTAGAATGGGCAACAATAAATTCATATGTAGGCTACTATTAGCCTGACATTTTCAGATGGCATCACTCGGCCGTGCGTTTTAAGTGAACAAATCACTTGATACCAACCACCTACTAATAACGTAACACGTTAGGTCTCTTTCTATTCTATTAAGTCCAAGTCAACGCGTGTTCTCATTCCTACTAGCAGTTAGAACTAGACAATGAGCTGTCGTTACTCCACCCACACTAAGGACGAAAGGCCATTTTAGCAATTCTTATCCCAATATATTTACCTGTGATAGGCGTAGAGATAGTTCTGTAGCGAGTGTTTGTTTGTTTACCTTCACCCGGTGTCGAAACGCTGAGCTATAATCTCTTTTTAAATAGCGTCATAGAAAGATTGGCAATAATTTTGAAAATGTGGCTGTATTTCAATGGACCTCCGAGGTCTAAGCGAGCCGATGAATGGCATAGATAAATCTTATCCTTTACTTCAATCTTGTGTCCCGAACTGCAATGTTTGTGTTTATTTGAACGAAATTTAATAAATATAGAAGCTTTTTGATCAGAAACAAACTTCCTCATGTCACCTTCCATATTGTATTTTTTCCTTATTTCATATCTTGGAGATTGCAAATTCGATTCTGTCGTATCTGGGAAAAAGAAAATAATTTTCCAAATCCATTTGATGTATACCTAATAATACTGTAACAGTAATCATAAATTCACATCTAGGTGTCCTGTATCATGTTATCACTCCAATATTTTGAAGTTCATAATATGTAGCTATAAAGTCATAGTCATCTACTGTTATATATTTAGGCTCACTTGTGAATCAGTTTTATTATATCTATATATACGTATATATAAAATATATATATATATATATATATATATATATATATATATATATAGACTCATAGGATCAGGCTGGGCTCACTTCTCAAAAGTGAACAGATATTTAAAATGATAACGTCTCCTGAGTTCTTGTGATGAGAGGTCAATTTCAGTAATACACAGGGCGCACCAATAGGCTAATGTCAATTTCTTGATAACTCTGGACCCTATTTTCTCACAGATCTTTTTCTTCACTCCTGGAAAAACGTCGCTTTCAAATATCGCCGAATTGAAGTCAAGTCTAAACTTGATATTAATATGCAACTGTACAGATTATAAACTCTGCCAAAAGCACTAGGAGTATGTTTTTGTATTTCAAATACGATTTATAACATGTTTGTTTTATCATGGTCAGCCGGGATACTGCACGCGCTAGACTTGCAAAAATGTTCATACACTTGGAATAGGCTTTAATTTGCAAGAAATGGTCATACATTTTGATAAAAGCGGCCTCACGGCAGGAAGTAAATTTGGGAATTAAATCATCAAATAATCTTATAATAATAGCTAGGAATTTCAGTTTAGGTCAAATGGATTTTCTTTACAGGAAAAGTCGGGTTTCGTTTCCCAATGCAGAGTGCTTCTCTCCTGTAACAAATCCAGTAACAGATTGTTCTTTTTGCTCATTCGCCAATTGAAAAAAATTAGTTATTCAGTGAAAAGTGTTCAACATATATAAAGAACAAAAATCACATAGCTTCAACTTCTCTGTTTCTCACTTATAGTATAGTAGTTATGATAATGTAATGTACTACTACTACTGCTAACTTGGTATGCTTAGGAATACCGTATCAAAGTTTAATTAAATCTACTCTTGCATGATCTAGCTCTGCATGTTTGTTAAAATTTAAAGCATTTCACAACTAATTTAACTTAATTTGCACTGAAATTTATACAAATATTTTATTTTGAATGCGAATATTCAAATGATTTGACCCGAGGAAACCAAGAATATAAATTTTACAAGGCTCTGAGAGAACAGGTTTTTAATTGAGTTGTATCTTGTATATACTTTCGATTCAGTATAAAGTTGTCTGTAGAGAGCATGATATGTTGGTGAACGTGTTCCACGTTATCAGTATAGATAAATTTCGAATTTGGCAAAAGATAGCTGGAAAACTTTCATTACTCTGCTCGCAGAATGCGAATGATTGTGCCTTTAATGAGAATTATGGAGGGATAACTTGTTTTAATAGTAATTTGAGAAGAACAAGAAACTCAGTCACATCTAGTGGTGAATCTAAGCTGGCCTTAACAACTATTACTTTTGGAAGAGATCCAGAATGCTACTGGGACCATAATATAAGCAGCACCTTACCAGAGTTTATGATGCAGCCAGACATAGCTTTAGTCATTGTAACTTTTACAGTAATAGTTTCAATCAATATTGAATAATAATTCTGATTGAAAAACAATCATAATGAAATCTCCAATAAAATTAATATTATTTATCAATATTTACAGAACATTGAAACCAATCAAGGGATTTTCCTTATCTTCAATCGGGTGAACAGCTAACTGTTAAAGGATTCAGCTCAACTACAGACTTGAAAACATCATAATAATAATAATTATTATTATTATTATCATAAAAATAATAATAATAATAATTATTATTATTATGTTTTCAAGCCTGTAGTTGAGCTGAATCCTTTAACAGTTAGCTGTTCACCCGATTATATAAATAATAATAATAAAATAATATATAATAAGATAATAATAATAATAAGATAAATAATAATAATAATAGTAGTGGTAGTAGTAGTAGTAATAATAATAAAAAAATGTAAAAATGTGACTCCTACCAGTCTTATTGTTTGGATTTACGTCTTCTTACATCAGTCCACACATGCAGTCAATCTGTTTTGTCTCAAGAATAAATCTCACCTGAAAAAAGTAAATACTTTGTTAAAGATGATATTTTGAAGATATGTGTAAAAATAGGACATAACTTGAAGTAAAAATTCAATTATTTCATAATTGGGCCGTGTCTCAACATAATTTGTTAACAAGTCTCTTAATAATTTATTTTAAAAGACTAGTTTAACAAGTATTTCTTCTATTCAAAGGATTGATCTTAGCAGATTGTTAAATTTTTGTACAATTGGAAATGTAGCTCAGTTCACTAAACATTCTGATTCATGCATTATTTAAAAAATAGTGACAAGAAGAGACGATAGATAAATAATGAATGAATAGATATAAAATCTAGATATATAAATTTTGATTAATTTTTTCTGAATGAAATTCACCTCATGAAACGGTTTTATCTTTAAAGGCTTGCATGGAGTACATTAAATGAATTGCTTGATTCGTGCATGGTTGTAAAGGCTACAAATAAGAGATTGAACTTAAGAATATATAACGCCTAAATTTTACTGTAATCTGATATTATTCTTTTAATTAGCTTTACACTTGCTCAAAGTTAATGTAAATTTGATTTAAAACAGTAAGGCAAGATGCAGATTCTGTCTACTATATAAGCAATAAAGGCCTCCAGCCTTGATAACTACGAGGCTGTCTATTCCATTTCTTTTTTTGTCCAGGAGAAGAGAAGTACCGTAATTTATTCATTTTTCATCTTCTAATAGAATTGTAAATTCAATAATCTAGCATTGATGTAGATTACAGTGAATGAAGCTTATTGCTCAACGTGAGTTTATGATCAGTCAAACTTATTAGTGAAAGCTTGTTTCATAGAACATTTACGCAATACAAACAGGTGCATGACTTTAAAACTGGCTTGAATATTAATTTGGAGGTAATTTGAAACTATTGACCTGTAATACGAGATGATAATGATAGATTCCAATGATAAAGAATGGAATTGAATGACCACTAAATTTTGGAAGCAAGAAAACTAACTACAACCAGAATAATTATTGCTGACCGCTTCTTGTAGAATAGAGTAGTTTATGTTCATGAATAAAACGTGATTCCAAATTTGTGAATAAATTGTTAAGCGTCTTTGAAGAATTTAGAAACATAAATTTCCTTCTCTCCAAAGGGCTCATCTACCGTTACTTTCTAAACCTGGCTAAATCATTGGAAAATCACAAAAATTAAAACGGTTTCTACTAGTTCCCGATAATCGTACTCGCTACGTCACTTATCGCCGGGTTCACACGAGCTACAATCGCGCGATTGTAGCCAGAGCAATTAGTGGCCAGGGCAATAAATTATTATGACGGGCAACAGCCTCGCCAAAGCAATTATGAATCGCAGAGTTGTCGCCGACGTTTTTCCTAATACAAATACAAAAAACGTAAAAATTTCAGGTATTGACATTTTTTAGTCCCATGCTACTGTGCTCAGCTTCGTTAATCCAAACCAACTTCAATTTTTCTCCTATCACTAAAATTAACATTTTTATGCAATAAAATAAATCGACCTTCATGGATCACTTGGTATGTCGGCAACTTATTCAATTCAAACAAATATTCTATAAAAATGTTAATATTCATGCTAGAAAAAATCTCAAGTTCCTACGCATTCACAACAAAGAGCTGAGTACAAAAGGATTTAAAAAATGAAAAAATCCAAAATTTTATGTTTTTTTTTTTTGCTGAGTTAAAAAACGTTAATGACTTTGGCTACAAGCTCGCGATTCCAGTAGAATCGGCTACCGGCCAGCTACATCGCAGCGAAGTGTAACTGCACAATCTGATCCTGTGCTCTACTAGAATTGTAGCTCGTGTGAACCCGGCCTAAACGGGATCGAACTGATGGGCACTTAGCCTTGAGATGGCAAGTAGGTAATATGCGAGATGGATTTCCGTTCAACAGAAGTAATTTGTTTCAACTACTTGAGTTGGGAAAAACTATAGAATAAAAATGGAAACGTTTTATTAAAAACTTGATAAAATCTATTGAGCAATGAAAACTGCTCGAGCCAAAGGAAAAAATAATAAAATATCAAGGAAAATATTATAAAATGCTATGTCAAGATAAAAACTGCTCTTGACAGCTGTATTATTAGATTTACAGCTCGTTTTGATCACATTAAGAAGTTAATGACCACGATCAGCACTTCCTATCTGTCTACGATGAGACTATCTCAATATAATAGTTATTTATGTATTAAGAGCGTGAAGCGCGACTTTATCGCTCGAGCCAAAACATTTACTGCGCGACGCGTAGCGGAGCGCAGTAATTTTGCGAGAGCGATAAAGAAGCTTCACGCGCGAATTGCATACAATATTTTTCCTAAAACTGCAGTTCTGGATTCCAACACAATAAAAGCTTGTAGTTTGTAACATCACAGACCACGTGCGGATTTGGTTAGCGTTCTCCATTTTTGAGGTTATGTTAATTTCACGGATTCCGTGATCCACCAATGAGAAGGCATCAAAATCAAAACAGAAGCGTAAAGAAAACAGCTGGCGAGCGTAAAGTACTTTACCGCTTGCTGAGCAGTAAAGAGGTATTTTACAATTAGTTTTCAGTACGTAAAGAACTACTTTACGAGCAGTTGTAGGAAAAATGAATTTTCAAATGAGCTGAGGCCTTCAATAACTATATAATCTAATGGTGATAATATTTATTAATTGTGGCCATAAATTATAGAGTAGCTATTGTAGTCTTCAAATTTCACAGATCGTTTGAATCTAGCTTTTAAAGCTCACCCTTATTTCTTCACCCAACTACCAGAACCTATTTATGTTATAATAAATTATTCCATAGCCTATATAGATTAGATTAGTTAGTATAGATTATTGTTCAGCGTAACTGTCCACTACCTCTATTCCGGGCTTAATTCCTAGCTAGGGCTCGCCTATTTTAGTTTCATTCCTTCTTATTAATTACAAACTGCTCAGGACGAGGTTTGGAAATTATCCACATATCCACAATCATTATATGATATTGTTTGTTATATAAGAGTGCAGAGTTTTCAAGTTTTTACTAGGAGCAACTTTTTTTTGAGGATGAGGTCTGAGACCTGTACGTGGGTAATGAGTTGAATGATGGTGATTCTCGATAATAACTTATTATTGAAGTAATGGCGGTGGGCCTTTACTTCTTTCAAGCTTGAATCACTTCGTAGAACTGCTTTTAGCCATTGCATTCGAGTGGTGCATACAGGAAGCAATGCAGACACCTGTGACCACCAGGAAGAGAAACCAAAACAAGTAAAAAGTATTGTATTAAAGATCGGCAATGAAAAAGAAGATGAAAAACTAACTGTTCCGTGACAATATCTGCTAATTACTTTGCCGCCCTTCTTGTCTCCTGTTCAGCTTTCACCTTGAAATTGACTCTTCGATCCTATTTTTTTCTCTTTCTGATCTGAATAACGTGACTGAAGACCAACGGTGAGTGGGATGAATGCCTTTCATGCAGCACAGCATTGTCTCTTCCGCTTTATAATGAATCGCCAAATGATATCTATTTAATTCGGAGCAGGTACGTATTATACGTCACAAGCGTAATATTATTCAATTGTATTCGCTCAGATATTTATAAGGCATCACCTCGGTTACAAATTCTACTTTCTAAGTTCAGCTTCAGATGGTCTAATCAAAACATTGTGTACGGTTTCACTCTGAATTATTCAAGAATTCAAACTCCCGAAAATAATTTCCATACACATTGATGAAATAATAACAATGATTCGTCAAGCTTATCCCTAAATGTCAAACTTCCGAGATAAAATTCATTCATTCTCGGTTTCAAACGGCATCCGAAAACAAACTTCAAATTAAGGGGCAATATAGGCAACTTATCATAATTTTATGGTCTTGAACTTATATTTTAGAAAATACTGGAAAATTCCTGGGAAATGAGAAGTGGAGCTTCATTATGGGATTGAGTAGATTATATAAGCTAGGAAAGAGACTAGCATCTTGATACTGAAATCTTTCAATTAATGTGTTTCATTATTATTTGTGCCAGAACAAACTACCACAGTAAAGCCAACACATGAGGTTAAATAATTTAGGAGTCATATAAACGATGAATAGGTTACAAGGCTGCTATCACATGACACCTGCAGTATTATCACTTACTTGGTGTATCCAAATAAACCTAGAGCTGTAGGCTCAACATTCATAACATCATTCATATCATTATCCACGTACAAGTCTCAGACTCATGTGGACTTCATCAGCAAAAATAAATGTATACCGGTACCATAGAAAGATTGTGTATGAAATGGAAAATAAGAACGTATATGCTTGCCTCTACAAACGCCTGAGAAGAGTTTTTAGCCAAAAGACTGTAACTTGAAATAATAGTTTTTGGTCAGAATTAATTAAATTGAATCAAAATCTTATATAATGTGAGTGGCAATGCACAAGAAAAATTATTTTTTAATAACTTACCGATCTTGAAATAAATTCTGCTAAATTTTTATTGTCCAATAGGATAGGACATTTTTGAAACTCGCACGATTATGAACAAAGCAAGCAAGTTTACCTTCAAAATGTCCACTCACATTGCTATGCACTTACTTTTTCTTTGTAATAATGGGAAGAAAAACAATCAACTGCAGCATCTTAACCTTGCACAGATTATCAGTGTATCATCTCAGCCTCGGTGGAGGTGAACTGCACAACTGAGAATAAATTCGAGGCTGAAATGCACACATACGCTTAAGGCTAAATTGATATTGATATACCGTTCGTGGTTTATTCAATAGAATAATTGCCTTCTGCAAGTGGCGACGAGATTACTCGCCACCATTCAAAGATTGTTGCATAAGTGAAGAGGATACCTTGATTCCTACTATCATACTGGTAAGCTCCATATTATGCACTTGTATTGAGTAATGTGCTATCTTGATCAAGGCAAGCCTTGACCCGAGGTCTGACTTCTACTAACTTCTACAACTACAACTAACGGACATTCTCCATTACACGTGCTCTACAGTTTTGTTTAGTGGGAGTTACTTTTTTATTACCTGATATTGGTGCATTAAAGTCACGAAGGAGATATCAAGGTTGATGATATCTGTTGCCTATTTTTGCCCATTTAGGAATGTCTACTAATCGATATGAGCAAATGGGAAGATCTCATTTCTCAAGAGAGGAATCATGATTCCCTCTCGTAATTATTTCTTAGATGAGGGAGAAAATAATTATCTGGACATAATACTTGAACTCGTACCAAGATGCAAAATGAAATCAATATCCTTGATTATTGCAGTAGCTCATTGTAGTCCGTAACAAATGCAGAAAAATAATGTGAAATTTTTTACTGATATAAAAAATTAATTTGATTCTTATACAAAAAATCTCTCGAAACTCAGTCCAGGGACGACTGATCCAAGCTTCTTCATTGAATGAGTGTTTAACTAACTTCACCCTTTCATAAAATCATCAGATGAGTCATCCATTTATCATAAATATTATAATCACATAAATAATATGAAAAATCCGCATAAATATTTACTTTAGAATTTTCTTTCGTAGAACCTAGGTTATATTATCCAGGTGATATTTTGAAAAATAACAATTTTGTTGTAAATTAAATTTATTTTTTATATTAAACATTGTTATATTACATGGATGATTTCCTTATCTGACTTACTGATAACTCACTTATAACTTACTAATGGATTATATGTTTTCTGATTTACGGTACTGGAAAAGCTTGGGAAACTACCGAAACTAATAGAAATTGTAGGGGGTGAACACTTTGATGTTCATTTCAAAAAAATTATAGATGGGTGGGGGTTTTATGGGTTTGTAAATAGGCGACTATTTCAATTTACTATTTCACTATACAGTGAAAAAGAACATTTAAAAAGAAAATGGAGTAATGTAAAAGAAAACTCGTAGTTAAGTCCCTTCTGAGTCCAATACTCATAAAAATGTAACTTTGCACCACACATAGGTACGGTACTTTATTGCTTATGATGCATCGATATTTACTAATATTAAGGAATGAAAATTCTCTAATCGGAAAAATCATCCCATAATTCAGTAGTATAGCTAAGAAGAATAACCAAGAATAATTTCAAACTTGAGTCAATATTTGCAACAATTCATTTCCAACTGGATAACCACATTGTCAATGACAACACTTTTGCATTTTGCAATTTGCATGATTTATTGACGTACACAAATAATAGCACATTATCCTCTGGCAGTGTGGCGTAGTGCCGTAGATGGTGAGATCCAACATGCTAAACAGCTTTCTGAAGCCGTACCTCCAGAAGAGTATTTGCTCTGTTGTAAGATAATAATTGACAACACTTTAGTGACACGATGGGGCTCTTAGATAGCGGCTTTTATCAATTGGTGATTATGTAGCCTGTGGTTGGCAAGAACAGTGATAGTGCTAACGGCGTTGACCAGATTTCCTTGACTGTATTCAGGCGTGTGCTTATGCTCTAGATTCACTGCCTGATCCAGATTAGTTATTTATCAGCAACCTTTATCTTAGAGAAAATATAAAGAGGCCGAACTGCCCACGCCTCAACTCTTTAGACGCACTGAGACAACCTCTGAACTCAGAGGCTTATTCAATCTCTGCTGTATGTCCTGTGTAAAAATCTTATGTAAACCGCCCAGGTCAAATGGCCACTTATTTCGTCAAGCTTACTGGCCAAAACCAATAGAATGAGCCCTACTAAAAGCTGTAATGATAAGAACTATTACTCAAAAATATTACAAAGATCTCTCTAATTACTCAAACTACTACCACTTGCGCTGGCCATTGTTCAAAAGCTGTAATCATCAAAGTAGCACGCTCTCCAAGAATTATTGTAAAGTTGATTACAAGATAAACTTTTATCTTTTCGGCATTATTGCTCAACCACCAAAGTTATTGCCCAATAGCCTACTGCGGTAGGCGGCAAAAATTTAGTTGCAAGCACACTTTTATTGTGTTGAACTTCGACGTGATTTATGACTGTCGTAAAGGGACAAAGGTAGCCTATAATAAATCTCACTTTCGTCGGTGTTTTGTTTTCAACTTGAACAGAAAGCCACTACTACACCCACAAAGGTTGTCTTTCTCCACTATCACAATAACTTGATCCCAGTCAAACTAGCAGCAGTGCATCAGACCAGCTTGCTAGTGTCTTGGAAGTTAACTGTCGTGAATTACTAAGAAGAAAAATGCTACAGGGCTGCAGACTGCAGTTACTTATTTCTTTTATTTATAGTCAACTTGTTTCGATCAGGTTTGACAATGTATTTAATTCACCTCACCATCTATCCACCATCGTTGGACTGATCACACTAATTTGTGAATAAGTTACCTTCTAGATACGCTTTATCAAAAAGCTTCATTTAAAAATAAAATATAAGTGATAAACCTGCAGTCCCAGAGAGCTCAATATTCAAAACGAATGATGATTTTAGTGAACATGCTAGTGAGCTCAATATTCAAAACGAATGATGATTTTAGTAAACTAAACTATCGAACAATTGAATAATTGAACATTGTTGGTTCAGTTAATTGAATAGGTGTGATACAACAAGGCTCTCCAATGAGTATTCTGTGATCTCCTATCCATGAAAAAAAGTCAATTTCTATTTGTTTTCGTTAGTTATGATTAAATCTTACAGAGCCTCAGAGAAATTTCAAAGTGGGAAGAAATCAGGAATTGGGAGAAAGTAAGAAAGAAAAGCTTTCATTAACTAACCCAATTGGAGAATTTTGTTGTTGAAGTATATGACGTACAGACTCTATTATTGAACATTCAATTATTGAAATCATTTGACTTTTCTGGAGAGAGTTGTTGTGACATCTTAACATCGTTAATTCGCAAATGGTTTGTTGGAATAGCGATTCTACTTGAATATTTATAAATAGTGTTCTTTGACAGGGAAAGTATATTTCAACTTTCTCAGCAATTCCAATCCAAAAGACAAACTTTTGAATATAAATTTCGACATTTTGACAATTAATTCATAACGAGCATCCATCATCCCCAAACTACGTCTATGAAAACTGATTGTTGGATGTTGAAATATACATTGTTAGTCGGGAGACTCAAGTGTCTTCGTGTGTAGCGTTGTGAAGAAAGTAACAAACCCAAACTTTTTGTTTCTAGGATGTTTCTTGGGTATTCAGAGAACTCTAAGTGTAAAGAAGAGAATGAAATCGTGATTTGAGATTTATAAATAAGTAATAGGTGATGCTTTTGAATATGTTAGAATGTTTATATTTAATGCATCGATTTCCAATTCCCTGAAAAATCTAACTTTCAAATATAGAATTTATTTTATTTTCCTATCAATTCATCACATCAAGTCATCTCCAAACTATGGTTCATGAACTCTAATTTTGAAAAGTATTAAAAATATCATATTTATAATTGAAGTATAGTTTATAACACAACTTATTTAATGTACTAAATACAATTATATATATATATATATTATTTATAAATTAACATTAATAATTGAAGTTGTTCAGTGGTGGAGAGGACCCTCAGCCCCGAATAAAAGCAGTCAATTCATCAACTAATTAATCTTATTTATAGTGCAGTATGAATAACTTAGTGGGATTGTGAGTTTAAGGTTAAAAAAGGTAAAGTTTTAAGATATGTTATAAGATATACATCAGTTTTCAAATCCTACTTCTAAATTATGAAATTTCATCAATTCAACCATTGATTCATTTTGCGACCACCCCATCGTCTCCAAGCTATAATCCATGAACTCTTATTATACTCGTATTTATTTGAAGAATTATAAATAGTTATCTCTGATAACATTCATTTTTATCTTCGAGTTGATTTTTATCGGATGAGTTGAAGCATCCAATCTAGCGGAGAATTATCGTAACTAACTTAATTTTCATGTAAACAATGCGTTGGTACATCTTGTCAGGAAATGTGGGGAGAACGTAGGTGTCAAACAGCAAGATGCACTTGTGGAAAGTTCAGAGTGCACACCCAAATGTCAGGCTCGTGACGTGGGTTGCAAAAGCCGCCTTGCGTCTACTAGTACTCGGCTGAGACTGAGGCAGGCGCTCTTCCGTGATCAGTCCTAGCCAACCTCCTTCACAACCAAAACGTCGTGATCGAAGCTTGCAACGACTCCTACGTCGCTGGAGGCTCAGCCCCGACCAATCCCGCCCCCACCCCTGCCCTAACACGACGTCCAACTCCGAAACAGAGTCAAGGTAGCCGCAGAGCACGACTCTGCTATCGCCCTGATCCATATTCATGGTGTAATACACATCGGCATATACCACTTAAACACAATAAACACACAACTCGATCTTTTCTATAACAGCCACTTTATTCAAATTAAAAACCACATTAGTCGATCCTATCCCATAACGTACATGAACTTTTCTTGACCCCTGGCATAATAAATTCCTGGTGGCATTCAAGTTGGACTCTTGTCCACTCCGCTAGCAAAAAAAATAAAACATTATGAAATTCAATCGTCCTACACTAAATGAATCTGCAGCCTTCAAAACGCTGGCATTTCCTAAGCGATATGCTTTAATAATTTAGTTTGTTCCTATTCAGGTTATGTTTTAACATGCGCTAAACTTAATAAGCTAAACGAGCTTGTTTTATGTTGCGAGCAAACGGCAATTCTCCCCGTAAATTGAAAACTATGGCATATGCGTGCCTATATAACTGACACCCACACACAAAATTCTCACCTGGAATAAGCTATAATTATTATGAAGGGATGTAGCCGTAATAAGAAACTAGTTAGGATCCTTCAGATACAGACAACTCAGCCACTGCAAATCTTGCTAAGTTGCATGTTACCATTACCATAAGTTCAGTCATGAAATAAACATTTTTGAATGCAAACCTGGTAATCTCGAGCCACTTATCTTTCAAAGAAAGTACTTCCAATAACTCAATGGAAAGTTATTCTAGGTAGTAATGATTCCAATATTTGAATTCTTTTCGGGACTGGTTTTAGTAAATCGTGATGCTGCCTTTTACTCCATTATGGAACATTATGCGACATGGGAATATCAGTATTATTCATTCTTTCATGGATTTATTTAAAAAAAAAAATGCTTCCAGTTTTACAAAATATAGCTTACTGACCCGATTAGTATAAGGCACAAGAAGGATTATATATTAAATGAATTATTCAAGTCTTAAATAAATTTGAAACCTGGAGACTAACTATTCAATATCTATTTAATAATTCACGTGGTTATTTATTTACATGAGCTTGTTACTTATTACCTTTATTTTGTGGATGAAGAATTGCAATAAACAAAGAAGTTCAACTCAACTTGATCAACATTTGAGCACAGAAAAATTTGTATAAGTAGGAAATAATTGATAGAGAAGTAAAATGATGATGAGATGAAAAAAAATGTTAAATTTGATGTATACGATGTATCGTAAGTGTGAGAGGCAAAGTATGGGAAAATTGATGAAAAGTTCCACTTTCGGGTGAAAAGTAAGGTTTTATGAATCCTCTAACGCTGTATCAAGAGGAGAGACAAAAATAAGAGAGCAATAAAAATGTATCAGTGTATAGCATAGATTTGCATGAGCATCAAAAATTACATCAAAGATAAAATAAACATTTTTTTAGAACGTCCAAACCCGATCTCTGTAGTTTGATAAGATGGACATCAAATCAAGAGTTACAATGGAAAGGTCGGTTGTTGATGACAAATTTATAATGTTACTTCAGATAGCGTGGAATGGAGCAGCGGTAAATATAAAGTTTCCGCCAATAACGGCTTTATCTAGGTTATCATGTTATCATTTCGAAGGAAGGACACGACCTCAAATTGATCAGACTACTTCTGCTTGCAC
Source organism: Conomelus anceps (assembly GCA_948455865.1). Taxonomy (NCBI): domain Eukaryota; kingdom Metazoa; phylum Arthropoda; class Insecta; order Hemiptera; family Delphacidae; genus Conomelus; species Conomelus anceps. The sequence goes on from OX418217.1 coordinate 27,936,438, forward strand.
TCATGGAACGAACAACCTTCAGCATCTTGCACCGCTCCTATAAACTTGATGGAATTGATTGGAATTTGTCAGATTGGAACGTTTTTTTCATACTCGCTTCAATTTAAAGGTCGAAGGTTTGAACTTTATATGGTAATGTAATATAGGCTGCCAATGCAAATTTAATCGAAGTGTTCAGAAATCGTCATAAATGATAGATAGATTTGATTTTACCAAACCGAAATAATATAAATATTCTGTAGGCCTAACAGGACTTCGAATTCGTTCGTAACTTGCTTTAAATTATTCACTGATCATGTAATAGCCTACACTATTATTAATGAAGTGTCTATGGTTATTGCATAATGTTGACTTGTAAAACTGTAAAATAATACATAATTGAAATAGTTAAAGTTCTTTATCGAAGCCTTCTGACTTCAATTGACAAAAATACTTTATCCTTTGCTACAGAATTTACATTCTTTGGTTAAAAGTAAGTTTGATAATTGAAAAAACTAAAAAAATACCTATAGCAACTAAAAATATACTAGAAACTACATAATATCATAGGGATTATAATTACTGAGTTATCGATATACAATAAAAAATAATCAACTGACATCTATTATAATAGATTCAATAGATAATATTATTTTCAATTGGGCTATGAATAGCTGCAGATTACTTATGTAAATACATTCAAAACATCATTGTATCATCATTTACTTCTTTAAATCATTGAATCATTTTAAAAAATGGGGGAAATTTTTGTAATTTTCAATGAATAGTTTGGCCTTGCTAAGATGTCAGAATATCAATATATAGGCTAAGACTGTACTAGCATTTAGCATAGACCTAAAGACTTTACGCCAACTCTTTGGACGGAAGGTTTCCCACTGTTTGCTCTATGAAAAACAGTATGAGAAAATACGGACGTACCAACAACAGAAAAGATACAACAATTACTTGACGGAACAATATGTACTCAGACTCTTTCGTAACTATAGTGTCCTGATTCCCATGTCGACGAATGTGCTCTTAGCAATACTAGATGAATTCAACAACTGTTGTACGTTAATTAGAAAAAATTATCGAAATGAGCAAAACTTAATAACACTGTTATACATTAGAAAACTATCAATTATGGGATGAACCACTTTAGTAACGTTTGTGTAGTAATACAGTAGTCTACTTTTAGTGAAATGGGAACGCTCTTACTAACTTCATGTTCATTACATATAAGATTAACCCCTTTTTTCAATAAATTGCATGTTTGCATCACTATGCCCAAAATGCTGGCTCATGATGTATTTGTGAAAAAAACCGGAAAAGGTAATAGTTGATCTGAAAATTCACGTTTTTTGTAGAGAAAAATACTTAGGAGAAATTCATGTTTCATGTTTACATGTCATAGAGATATGTAATGCATGAACAAAGTATTAATGATTTCGAAATTAATTGAAAATATCCAGGTTTTTTGCATGTTGGTCTAGTCTTCTGTCGGTTTGGATCTCTCTATATCTCAGCTAATTATTTTGTATAAAATAACGGCTACAAAAAGCGGGGAGTTTAGTAGTTCACTTTTGATTTACCTCAAAATAGATTTCTTGATTAAGTTTAAACGACATACTTTGAATTCAGCATAATATTAAAAAAATAAAACCTTCATCGCTTTATCAGTCTTATGCCACTATTAAAACTACAAGCCCCAGCATGTATAACTCGTATTTCAAGCCTTATATCAAGATAATAAGCTACGACACTGGAGAAGGTAAAATTCATTCCATTCTCATCCTTTTATTAGGATAATAAGCTTAGACTGCAAAATGCAAAAAAATCACTTCATTCTCATAAAAATCGTTCTGGGCTTTTAGCCAGAAAGTGAATTTTTTGTTCACTTCAAGGTGAGAAATCAGATAGGATTAACAGATAGCTGGCTGGCTCTTATGTGGCAACTTCCATTAATAATTATTTACTCGACCTATTTAGCTTTTAAATACAGGCTGGTGCCATAGGTGTTGTTAGTGATTGGTTGGGATGTGCAGAACAAGGCCGAAACGACTTGAAAATGGAAAGTGAGTGAAGTTGACCGGCATCTTCAATTCTGTCCGAATTAATAACAAGAGGACGGACGTCTCTTCCTTTGCTCTTCGGTGTGCGTCTTGTTTGCCTTGTCAAGCTCCCCACGACCTGCCCCCGCCGCATGGCGCAACGCAACTTCAAATGTCATGTTCATCTTCGGAAACCCCATTTTTCAACCGATCAACCTTTAACTCGGTTCCGATGTTACATCAGTTCTACAATCTGTTTCACTCACCAATGGCGTAATCACGCTCTCAGTCTAAAGTAGCACTCAAGATAATGGATTAATCCATCATCGAAAACGATTTTCAGAGTCTTGCGGTGCATGTATTGGTATGAACTCATATGAGCCACAGCATGTAAAAACTGGTTGGAAATAGCGGTGCTTTCCATTTTAATTAATTTATACATATCAACTATTAAAAGCGAGGCTATGTTCAATCATAACTGCTCTCTTTGCTTAAAATCTACTGAATAGATTACACTGAAACAAACTAATATAAAATCTAATGATGAATATAGGCCCATATCGAACGGAACTAATAAGTTTTATTTCTGTGGATGAAGCCTACATAGGTCATAGGTCTGAGACCTGTGTGTGAGTTAGATAATGATGATTGATGAGTCGGACCCACAGCTTTAGGTGGGCTCTGAGCCACCGGGAAGTGATATTACCCACGTAGTGAAGTGATATTACTCATTACCCACGCACAGGTCTCAGACCCATGTGGGCTTCATCCTCAAAAAAAAAAAAAAAAATATACAGCAGAGAAAACAGTATTTTTTCTGGCCAAACCAAAGCAGCCACCCTTCCACGATCACTCCAAGCGCTCGTGTGTTATCTCATCTGACAGAGCAGATAGGCTAACTAGCACGGCTCGTGGCTAATCACTCTCCAAACATTGTAATAATTAAATTCTAAACAAACATTTTAATAATATTTCAATATTATATTGAAAGCATTACTGATTACAAACGTAACTAACTAAATGATTCTATTCGCAATTTAGGCTACCAGTCATGGGATTAAATAAACCAACTAAAGATAAATGTTTTCCAACAAAAAAACACTGTGACAATACGCTTGATAATTATAAAGTAAAATTTCTTACTTGTTGTTTTTTTATGATTCTCAATTTACTGATGAATGTCGTAAGCATTTGTTATGAAAATTACATATTTAAAAATTACTAGAATATTCTTGAATCAAATAGAATAATAAATAAAAGAGCATTAGGTTATAATAGCATCCTTACGATTATCAGTCATCGTTGAAATCAAAAGGTGTATATCTTATAAATACTGATAATTTCATTAGCCAGGCAATGACTTTTAAGTCGAGGTGGGAGATGAAATAATAGAAAAATAATGAAATAATAATAATAAGTCCAGGACCCTGGGTAGAGAATGTTAAAAAGGATTTAACTCAACTTAATACAAACGAACAAGAGATCATGAACAGAGTTTCAGAAAAAAAATAGATAAGTGGGAAGTCCTCCCAGAGTTGCGCCCAAAACAGTACAGACCACGATGGAATGAAGAAAGGAAACAAAGATTTTCTCAACGAATGAAAGAATACTGGGCAGAAAAGAAGAATAAACCCAAGAAATGAAATACTGCATCACGAATCATAGATTGCTTAGCGTCTTCCTCTTCGGGAGTTCTATCGCCAATAATAATAATAATATTATTAATAATAATAATGAATAATAAAAAATAATGAAATAAGCGGTACTTTTCTTCCATGTTCAAGTTCTCAAACTTCAAATTTAAAAGCTTGACACACCGGAGTAATTTAAGAAATAAATAACTGATTTTGATCTTGAAATCTCCTCCAAACACATTTTAAGGAATACAAAAAGCCTGGGACCCAGAGCCTTTCTAAATTAACTGGGGCTAATCCAAGGGGTTAATTTCAGTGGGAACGCAAGGGATCTCTATAAATTCACAAGAATTATCAAGATTATATCAACTAGAAGTTACTGCTTGTCATCCTCTATTCAAGCTGACACAGAAGTCAACTGTACTTGCTAGGCTCAAAATCAAAAGGAAACCACCAAGCCTTCTAAACAGACTCGGCATTCGTGTGAAGCCTACGTGGCTTCTGGGCTTCGATTTGATGATATTGATTGGTTACTGTACATCACGTCCGAGAATGATCGGCAGTAATAGAAGGCGCCAATTTGATTGCCAGTTGCACTCAGAACACAATGACGAATAGGAAATAGCCAAAGAGATGAGCCATCAACCCTCAATCGATTCAACTTTTGTATTGATGTTTGTCAATTAGTTTGGGAAGATCCGTGTCCAATTTGAACAGCTTTAATGAGAATTGATATCTCAATTGAACAACGAACATTGTAGTTTGGCATCTTGAGAACTGAGTCTGGCTCAGTCTGAACTTGAGGTCAGATTTGGCTTCAAGTGCAGGACTAACTGTGACAGGGTTGTCGCAAACACCAGTGGCTTAAATCCGTGATCAAGAGAGCTTTATTTTTCTAGAAGAGACATAACATAAGATATTCGAATAGAAGTAATCCAAAATCGTGCGCGATCCAATTTTGTAATAAAAAAATAGAGGCTAAGGTTCCTTCATCAATTTTAAGTTACCAATAAATTTCATTCACGATAAAATTACAAAAAAATACATAACGAAATAGACATGTAAATTGAAAGAAATATTCACTTCAATTTATCACTTTAAGAAATTAATAATATTTATACAATAACATAATTTTTCCTGAATTTAACTTCTCCTCATCTCCCCCCTTTCCTTTCTTTCTCTATCAATCATCTTATTATTAGCATTTACTTCATCACTACCTTATTATTATTATTATTATTTATTACTTTAACTGAAAAATCTCAATTTTTTTATATACTGCACAAGGCTTCGCCTTGCAACTTTTATAATTATTAACCATAGCAAATAAGATAGTACGGCACAAACCTACGAAATATTTATATTCGAGTTTTGTACTAATTTGTATTATTGTATAAATTTGTATTTGTACCTCTGAGTTTCTTTTCAATGTTGGAATTTTCAATAAAAAAATCACATTTTTGACTTGGGGTGTCAACAATTTCAATTTGGCAATTTTCAACGAGAAAATGTCAGAATAAATCCAATTTAATATCTAATTACCATCAATCACCATCATACAACTCATTACCCACGCACAGGTCTCAGACCTAAGTGGGCTTCATCCTCAGAAAGAAAAAAAATTAAAATCAAATTTTTGTTAACAAAAGAATTGAAAAGGATCCCGGAAATGACTTTGTCTTTCATGTGTAGCTTTTCCCAATATTATTATTATTTTTTATTTATTTATTTTTTTTTTTGCTTTGCAATTGTCTAGCAATATTGACTATTAACTATTCTCAGCCCAATATCTAGAACAAGGGTGTGTAGCAGAGGTTCATCTCATAAATATTTTCGAAGCACAAGCTCTAAGATAGTACAGTCTTCATATTGGTGATGGTAGTGTGTTAGTATTATATCAATAAGTGTGGAAGTGTGGTAGTGTGGTAAAGCCTTGATATTGCCATAACCACATTTTTACTGCGTTTAAAATCACTATCTTAATACAGCTTACAGATAATACAGTTTCGGGAGTCACGCCACTCTAGAAGAGTATTTTTGTTGAAGTTTCATATAGGTTATAAATACAAGTACAATATACAAGTACAATATTATACAAGTACAATATTTTGGCTGAGTGAAAATATTGCGAAAGTATATTATTTTGACAAATTCAAGAAATTCTCTCGTTCTCTTAATGCAATTGAGAATTCAATTTCAATGTTTGATGCAATGCAAAGCTGGTGCAATACAATCAAGATACCGGACAGCCAGTTCAAAGTTTAAAGTGAAAAATAATAATTATCAACAATTAAAATCACGAGCCTGTGATGTTCAAAACTGTTATAGACGGTTCCACTATGTTCCAAATTTTGCCACAGGATTAAAAAAATCCTATTCATATTTCAAGTAATTAAAACTGATTATTAATTAAAAACTCAAGAAGTTGTCGAATTCCACTTTATTTGTTACACAAATTACAGTACCATGGTTTCAGGGTACCTACCCCATCCTCAGCAAGACTGATTTGAAACTAAAGGAAGAAGCAAGGAAGCCTCTGAAGAAAAATGTATACAAGAGCTACTTGATCATGGAGATAGCAGAAACAATAATAATAATTTATAACAAGGATGACTTAATTCTAGCTTAAAATTATATTTGGTATTTTTGGTATTTAATTATTGAACAAATTTGACCGAAATGGTAAGCATGCCAAAATAAGCTGCCAACCCAACAACTTGAACAGGTGGCTAATTTAAAATCATATTTTAACATCCTAACCTAATGCACTAGATTAAAGGTATTACTAAATTGACCAAAACTATGACTTTATGACTATTATTGATCAAAACTCATTAATTACATTAAATTCAACATTGATAATAAAAATGATTCCTAATCTAAGGCACAAGATTAAATAAATAAATAATGAGGCCCTATTTAGCCCATAAACTCTAGGATGTCTGGCCTAATCTGTTTTGTCCAGGGTGTCTTTGGCTAACCTGGTTATAAGGTGATAATAATAACAACCTAAACTTAATAATATTCCCAGCTCAAAAAAGGTTAGGATGTTAAAATATGATTTTAAATTAGCCACCTGTTCAAGTTGTTGGGTTGGCAGCTTATTTTGGCATGCTTACCATTTCGGTCAAATTTGTTCAATAATTAAATACCAAAAATACCAAATATAATTTTAAGCTAGAATTAAGTCATCCTTGTTATAAATTATTATTATTGTTTCTGCTATCTCCATGATCAAGTAGCTCTTGTATACATTTTTCTTCAGAGGCTTCCTTGCTTCTTCCTTTAGTTTCAAATCAGTCTTGCTGAGGATGGGGTAGGTACCCTGAAACCATGGTACTGTAATTTGTGTAACAAATAAAGTGGAATTCGACAACTTCTTGAGTTTTTAATTATGGATAAGTTCCACAACATCAATATTCACTCTACTAATTATATTAAAACTGATTAATTTCACGATAACCGAATAATGTACTTTTTCAATCTGGACATTGTCATTTTATTTTGCAAGACACTTTGTCTAGCGTTATTTCAACATCGTAAATTAAAAACTAATGCAGTATAATTATTACAAATTTTCACCAGTATTATACAATATTGACGTCACAAAGCAGGCAACAGTTTGACGTATAATTTTGCACTCTGCCTGTGCCTTTGTAACAGAAGAATGACACGCAAGACTGTTTTGTTCCACCGCTTCTGGAAATCATTTTCACAAAACGTCGTGCATTGTTTTCTCATCTTCAGAAAGACGTCTCTCACATTGGCTGAGTTCACATGGACTTGAATCCCAGTTACAACGCATTCCAGTAATTTCCCAATTTTCAAGTTTGAAGGCCCGCACAAACGAAATATTTTGATGTGATGGAGCACTCTCGTAGAGTAATCTAGCTTCTTGCAACACGAGAGTAGACTCATGTCGGATTCGACTAGCACTAGTCTAGCAGGAGCAGGTTTACTCGTGTAGTACATTGCAGCTAAATTTCAAAGAGCGCTCTTTCGAAATAATTGTGCGTTTACTGGACTGCAAGATGATTCTAAACCCTTATTTGCTTTATCATTTGTATATTTAAGGGTGTAATAACATTCCAATGATGAAAAAATTTGAATCACTAGACAATGACGGTATCAAGAAAACAACAAAATTTGTAAAAATGGGGTGTTTCTACGATTTAGTTCAAATCCACCTCAAAGAAGTTAGAGAAAGTGAGTCATAAATTAATGACATAAACAATATCTATTTTGAACATGAAACGTGTTAATATCCTTGGAAAGGCCATTTGTAGAGGATGTCATTCATCCTACTAATTTCTTTCCTGGTGTCATCCGCTTCTCAATTAATCACTCAGCCATCGATGTTACACATAGGCAAGCTGTTAGTTGTAACTCACCTGTAACAATACTAATTGTCGAAGCTATTTTCATTTCAATTTCCCAACAAATTAATTGTGTGACACTCTTCAAATCCGGCTTACAGATTTGTCAACAAAGACATTGATAGTCGCCAGCCGTAGTACCTCCTGTCAGAAAAGCTACGAACTCTTGGGCCCTCTTTGTAACCGGTTGGATTGGCCAGCAAAACGACTGTTCTCTGCTTTTGAATCACCTTCCGGTGGTAAGGAACCCACTTAAAACTGTAGGTCCAACTCATCAATCACCGTCATCCAACTCATTAGACCACGTTCAGATCTCACACCTAGTAGGCTTCATTCTAAAAAAAAAATGCTTCTATATACTTCTGATCCTTCTAAACAATCTTCTAGACCTTGGTCCATTGGTGGGAAGTCTTTATCTCTAGCCTAGAATGACAAAAATATTTTTTCTTAATATTGATATCATATGTATGTATCATATTGTAGTTATTATGGTAGCATATTGATCCCGATACGTGTAGCCTTGTTTGGCTTCATGATACAGCAGGAAACAAGTTCGTGAATATTCAATTATTCAATAATTATTAGATATCTTGTGCGATAATCCCCTAATGTTCTGGTCAATCGTTCTCACAATCACAAACTACTGTATGATGAATATCTTCTTCCTTATTGAGTCTAGAATAATTTGTTTATTTCTTGGGAATACTCTTGTATTCTATATCGTCAAGTATAATTATTGCGAGCTATGTAGATCATCACAGCTTCAACAACAGACTTTCTACTCTGTTAACTGCTCAGCTTCATTTGTTCACAACCATTAACAGTAAAGAGAGCTAGCAGCACATGTCAGTTAGCACTCAAGCTGAAGACCGCAATTACCGAGTTGGCACTTGAGTTACTTTCGCATCCCAATGAAGCAAACAAATTATTATCAACTGTAATTCACCTAGAACTTTTAAACATGGATATAATAACACAAGTTACGAGGGGTTTGAGTCATCTACAAATTTCACTCCAGACAATTTTGATGAGTAACATTTAGAAGTGAATCTCAAAATAAAAAACTAAGTAAATAATGATTTTAATAATGGGTTACCTATTTTCTATAAAAAGTTGAGATTGTTTTTTTACATTGTTGCATTTACATTTCTCCAGTTGTTATCTCTTTGCATTGAATTCATTGCTTTTTTCATTGTATCTTATAATAGTTGAAATGGTCATGTGTAGGCCTAATTTTTAAGTATAAGTAGAAGTTGATACTTCATAGTCTCAACTTCAGCATCAATGAAGAATATTCTATATAGTATATTTGAATTCGAATATAATGTAATATTGAATTCTAGAAAAGTCAAGTAAAATAAATGAAGCCTTGCTCGTTATCACCTATACCACCAGAGTAAAAAGTATTTTGTTCAATTACTTATTTTAGAAAAACATGTCCTTTTTATAATATTTTTAAATTAATTAATTTTTCAGATTGGGTGGAACAGAATGGAATCTATCATTAATCCGATACTCAACTAAAACAGGTAAATTATATCAAACATGTTTCATTTACACTAAATGTTAGTGACTAAACCTATTTGATGAGTACCTCATCCATTGTTGTTTTCACAGTTCTCATTTAATGAAAAACTACTCTGTTTAACTCTAGGAAACAACTGTCAAGGAAATGATGTACGAGAAAGTCTCCATTTAATTTGACGCATTGTAAATTTGATTTTATTCGAAGCCGTTGTTAGCCACACCTAATGGCCTCCAAGATCAGTCTGGGTAATAATGAACAGTTATGGTACTTACCAACCTTGAATCAACTAGACCTACAACTACTATAATATAAGATCACGCAGTCTCGAACACCTCTTACATATCCTACATAATCTATAGTAGTAATATATTATTTGAAATGATTACAGCCTATTTCTTAATGCTCCTAAATGCAGCTGATTGCTTCCTTAGTTTCAGGTCCTATTGATCTGTCAAGATTGAGATATATCTAAGCGATTCTTGTCTAAATTCCCCCTATATTTTACAGTTAGTTTAGAGCAAAAAAGTTTCTTGAGGAGTTTACGTTAATGGAGCAGTTTTAACGAACTAGTAGTGTTAACGTTGAGAGATTCTGAACAGAGTAGAAATAATTATGATGATTCCCAATGATTGATGGGAAAAATTCAATGATCACAACAGGTAGCTTTCTTTATTTATAATGGGAATAGTTTGGGCGGCTGGAAGTAGTCTTTTATCATTTAATCCTCATCGTAGTAGCGCTCGGATCTACAGTAGAGCTCCAATTATCCGAACTTCGATCATCCGAATCGCTTTGAGAGAATAAATTAAGTTAATTTGACTGATATCAGGCACGTAGTCGGGGGGGGGGGGGAGGGGGGTCTGGAGGGGCATCAGCTCCCCACCCCCGAAATTTGATGACATTCATTTATATAAAGTACAACTAACTTGTACAATGTAGGCCTACATAATGCTAAAATAAGTTGGAACAGTTATTACATTTAATCAATAAAAAATGTATTGTAGTACCAAAAATGAAATTGTTTTCCTCAAAATAAATCCTTGAAAAAACAGTCATCAGAATTATTTTGAGCTCTCTTAATTTGCAGACGACTACAACGTTTCTAGTTTCATAGAACACGCCTCGTTTAGTTGGTCATCTAATAAAAGAGTGAACATTACCCAACTTGATGGAATTACACTTACATAATACTATTACCAATTGACAAGTTATAGGAGCAGTTGTCCATAAATAAATTACAGTGATCGATCAACTTGCAATTAGCAAGGCTGCGTCCTATCTATCATATCACCTACGAACCTGAGAAAATGTAACAAGTAACAACTTTTATTTTATAGATCAACTGATACGTCGAAAACTTGTTACAGCTAGAATGATCATTGTTGTGTGCTTTGGAATCTGATAATTTATTGTTAACAAGAAATTTATGAGTCCTTCAAAAAAATGTCCTTGAAAATTTGTTTTACTTGAAGAAAAACTACTTTCAAATTTCGTAATAATGTTTTATGTTCTTAGCATAAGTTGCGTTATTCTTTTCATCTTTTCTATAGCTTAGAATAATATTTTGGCCCAATTTATTATCGGTAAAAGCAAGCTCTCGTCAGAAGTTCACAATAAATTATATCTTATATGAAAGGCTGTACATATATGGGGCTAGACTTTAGCCTGCAGAGCAGTCCAGATGTTTTTATAAACCATTCAGTTTCCTTATTATTGTTGTTTAAAATTAAATTTCATATTTATATCTTGAAATAAACTCTAGCTAGAGCATTAGCCTATTATTTACAATTCATTATAACTTATATATCCTGACGACACACACACACACACACACACACACACACACACACACACACACACACATTCAAGTTTCTGTAACTGAATTTAAGTTACAGTAATTACAAAACAACTACGCAACTACCAGAGTATATTATTCCTGAAAAATAAATTTATAATCTGATAATTTTCTGAATGTTGCTTTGATACCTAATTGATATGTATATTTGTAAAATTTACATTACCACATAAGTTGAGAAAAAGTATTTCAAGCTTCATCATTCATGAAATTTTAAAATTAATGATTAATAGGAAATAGCCGCTAATTAAAGCGTAAACGAACCTTTGAGGATGCAATAAGAATGAGGAAAGTAGGAAAGTAGTTTTCTCTAAACGCAGAAACTATTGAATATAATAGTCAAGTAAAGATTCCTTTCTGGCTATTCGAAGAGTAAACAGTCTATTCTTACCCAAACTTATTTCTAATAGCATTCAAGTCATATAGTAAACAATTTACGATTTCAAATGAACTTTTCTTAGTTGTGAAATGAATGTCTTATAGGGGCGAGCTTAAGTAATATATCTTTATGCTAAATTGAGTATTTCTATGCTAGGAAGTAGAGGAAGTGAAAATAATATGGGAAGTCCATGTTGAATATTATTACAGATAATTCTATTCAAAACCAATAAGGAATGAGAATAGAACTATAATGTGCAAAATGTATTGTACTTGTACAAATGGAGGCCAATAAATAGAAATCAGACATGGCCAATTGGAGAAAACGAAAAGACAATACAATTGTACCTTAATGGATTCAAATTGATCTTGCAAGTCTCAATAATAATTTTGCGATGTGTGAGAACAATAGACTGCGATAAGTAGACTGCATAGGATCAAAATAATTTGTATTATTATAGATCCATGGATATGACAGTTGTTATGTTGACTTTATTCCAAACACGTCCAGATCTTTGTTAATACAGTCATGTTGGAACAGACATCGGAAATTTAGTATGACAATCTACATGTAAAACCCAAATAATTAAAAGATTTTTTGATAGTTTTTCACAATGATGGTGAGTACTTGGTGGGTATTACTTACAAAAGATGCTTGGATCCATAACCAGATATTTCAGTTTTTCAGTATTAATATTTTCAAATATTTCTCGTCTTTCTCAAATGTTTAGATTTTCACAAATCACCTTCATATAGGATTCATTCGCAATGAATTATTGCTGTGATAATATGTAAACATACGGTTTTAGCATGTTTTCAGTGAAATAAATCAATCTTTTTCAATTTTCAAAGTTTATTCATCAATTTTACTTCATCAAGAAGCGTTACTTAGGCTGAAAGAAGATTTTAAACTTCTGTTCTGGGAATGATCTTGAAGAGAGAAAAAACACTTTGATACAATCATCTAAAATAAAATAGTTGCGATAGCGGATCAAACGTGAAAAAATGTACGTTCAAGATATTTTTCATGTAAAAGTAAAAAAATAGCTAATAAAGGAAAGACTAAATTTATTAAATATAGTGTTTGTATTATCTCCAATTAAATAACTCAAATTTTTAAGTTTTAAAAAAATGAGAAATGTCTAATCTTAAAGTACACATATAATCTAGTCTAAAATAATAATGTCAGTGCTGGAATTCTTGATCAGCATTATAGCTCGAATAACAGAGAAGTGGTCAATTATTGGAAATTATTTTTCTTTCTCTCCCAGTCTCTCATATTCTCTAAAAATACTTGGAATAATATTTTAAATAAAGATATGCTCATTAGTAAATGGAACCCATGAAAGATCAAAGTAGTCACATATAACATTTGCCGATACTTTGGAGATTGGAGACGCTCTGAGAGTGTTATGGCACAACTCCAAATTGTTACAAACCTTTTTTGAAGTAATTGATTGATGATGTCTTCATCATTATCAGTGTCTGGAGAGAGCAATTTGAATGCTTAGACTGGCTCCTTCGAGGCAGAAAATACATCAATAAATAATAAATTAATTTGTTGATAGCCCTTTCCATATTAATCCAATATTAAGAGATGATCACCGCCGGCAGTTCACTTTCGAAAATACAAGTCAACATACTTGATCAACACTGATAGTGAGAGTGGAGAACTGATGCGACCAAACTTTAATTGGGTTGTATCTGGATAATGGCTTCATCAGAAAGTCTCTTATTTATGACTTGAGCATTTTGAATGAAATGTAAAACGTTTGTAAATAGCATATAAAATTTCTCGTTTGATATCTTTATAATGCAAATCACCCGAAAGCTTGCTGTACGCAAAATAATAAATGCTTGGGAGATACTCGATTATTCATTTCTCTAGTCTTTATCATTCTCTATTCAAGAGTACTAGAAACAAGGAAATGTCATAGGAATCTAGGGTAGATCAACTTATCTTTAACTTATATACTCTGTTCTTTCCCCAGTCTTTTCTCAAGAATAGCATGTAATGAAACTTGTCTTGGATCTAAAAGCCCACTTCTTAATTCTCATTCTTGTTCCAACTTTAACGTTTTTCTCAAGATGGTCCTAAGACATTCATAACATCCTACAACAGTTTCATTTAGCATTTCGAGATTAAGCGTCTTTTACTATTATTAGCTCATCCTAAACTGATTTCTTACCCAAATTTCCCTACCTTTTAATTCATCAGTTCTATTTTAACGTGATTCATTATCATTAAATGTCATACTTCAAAAATCTTCTCTGAGCATTCTTATCTGATATGCTAACAAAATAATTGATATCATTGATATTTTGTTTATATTTATGTATATATTCCATGCCAAATTGGATATATGCGAAATTCATGAAATTAAAATACATGCATAAGCTGCATTATTCAGCAAAGCATTTACTTTTCGACTAATCTTGCTGGTGAAACGTGAAGGTTTGAGAATTAAATGCTGCGGAAGGATTTTACATATTTACATAACAGGTGATCTCCATGGAAACCGTAAAACCACTTAGACTAATGAAGTCCATTACGTGGTACTGCGAATTCGTGCTTCACTAAATAGAGTGAAATGATAGCCAAGTATAGAGAAGCACGTTGAAAACAAAAGCCATCTCATGAATACATTCCTTCTCATTGTAGCGAGAGGCTATTTATTTATCCAGTAGAGCCTTGATTAATTGAGAGTACCTCGGTAAATCAATGAGTCGTAAACACGAAATCTGCCGTGGTAAAATGGGGAAATGTATAAAAACGTGTCAAAAAGTGAAAAAAGATATTTAGTCATCACTGGTGGTGAAGTAGCAATTCTGGCGCTGTTGTAATAAGACAGTGCCATACATATGTTTTTATTCACCATACATATTTTATTGCTCTGCTCTGTGTGTGCAATCTGTGCATTGAGCTATAATACTATCTCGAGTCAGCACTGACTACAGCAATTAGCCAGAATATCGTGCCGTCCAATTTTTCTAAGTTGAGGATAAACACCGAGCTGAAATACAATCTAGAGGTAATAATAATAATATAGATTACAGAGAACATCTAAAGTTAAAGAATATTCTAATATAGAGACAGATATTAGGAAAAGACGCCTTAAATTTTATGGTCACATCATGAGGCTTCCAGATAATAGACTAACAAAAAGGATTGTAAACTATGTAGCATCACTTGCCAATGGAGGAGAATGGATACGAAATGTTAAAAAAGACCTAGTACTGGCCAAAATTACCAACACAGAAATTTACAATAGAGAAAACTTCAGAATAAAACTTTATAAATGGGAAGCTATACCAGAGACAAAACCTCCAAGAGTTGGAACAAAATGGAGTGAAGAGAGAAAAGCTGAATTCGCCAAAAAATGAAAAGTTGGTGGGCAAACAAGAAGAACAAGTCCAATAAATGAACCATCTTTACTCAGCGTCTTCCTTTTTGTGAGTTTTACATCTAATAATAATAGTAATAGTAGTAATAATAATTTTAATTCAATTTATTTCTCAAATATAAACAAACAGTTTCATATACACTCAGCTGATCACAAAACTCGATTTGAAATGAAATGTGTGTGCCTATGGTGTTGTCTAATTTTGTTAAGTTAGCACTAAGGTGAGGATTTTTAGATAGCACACTTCGCTCTCAGGCAGTGTTACCTCCAGTATAGTATTCTAGCTCTGTGTGTGTGTGTGTGTTTGTGTGTGAGGCAACCTCAAACAAGTTTTCTTTCAAATTCTTTAAATCTACTAATGATCGGAAAAGCACTGTTGTTCACGTTAACGAAACACACAATTTTGCCGTGTTATACTGTACCTCAATTGCGCTCCAGTACTTCGGTTAATCGGGGCTCTACTGTATTTGAAAGATATACCAGTATAAATATTCACAAAAGATGTGCGAGTTTTCCGAAAGTGAAAAAAGCAAAGGATTTATGGAAACTTGCTGATGCAAGATGGCACGAAACCATAAGATCATCTTTATCTGCTGCGGAAGAAATGCAACTGGCAATAGACGAGTGCCTTGTAAAATACCCTCATATCAGATGCTCCCAACAATCGCCGGCACTTCGCCACGTGACTTAGTCATTAGATCTGTCTCAAAGAATCAATGGGCAATGGCGCACACAGTCTCCAGTTCTCCACTGTCTGCATTGTTCTTTCCCCATAACAATAGTATTTACTAGCAACTCTCTAGAGTGAATCGTTCTGCTTTCATTGAGAATGGAGACCGCATAATCCTGATTTTTATCCTTTTGTTTCGAATATAGCATAGAAGAGAAATATAGCCAGTGAATCATCTAGATCTAGCTGGACATTAATGACTTGCTCTACATGAATAAAATAAAAAGGATTTGTCTGGATAGGTGTTCTAGTGTGCTTTATACATGAAGTAAAAATAATGTCGAGCAAATGTTATTTTATTAGAAGTCCTTATTGAAATGTCAAGTGCAATTGAAAAAAATAATAGAAGTGCTGTTTGGAGAGTCAACAGAAGTGAACATCCGATTGAAAAATTATTGTGAAAACAGATTATATTGTATTATACAGAAGAATTGGATGAAACCAACAACAGTGGAAAGGAAGAGCATTACTGAGTTATGGCAAAATGGAGTACAAAGAAATTCTAAAACGGAATGCAGCTTAATCCAAAGAAGTGACGTACCAGCAAACCAAGAAAAAGATGGATAGTATGAAAGTTGATGAATGTGTCACTGTATAATCTTAAAGGAAGGTCAAGATGATAAGAATTGTTTGAAATTCGAGCAAGAATTATATTTATTAAATATAGTTAAATTTAGTAAGGATAATGAATTAGGGGCTATAAGATGTTATGTTGAAGCTCCATGAATATTCCCTAGAAATAAAAAAAGAGTTCATGTATGATAATGGAACAGTGTCCAAAACTGGAAATTGGACACAAATATAAGAAATCTGTAAAAGAAACGAACAGTATAAAATGGAATGGAAAAGCACCAAGCCCACAATATTCAGGAAAGGCATTGTTGGAAAAATGTTATAGGGAAGTGATAGCCGAGTGCCGTAGCAGGTATCTGTTCAATCAGAGATAAGCTACAAACTCCTGGGCCATCTTTGTAACGGTGACCGATTGGATTGGCCAGCAAAAAAGACTCTGTTCTCTGCTGTAAAATCACTTCCCGGTGGTTTGGAACCCACTTAAAACTGTAGGTCCAACTCATCAATCAATTCATTACCCACGCACAGGTATTATACCTATGTGGGCTTCATCCTCATAAAAAATACAAAAAAATAGTAGTCGCTCCTGTAAGATACAATAACGTATAGAAATAAAAGAAGTATTTTGTTTTATCATTTAAAAAACATAAACTACGTATCAAATATTGACGTTTTCTTTGTTGGATATGGCCCAACATTGCATATTCATGAGTAACGATCAACTTTCTATTGAAGGAGGAATGAATTTCGCTTGTCTCAACTCTCTATTATCAACGCCCGAATAAGCCCAGTTATCACATGCATATTGAATTTATATTCATAGCCGAGCAATCTAAACTATTCATTATCGTTGAGCTTCTCACCGCTAATGTAATAACTGTATGGACGTGATTTGTGTTTTACTAAACAACAAAGATTGCATTGTATCGACCTCAAAAATGGAGCATGGTTATATCATCGAGATTTATCCCTTCTTTCATCAGCAAATGTGAGAAACAAGTTATTAATGTCTATGTACCGCTAGAAATGAATGTCCTAACTGTAAGTAAAGTATGTCACTAGATATTTTTATCAAATTTGAATTTGAGTTCTGTTCAATTCACCAAACTGAATAAGAAATAATAAGTGGTAAATATAATTTAATATTAATATAGGTATTCTCGATGGTACGATCAACTTATAACTATGTACCGCTAGAAATGAATGTCCTAACTGTAAGTAAAGTATGTTACTAGATATTTTTACTATTTCTATCAAATTTGAATTTCAGTTCTGTTCAATTCACAAACTAAATAAGAAGTGGTAATATGGGTATTCTCGATGATACGATCAATTAACTTATAACTATGTACAGCTAGAAATGAAAGTCCTAACTGTAAGTACAGTATGCTACTAGATATTTTTACTATTTTTATCAAATTTGAATTTGAATTTGATTTCTGTTCAATACACCAAACTAAACAAGTTGTGGTAATATGGTTATTCTCGATGGTACGATCAACTAACTTATAACTATGTACCGCTAGAAATGAATGTCCTAACTGTAAGTAAAGTATGTTACTAGATATTTTCACTATTTTTATCAAATTTGAATTTGATTCTGTTCAATTCACCAAACTAAATAAGAAGTGGTAATATGGGTATTCTCGATGATACGATCAATTAACTTATAACTACACTGTTTATTGCCAACAAACGTTTCAGGGCCTGTTGATCAGCAACGATTTATGAAACGCACAATATACAAAACAATACATACAGTACATACAATACATGCATTAAGAAATACAAAATACTATAAAAACAATTCCAATGTTGCAATATTTTGTAAATTGTGTGGGTTATAAATTGATGTTGGTCAACAGATCCTGATGCACTATACAGAAAATAAAGACGAAATAGACGGTGTAGTTAATTGTCCGCATCTCGAGAATAAACATATTATTGTGAATCACAGGTTGACATCCTTTTTCATCACATAGATCAATTGGAAAATCGATCTTCTCATTAAATACCGTTTTCCAGTCATTGATCTTCTACAACCATCTTCATGTGAGATTATCTTTCACGTTGATGTTATTGGGTTTCATAAATGTCTTTTAAATTGAGCAGCCGATTTGGATTCAGGATTCAGGATTGAATCTATTCAACGCACCTGTATTTTTTCTGTTGTATAAATAAGCAATAACTTCTGAGTTTTCATCATTTGAAATTGACTGGGAAATTTTTGATTTTCACCGAGAACTAACTCTGTTAGTTAATCCTAAGTAACATGTGGAACATGTAAACATGTAAGCATGTAAACATTTGTAAGCATGTTAATATAATCCTCTAATATGGGGTCCTCTACAAAATTAATGCTTTTTTTACGCTTTTAATATGCGCTTTTTTACGCTTTGCCTCTATTTCAGTGTCTTGCGATTTTCTGTCAATCGTCTAATATTCGTCATATACAAGTATTTAGCATGAACACTCATTCTTTTCGATTTCTATGCTTTCAGCACGATATGTTTTCAATGGAGCTCACATTTGATGTGGGTGAACTTTCGAGAAGTTGATTTGATCTCACTTTCAGAAGTTGCCGTTCAACACGGGAGTGAAAACGTTTCTTGACCGTTAACTTTCATCAGAATGTGAGTTTATATCCTTTTGTACCTTCGAGAACCTAGTAAGAGTGATCAACGTGGGAGAATAGGCTATTACCTATTGGCAAACAATAAAGAATTCTCATATTAAATAACATTGAGGTTAAGAATTGAGAGCCCCTTAATAATTTGAGTTGAAATTCTCAATAGCTATTCATGATAAAAATGAAACTCAAACAGTTCTCTCCAACGTATACTTTTTTATTGTTTCTGGTAATTCCTCATACAGGAGTGAGGTCTTTGAAACAATCCCAAGTGTTATTTATTTATCATGTGCTCAATTCAAACTCCTTTCTCTTCCAGGTCACAAATTGTTCTTGAAATATTCGCTAATGTAGCTTTTTTAATACTACTGTATGTTGTTCACTGCACTGTTTGGTAGAACCAGAATTCAACTCTAGAAGAGAGGAGACAGTACAGTAGTTTAAGCAGAATGAGGAAAGGATTCTTTTCCCAACATACTAGATCCAAAAGCACTGGATAGATAGAGCACTCCAAAAATAGGATAAATAGAGCACTCCAAAAGCACTGGATAAATAAAGCACTCCAAAAATAGACTTGAGGTAGAGGTTTTAACATAGGTATTCTAGTGATATGATGGTTGCAGCGATTAGTTAGCCTAGTTGGTAGCGGTGGAAATTGTATTAATTAATCGTATTCAGTATGATGCAGTTGTCACAGAAACAACTTTTTGCCTAACAAGCCTGATGGAATGTCGGAAGCGGGTTGGTGGAGAAACAGCCTACCGGACCGGTGTCTACTGGTGTAGCCTGGTAGGCTGACGTCCACCGCACCGTACCTCACAAGGACGAGTAGTTTCCACACAGCATTCGACGCCTAACGCCTGACGCGTCGCCCCGGCCCGTGCCAAACAGAGCGCTTCGCTCGCCAGTTGAAAGTGTTAATTGCGCGGGAAGAAATCGCACAGCGCGAGATATAGGTCGATATAAGAAAAACAGCTGAAGTCGATGCTGAAAAGAACGCGACTTGACTGAAACTAAAAGTCATTTCACTTCATCGCAGCCTTGTACTCTGTACTACTAGTACAGACATGTACTACGTTTAGTAGTACAGTGACTTAGCAGTGTTCAATAACATCTTTACCTCTCACAATCATTGTAGACCATTGTTTTTTATTAATCTTGTAGGGATGTAGGCTGTGCTTATGCAGTTTTGAATTGGATACTTGTAATAAGTTACTAAAATAGTTGCTTGAAAAATTAATTAGGACTACTGTATTGTTTTTTATTAATCTTGTAGGGATGTAGGCTGTGCTTATGCAGTTTTGAATTGAATACTAGTAGTACTAAAATGGTTGCTTGAAAAATTAATTAGGCCTACTACATCAGTATATGAGAGATGTCGGTTGATGATTTGAATCTAAATTTTTTCTATTTCATCTTTAACATAATATATCACCCTTTTACTAATTAGCAATATTTTTATGGCGTAAATGAGTCTGTTTACACAGAACACATACCAATATAGGAGATACAGTTTTATCAGTGATAAAGTATAAATTCCTATCATGTTAGTATTGTATTAATAATACAATTATTTTTAAATAACAGAAACCTTTTATTCGGTAAAATAATATGTTTCATTTACTCGAATAATACCTTTGGAATAAGTTTAAATCTTTTGAAATAATACTGTTATAGACTTTGCTTGAAAGGATAGAACTAATGGAAGAATGAAGTCATAAGAATTTTAGATGGATTTTCAGACTTCAAGCTTTAAATTAAATTTCTGCAGTGGTGGGTGAATCTACTCCTAAATAAAGGGGCGAATTGGATGAGGACTATTTAGCGATAAGGGAGGAGCTGCCTACTCAGTTTCTTATTTATTTTTAGACAGAATAACAATAGTCAAGATCCAAAGACAAAGTGCAAAACTAACAAAAATCACAAATATTGACTTTGCTATATTGTCCAGAATATATTGAGATTAATTTACACTATAACAGCAGTCCCGAGCTTGAGAGATATGGAGGTATGGTGGGCAGAAAACGGTTGAATTTATCGCAATGAAATAAAAATACAAATTGAGATTTACAATTTTCATAAATAATATATCGTTCATCCTGCCAGTAACCAATTAGAGCACTTCTTTCTCATGACTTTCTTAGTTACAAGTAATTTATATTGAAATTAATAGCTGATTTAATAGAAGATTGTTTTGTCAATTGACAAAAATGAAGAAAGCCAGAAAAGTTTAAATAGGAAATGTTGCATAACTTGGAAACTAACTTCTGACCTCAAAATAGGTGGGCCACCAAGATGACCACCAAGATCTGATGTCCACGATTTAGTAGTAAATGAACATTACGAAAGCGGTTGGATCATGATTCATGATACTGAAGTAGGTCAAGATCTACAAAGGACTCTAGCATCAAAGAATAAACAAAATCACTAAAATCAGGTACTGAATGTCAAAAAATCTAGTTTTATTTCTAAACTTTTAAAAATTGGGAACCTTAACCCTTTTTTGAATCTTTTAATATTTCGTATTTACTTGGAACTTGAACTATCTCGCACCTTAATATTTCAACGAACATTATCTTAGATGTTCGTGAGCCTTAGCTCATAGCTAATTCACCTTAACGAGAATTTAGATAACTAGGCTTGAAAAGCATCTCTCTGAAGGCTATGAGCTTGACCGTGATTGAAGTTGCCAGCCTGAGCCTAGTTTATATAGGAGAATGACACTTTATCAATTAGAAACCGCGGCGTCTTAAGATTCAGGCTGCTATCTAGTTCATTGCGGTTAGCTTTATCTAGTTATAAAGAGAGCAAACAAATCATTTACAGTCCCGCTTGGGAATCGTTATGAAATCTTAGATCACGAATTGGTAAATCTCTTCAAAAATATTCAAGGTTTAGATTGAGAAATAATAGGCCATTAGTTGACAATGAACGGTATTGAGAGTGAAATAATTTTCTAATCTTCAAATCCGAAATTTGTATCTTAGTACTTGTATCAATTTATTATCTTGTACACAGCAGGTGTACTGTATCCTCCCTAAATTCTCAACCACCACTAAAATTTGCTGTATTTGTGTCTGTTAAGGGAGTGAGAACCTTTTTCTAGGTGTTATCCCTACAGAAATATTTTCTTATAAATCCCCCCCCCCCCCAAGAAAAAATGGATCTGCCCTTGGACTACATCATATAGCCTTTAATTTAGATCAATATGGAGAGTGTTGTTAATTGATGAGTTCATAAAGTTTCTCTTGCCACAAGAAATAAGCCAATCTTTTTTACTGGAAGGCGCTAAATAGGTTATATGCAAAAGTTTTCGATGAACAATCTTGCTTATCAGAGTATAATATAATTTCAAGGTATTATTAGCGCTTCCATTGCGTTGCAGTACTATTATTATTTAATACTTTTAATCAGTCGGTTTTATCGTTCACTCAATTTTGATATTGAATTAAATGATGGATTAGAGGTCCATTGATCCTTGATGACAACCAATAATTTAGTCGCCGTTTACCAATAAATGGAACTTGGTATTTGATTCGAAATTTAGTTTCAAACTTCTTGCAGACTTCCAGAGGTATACTTTCTACAGAGACATACTTTATTGATGTAACCATTTGAATTAATTGAAATGATTATTTGTAAATGCAAAAGAATGATCTAGTTATGAACATAATGACAATATTCCAGATTAAGCTGCAAGTTCTTTTTTCCATTCGGTTTGCCTACCCAGAAGCGAGAAGCCTTGGATTACACCGTTCGTGAACCGTGAAGAACTTTATAATAATTGCTGTATCATTTAGAAGGTGTGTATTCCACAACAAAAATGAACTGACATTGTCAAGAGCTCCATTTGTTCGATTGTTAAATGAGCAATTATTGAACTGTGGTCAACATAACCATCATAGAAATCTCAAAACGTTGTGAAGGCCAAGAGTAAGTAGTGCGCTTTCGCGTAGTCCTAGTTAGTATGAGAGACAATATAGATGCGGTGGTGTAATAGGTTTTCTAGTGCAAGTTTTCAAGCTTCAGTCACCTGCCATTCTGCCACGCAAAGCTGAAGGACGTTGTGTAACGAGATAGGCCTACATATAAAAGTAACCAATCAGTTCTTTAGGAGAAAAATTACGCGTGGCTGTTACCTGGCTAACCTTGGCATTCAGTGTGAATGTAAAAGGAATGTTCTGATATTATTTTTTGTTGGAAAATTTCTTAATCGTTCCACCCTGTTTTATATGTATGTTCCTTGACAAGCTTAGAACTGCTCAACCTTTCGTTGAAAAGAATTATTGTTGAGAATAACAAGTGTAATCAATAGAAAAATAACTGTAGTTATGCCTTGTGAAAGGCTAAACTTTTCAGTTAAATGCCTCATTATTAACTTGTAGACGGAACCTACCTCAGTGGGAAGGACTTATTCTTGAGCTGAATAATCGTAAAGAAAGACATTTACAAGCAGGTAATTCCATATAACGATTATTTTTAGAATGGGCTAATTTATTAGTCATTTATGAATGATTATCTAGATCAGGGGTTCTCAACCTGGGAGGTACGCCCCCCTTGGGGGGGGGGGGGGGTGTAGAAGATTTTCTAGGGAGGCGTCAGTGTACCAGAATAGTTGAAAAAAATTATTCGTGGCTGCTTGTATATTTCATAACACCATTATTTTATTGTACAGCACTAAAAGTTAGAGAAAATATACTCGATAATGATAATAGCCAAGAAGTACAATGTCGTAAAATATTGAGTTGTGTGAGGTTGATAATATGCTTAGCTGCTTTGTCCTTATCTCCATACAAGCATTGACTGATTTAATAGTGTCTTTTTGGAGAACTCCACAATCTTTTGAAGATTTTATAAACAATTTAGTTCTATATTTATTTTTGTTTTATTGATTTTTATTTATTTAATTCATGAAAAAATAGGCACAAATGTACAATGAATTTTAAAGAAAGTCCCCCACATTGGCAACAGACTGTGTGTGAAGAACCCTTCGATTGAAATAGAACGAGTTAAATGCTGTTATGTTCGATTCCCGCTGTTCCCGTCTGATCATTCACTTCATTGTGACCAAAAATTCATGTGTTGAAAAACTTTAGTCAATGTTGAACATTTTGTAGAAAGTTATCAAATATTTCATTTTAATACCGGCAAATCTGACCTTTATCCTAGCTCATATCTCGCTTTAGTTACAAATTAAAATTCTACTACTATTACTTGTGTTGACCAGTTGAGGTGATGGTAGTAGAGGGGAGGCGTAACGAAATGTCAGTGTACTAAGGGAGGCACAGAGCCTGAAAGGTTGAGATCCCCTGATCTAGATGACTCTTAATATACTCATCAATAAACAAATAGTGCAATCAACATGCGGTTTCTGCACCAAAACAAGTAAAGGAATATGCTAGTAAATTAATGAATTAATGATATAAAAATGGTTCAATTGTACCTATTGTACCTATCTATTATAGAAGCAGTTCTGTCAATTCAGAAATAGTAGATTTGTTAAGCAGTGAATACTGTTAACATAAATAAATAATGTAAATTATTACATATAATAATATTATATATAATATTATGAAGGATAATGTACATTGTAGGGTACATAGTATATGCTTTTGAATCTTCTTCTCTTGAGGACAATGAGCTACGTGGAGTCATTTTATAGCCAGTTTATAGTGAAAATAAAATTTAAATTAAGGTGTGACACATTCCGAAAGTGTCACTTTATTATGCTTCTCGAATTCTTTCTATTGATTTTCCTCAAATAAGTAACTTTTCTCTAGCTAATAAAAACAACTTCTTGAGCAACAAACCTTTAGTCTAACAGCCTTCAAAATTCAAGCTTTGTGACATCCATTCACATCTCATACCAAGGATTCATTAGAAACATTCACAAAGAAGCAAATATTTGGAAGTGAATTTTGATGATTAGGCAATGCTGAGTACAATGATACTACTACATAGTTTTGAAATACCAAGACATTAGCTCTCATTTGATATGAATTTTTATGTGCAGAAAATCATTAAAGGTTGAACAAATTATCATTTCTATTACATAAGAACTGAAAACCAGTATATTAGCAACTAAATTAATTTGCATCTTTTTACTTTACTTACGAAACCTACATATCTATTATTAATAAACGTACGTCCATCATAAACCTACGAGCTTTGAAATAACATACACTTCAATAGAAGTCATCCTTTCTTTCACATTATGTACTAATCGTCTTGATTCTAGCATCATTTTTTCTTCGCATGGAAAAACATCAAGATAGATTGAAGATTATCAAACATTTAAATTAAAACTCCAATTAATTATTATTTGATTTTTATGAAACGAATCCTAGAAAATTAGTGACTGAGTGAGCATATTATTGGTTGTTTTCCAATAATTAGCAGGGGTGAACTTAGTAATTTCCTCATGAGGGATGTCACTAAAAATATATTTCGGGGTTTTACTTACTAAAGAAAAGGTTCTCATTCGACCATTCCCATAAGAGACATAAAAATACAGCTTTTTGTTAATGTTGATGAAATATTTTGGAAGATAATTATTATCTTTATCCTCCCATCGAATCGCGCCTTGTAATTAGAGATGGACATACTCCGATACACGAGAGGCTCCTTAGTTTATCCTCGAGGGACAGCTGTTTTGGACGCTTGAGGCAAGCACTCATGAGTGTATTTTTACTGATGCAAAGTGAGAGAGGACTCTCTTCGTGAGTTGTTTATTGAACACAGAGCGTAATACGGCGTCCCAGCTGTGGCCTCAAAACAACTTTCGGCCCCTGCTTGATTATTCATCGGAACGAGTTTCATTTCGTGTAAATCTGACGCTGTTGGCAAACAAGGAATATCAAAAGTGAATGTGATTTGAAAAGTGACAATGATTTCCCTTTCAT
Organism: Conomelus anceps; assembly: GCA_948455865.1. NCBI lineage: Eukaryota > Metazoa > Arthropoda > Insecta > Hemiptera > Delphacidae > Conomelus > Conomelus anceps. The sequence continues at coordinate 27,962,477 of OX418217.1, forward strand.
TGCAGTAGACCGCTAATTGAGCTCAGTCGTCTGATTCTTATAACCTCATGTTCTTGTCTAGGTTAGAGGAGAGCAACGAGCATACATTTGCGACCTACATAACCATACCGAGACGAACTTTACTCTAACCACTTTGGCAGATTAGCATAACCTTTGTTCCATGCAAAAGCCCTACTTCTGCGTCTAGGCGCGCATCTAAAGAAAGGCCTGCCAGCTCGCCGTTGCTTCTTGTTCTTGTCTGTGGTTTCTTGTAATCGTAGCGCAATTTCTTCTCTATTTGTTTCTTTCAACAACGTCTTACAAGGAGCTGTAGTTTTTAATGACTCTTTCAGGCCAAAAATACCATTAAAAAGCCTCAAACATTTTATTACTTCATAAGCTCATTGATCACTGTTATGACTGATACGGTGATACTATCTTATCAAAAAAGTACTATAGACTACGACTTGCTAGAACAACTTGGGAAAGTATTTACTCGAATTGCATTGAAAGAAGACCAGAATCTCATTTTTTCAAACAATGAAAATGTTCCATAGCATCGAAGGCTTTTAACCAGTCTGCTAGATTATCAAGGTTTACTTGATTTTATAATATTTTATTAATAATTTATTTTATGATTATTTTAAAAGTAACTACTTTTATATTGATACGAATTTGTTACCAATGTTTCTGGGATGCAAATTCTCACACAAAAATTTCTTTATTAGCAGAACTCTCTAGATTCTTTGAATAGCTGTATCATTACTATCATTCTGTCTCATTGAACAGATGAAAGATTATATAAAGTTCTCTTTTTGAAACACAGGGTCTATATTTTTAGAACTGCAGTATTATTTTTTAATTGCATAAGGTTATGAGGCTCAATCACAAATAAACAGAATGTGTTAGTTCACAGGAAATAAAAAGGCGAATTCCCTTCCATTAGTACATGAGAACTTGGATATGATAGATAAGTAGTGGACAGTATCACAATAGGAATTTTCTTAACTTCTCACAGAATTCCACTAAAATAATACTGAACAAATATTATTTAAACAAGCTTTTTTAAATAAATAAATAATCTTTTTTGAAGTGAAATCGTTAGTGTAATGTACTAAAGTGTTGTACCCTACTGTGTCATGTGGATTAAAGGTTGTGTTATCTGGAAATTCTGACTTTTTAGTATGTTCAAGAATAGTATTTACTTGTATTAAATCAATATATGGCACCTCCTGAAAAACCTACTGGTTTAGGAGGACCTTTGTTGTTATGATACTGTAAATAAATTGATTGATTGAGCTCGATTTCTCTCTAACACTTCTCATTAAGTGGGTATAAAGGTGGGTATAAATTGTATCTTGACCACATATAATTAAATAAAAATAATTTAGCTGACGGTTTATGTTTACATACAGAATAAAGGTGGTGGTTTGATGAAAAATTTGACTTATCTTTGTATCCTTGTTATTGTTATCATAAGACTAGAATGCAGTGTTTTGATAGTTGGTACTGTGACTTCAGAGTTGCCTGCTTTCCAGAAGTATATTCACATGGTACGAAGACTCACATGTTGAATGGGATGTCAGCTATAAGCATTTTCCCACACGATTGACTTTGCTAATATTCATTAAAGACTTTCTCAATGATTTCTAAAGCTCGTCAGAGACTCATGCTGAGTTTTTCTGTACAAGAGTATGCCTGCTATAGTTTACAATTGTATTAACAACTTTTACTTTCGTTGCTCTGACGTAAATTGACAGTCGGGAGCTATTCAACGTTAGTCCACGATCATAATAATAAATTGTTTCACTTGTTAATATATTTGTTTTCATAGGTGAAAATTCACAATCTTGAACTCCACAATCAATTAAAATATTATCGATATGAACGATTATCAGTTAGTTCATTGTGGGTATTATTCTGCTTTATTGCTGTGGACTATAGTCCACTGATGTCAATTAATTGTTCTGCAAACAGTTATTTGTAGTGAATCATCTTGAGATCAATTTCATATAATTATAATGACTATATACTGTGCTATTCTGACATTTTTATTAGAAATTTTATAGACTCAAGGTGATATGGTAAACCACCTTTTAGAAAAATATTTAGAAATGCATCTTTCAAAAGATCTTAAATAGATTTTTTTCCAAAAATCCACAGTATCATAGATTTCTTTTCAGATTTTCTTATTTGCTAGTTAATTATTTGATAAGGTTTTAAATGTCAACAGTTATCCCATCATCTATTGTATTTTCTGCATTCAGCCGGATTAGAGGCAGGTTCTGGAGCAAGTCTTCTTGAGTTGTTGGCTCTACCTATCGTAAATTCGTGTTTTTTTAATGTAGTAAATCACAGGCAATATTCATCAATTTTTTTCACTATTTATATGTAGTTAAAGGTATCAATATAATTTATCTGTATAAATTCGCCCCCTCCCGATTCTAAAAATATTTTTCATTTGGCTCTTTCTCACAGTTGATGAACTTGAATCGAAATTGCTAACTAGGCTGAAAAGGGTTTGTCACAGAATATCGAATATGAGTTGAAATTTGTTAGTTACTTCAAATATTTTATACTTCATAGTTCAGAAGCTTGAAAAATTCATTTTCAAGCTTCAATACAGTTACTCAATTTGAAAAATAAATAATTTTATTCTTTTAGCCCAACATTATTTTAATAAACGAGTAGAAATTGTCGATCACTGTTATATTATCAGTTTCAAACTATGGGCCTAGTGTGAATAATTTAGTCTGAGCGAGGTACTTGAATTGTAAAATCATTTATTAGGAAAATATAGACAGTGTTAAAAAGTATAAGATGTTTTCGATTTACAATAATTAATTGCTTAGCCTGAGAATTTTTAAACTTAAATTACGTTTTGGTCTTCATTATATTATTTTTTAAAGAAATTCTAAATCTCGCTACATTTTAATGATATAATAGTAGCCATAGCCTACTATATAAAATAGTAGTTTATAGTAGCATACTGCCAACTGCGGTATGTACTATATTATAGTAGTATAGTACAGTAGTAAGTACTTAGAAGTGTTCTATAGCTCAGGCGGCATTTCTGCAGACAACTTTAGACTATTTCAAGAACATATTATTATTTTCAAAATGAATAGAGTGGTATTTCTGAATAAGTGATTTGTGAAAGTGTATTGCGAATGCAGTAAATGCAGTGAGATAGTCTACAACTGTTACTGGTCCGTTTCAAACAACAGTATTTCAGGCTTCATAACTCAAGGCTGACTGCGAACAGTTATTCTACTGTAATGAGGAGTTAGGAAAGTTTTACTTTCTTCATTCTTATCGACCATTGAAGTCTCCATAACTAACTGATTGTTGCAGGGTTTAAAAATCAGGAATTCTGTATTATCAATATCTTTATTTACTAGGATGGTGTAGGATGATTCCAGAGTTTATTTTTATAAAGACTCTAATAAGTCTTCAATAGCCAATTCATATAATAGTAGCTTACAGCATGGTTCACGGTCAATGAGACAAAGTAGTACCCACAATTCAAGTAGTATTGGACTGCTACAAAAGATCCTAGAGTAACATCTACCACAGAAAAGTTATGGAAAAACTTCAAATGACTGAATACATTATTTTTCCCCATGAACTGGGCAACCTATTCTAAACTATATGGTGGCCTGCATGTTCTGTTTCGTGTAAAGATTCAAGACTACTTTGGTGTCTGACATCTCAAATACTTTTAAGACGTCTACGAATTTCGACATCACAATGGTAGGTCTCATTGAATGAATACTTTGGTACAAACTGTTGAAATTTCCAACCTCCACTTATGATCCTGAGACCCATAATGAGAAAAATCAAGTTTATGTTCTTGGATTTCCTCAAATTGAAATTGATTTCCTTGGATTTCTTAAAATTTTAAATGAACTTTGTCTCAGAATACTTGAAAAACAATTCATTTAAGTTACTCTAAAGCTCCAACGTTGAGATTTTTGAAAAATTGATTGAATCAAAATTAAATCTACTCTACTAGAATAAAACCATAACAAACCTTACACTGCAAGGGTGAAGTTCTCCAAGAAAACTACTCATTTGGGTATGGGTGGAATTAGACAAATTGTCCACTTTCTGTGGTAAAGTGCATCAATTTAAAAAAAAATGCATTGATTTTGGAAAAAATGCGTCGATTTTTGAAAAACATTTATCGATTTTTGAAAAACATTTATCGATTTTTGAAAAACATTTATCGATTTTTGAAAAAAATACATAGATTTAAAAAGAAAATGCATTGAATTGAAAAAAAATCACAATGAAAACATTTTTTAAATAACATATTGGCCTAACTATTGTTAGGTTGCAAGAATGGAAGTTCTCCGTGAAGACTATTCATCTGGGTATAGAAATGAGCAAATTGTCCGTTTTCTGTGGTAGGGGAGAGAGTTTCTTTATATTAAAAATATATTACCCTAATTGTATTGTAATGTCGAATAATAAACTATCATTCTCCGATTCGGTGGTATGTTAAGGATGTAACTTTTTCTCTTATCACTTATCAACACTATCAATTTTGTCACTAACCTGCTAAGAGTAGTATAGTGCACACGATAAAAGTTCCACAGTTCGAAGTAGCCATGTTTGCAGCGGCACGATGTAGGTAAACAGGGATCAATCCGGAAGGTAATCACTAGATCACAGTGATCGAAATGATCTGGATGGATCACTAGCGAGACGCAGGATTGTTCACAACCATCGACACTACTAGCAACTATCAACTGGCACACTGAGCGACCGCACGGCTGCCGCACGACAGACGACTGGACTGCACAGCTCAACCTGGAGGCCGCCGTTCACCAGACGCCCCCCCCCCCCCTCCTCTCTCGCAACACCTGGGGGTACCTCTCCACCACCACTCACCTGCCGTTAGCGACAAATGTGATACAGAGTTGCTAGTTGTTCTGGGTGCTGGGTGCTGGGCGTTATGTCAATGTGCCCACCACACACCAATGCTCACCTACTTCCTTGAATAAAGGCAATTGTTTAATGATAATAACAAAACTACTTCTTCTTTTTCTTCTTCTTCTTCTTCTTTTTTCTTGTTCTTTTTCTTTTTCTTCTTCATGAAAAAGTTTTATTTTTAAAATGATAAAATTCATCGAACTGTATGAAATTTTGAAGATTGACTTCATTTTAAAGTTGAAATAATAATCTAACATTCTACTAACTATAATAAGATTTAGTAGATAGCTTTTATAATATTAAATAGATAGATGAAAAAATATTTATCTTTAAAATTATGAAATTCATCAAAGTGTATGACATTTTGAAGATTGATTTTTTCAATTTGAATGGGATTCTAACATTTTATTAGCTAGAATACGATTTTAGTACAATAACTATTACTAACTTAACCTCTTCCGGCCTGTGGGTGGTTTTCGTCCTCAATTGAGGACATTCTCTTCCAATTTTTGAAAATAATTCAGGTCAACTTATCAAGAAAGACCCGGTTGTGTCCATTTGAGGACGATCTGAACTGCACTCTAGTGCCAGTTCTACACACTTAACATTGCAGGTTATGTTTGTAGCAAGGATATTCCACAAAATGTCACGTGAAATGGATCAACCCATAAACATTGTTGGTAAGTCCTTATTTTTCAACTAACTTCTTGATATTTCGATATTTATCAATTTCCTATGTCTTTTTCCATCATTTGACTGAATAACAAGTTTATTTCTAATCCTTTTTCCATTATATTTGGATGTATGAAAAATGTACTCATTTGAGGACAGTCGGCAGTTTCTCTTCTATGAGTATTTTCTAACCAAATTGTCATTGTCCTCATTTGCGGACAACGAGCTCATTATCTCATAGTAACCATTACTCACTGGACTACAACTTTCTATTGCAAATTCAAGGAATTGGACAAAAAAAAATTTACAACGTAGAATTTTTGCAATAAATGACTTATAAAAATGCATCCATATTAGAAAGAACTTATTTTTCAATTCACACTGCCTGTATAAGATTCATCAATATTGTGGTTGCATCCTTCACATTTCACAAAATACACAGAATAATTTTGGTACTCTATAGAAATTTGGTACAAATTTTCTAATTATTTTCATGATTACCTCTTCTTATTTTTCTCATCCTTGCTTTGTTCTTCCACAGATCTAGACGGGAATGAAATTGAGGAGATTCTCCTGAATGGAGACTTATCTGAGCTGGAGGATGAAGGATGTGATGGAGATGGAGGTAAAGTATTTTTTATTAGTTGTATATCAATTTTTTCACTAATATAAACCGGTTATTATAACTTTAAAGTATAAAATAAAGACATATACTTGTAGTTTGACAGCTGTTTTCTTTGATGTGTATCTTTGTCAGTCATGGTTGACAGTGAACTGTAGAGTATTAAGGCTTGAGGTTCTTGATTAGTGTAAGGTGTTGTTTGTTACACTAACTATGATTCTCGTGTATTGTTACTGTACAGTTCACTGTCAACAGTGTCTGACGAAGCTTTACGCAAAGTGAAAGAGCTATCACACTACAAATATGTTTTTATTTTCTACTTCAAAGTTATAATATCTAGTTTCTTTTGTATTTTGTGCTGATATTGTTATCTTCTTGAACTGACTGTAATTCAAAGAATATTTTCAAATTTGACATGAAGTTTTAAAAACAAATAATAATTATGCATCTTGTTTCTCTCTGACAGGTTTCACAGAAACTGACGATGCCTTAATTGAGGCGGCATTGGCTGGCGCATATGATGGAGATGAATATGAAGAATATGATACTAGTGCTGCAGAAGAAACAAGACAACAAGAAACAATTGCTATAGAACAACCAATTCCTTCCACTAGCACTGGGAATCACACAAAGAGAACACGGTGGCGGCGTAGAGAGGACTTCAATTGCCAGATACCAATGAGAGATGAACCCAATACTGAAGCTGGAACTCGAGCAGATTGGAGTGCTATGAACTATTTTGAACAATATATCACAACGGAAATCTTCATGTCATTTGTCAATTTCACTAACCTCAGGTATGTACAAGAAAAAGGTAAAAATTTAAATGTCACTTTTGAAGAGATGAAAACTTTTTTTGGCATCAACCTTCTCATGAGTGTGTTGAGGTATCCCAGGCTGAGGATGTATTGGCAGAAATTCACACAGGTTTCAACTGTCACATCTAAAATCTCCAGAGATAGATTTACACAAATCCGGACAAATCTGAAAATTGTAAATGACCTAGATGTATCACAGGACCAAAGAAAAGCAGATAGACTCTGGAAAGTAAGACCATTCCTTACTGCAATAAGAGATGGATGTCTGAAAATGATTCGTCCAGTGAGAGTATGCATTGATGAGCAAATGATACCTTTTACTGGTGTTGTCACAAATTTAAAACAGTTTTTACGAGGCAAGCCCAATCCAGAGGGAATGAAAAACTTTGTTTTGGCAACACCAGAGGGCCTAGTTTTAGATTTCTGTGTGTATCAAGGAAAAGGCACTACCTTTCAAACAGACTGTCACCTGAATTTAAATGTAGCAGAGGCTGTTGTAATTAAATTGTCAGAGTCTGTTCCAGCCGGCTCTTGCATCTACATGGACAGATATTTCACAACTGAAAAATTGATGGATCTCTTAGGAGAGCAGCAAATAGCTTGCACGGGGACAGTAATGAGGAATAAGCTTCCAAAATGTGATTTTATCTGTGATAAAGATTTTGCTCGTTTGCCAAGAGGCTACACTGAAATGTTTGTTTCACAAGATTTAGAAAAGGTGTCAGTTGCTGTAGTGAAATGGAATGACAATAAGCCAATCTATCTTATGTCCAGCAAAGAGGGAAAAACTCCTATGGATGAGTGCAGACGTTGGTGCAAGAAACTGAAAAAATACATTGACGTGTCAAGGCCAAATATTGTAACTAGCTACAATCAATACATGGGTGGTGTGGACATGAACGATAGGTTCATATCCTATTACAGGAACTTTTACAAAACGAAAAAGTGGTCATTGAGAATCATCATGCATTTTTTCACTCTGGCTGTTGTCAATGCTTGGGTGCAATACCGCAATGATCAAAAAATTCTAGGGAGACCCAAAAAGGTAATTTCTGACCTTATGGATTTCATGATGGAGATTTCCGAGCACCTCACGGAGTCAGGAGACAAGGATAGTTCAAGTGAGGGAGAGCTTGAAGAAGAGCAAGGACTTCCCCCCCCCCTCAAAAAAGAAAACGTATCCCTCCTCTTCCAGCACGGGTGAAAAAAGCCGGACATATGCCACAAGCTGTTGAAATGCAGAATCCTGCAAGGTGCAGACGACCGGGTTGTAGCACCGGGAAATCAAGAATTAAATGTAAGAGGTGTGATGTTTTCCTATGTCTTACAAAGGATAAGAACTGTTATGAACTATTTCACCAATAGATTTTAATTTTTTATTCTAATTTTTATTTTTTATTTCAAAACTGTGAATATCTTGACGAACTGTGATGATTAACACTACCGATTTTTCACTTGTATTACGGACATGCATGTTATGATAAAAATAAGTTAAAAATAGTTTATATTATATTTTATATAGAATTTTTTCTCTTTGGACCGATACAGTTATTGTTGTTGAGGTCTGAAGAGTCTCTACGGCCGTAATCGGCTAAGAGACTATACATACATACATAGTAATAAATATTAAATGACTGAGATAGATGAAGGATGCTTTTTTTAGAATTTTTGTGACTTTTGATTTTTGTGTATTGATTTTTATTTTTGACTAATCATTTATATTCAGTAAACTTCCTGTACATTGATTGGTGAAAAATGTGAAAATTATTCCATTCATTTTCAGTAGAAAACACTGAAAATCCATTCCATACTGCTTACTTGAATGTTCATGAGCTATTCCTAGAATGGAGGATATTGTTCCTAGTTTAAAGGATTTTTTGAATTTTTATATGTGTATAAAATATAATTAATAAATAATATAAGACTGGCTTTTTAATTATTTTGCAGTTTGTTCTGTTTAAATTCCTCAAAAAACAGAGAAGTTCGATTAATAAGGTATGAAAGTCGTAATTTGCATCATTCACTTTCATATTTTAGTTGAAGCCGATTGTCCTTAATTGAGGACATTTTTTTTCTTCAATTAAAATAATTTTGAAAATGAAAAAAAATTTTTTCGTATTTTTCCTACGTTAAAAAAATGTTGAAGAAACTATAAAACCAAATGTAATGTGTTTTTGTGGGAAAAAAATTTCCCGGCCTGTTAAAATCCGGGAAACAATAAGTAGGCTTTTTAAGATCTGATAGAGCCCTGAAACTAGATTGAGCAGAAACTACTATATGAACATAGTTCATGTAGACAGAACAAATCGTCCTCATTGAGAGTTGAAAGAAATTATACATGTTCTCATAAAAATAGTTTTAGATCATGCTTCCAAACTTTCAAATCTTCACTGCTTTGAAAAGGTTGGGTTCAGTAGAGCTAGATAAAGTTTAGAATAAAGTTAAATTATATATTTATTGTAATTTGTGTTAAAATATTTCGAATATGACAAAAATATTATGATCGTGTAGTTTCAAAAACTTTGTTTAGAAAGACGTGAATCTGGTATACTCACTAGTCTACTCTTCAATCTTCAATAATTATTGCTTGACTAAGTTTGCGAGTTCGCAACTCAATGGAACTGATTCACATTCTTAGACATTGAAAGAGCGCAATTAGAGCATACACACTACTCAAGTCAGAAAATTGAGCAAGCTTTATACGTATACATTGGATCATGTGAAGACTATTCTGCATTAATTCTCATCCTTTTAAGGTCCAACACTCAAAACGCTTCTCAAGATTGTGCAAACGGCTAAATGGACACTATGTCACATTGTTATGATTTTATTGCATAACAGACAATGGAAGTAGAACTAGTAGTAATGCGTTTGTAAAAGCTGACCACTTCCAATTAGCTATTGCCTGTAGATATGTGAAGCATTTTCATCAACGACTCTCACAGCATTGTACTGAGAACATTGCTCCAACCCTTTTAACTGACAATCTCACCTTCCTATCTAAGATAACAGTGTGATAACTGATAACTAAACAATGAAAAATCACTGTTAACTCCTCATCCAAATCCAATTTTAATATTGTTTATGAACTAAAATTATATTCTAGCTCATAAAATATTAGAATCTCATTCCAACTGAAAAAATCAATCTTAAAAATGTCATATGCTTCGATGAATTTCATAATTTTGAAGATAAATATTTTTCATGTATCTATTCAATATTATAAAAGCTATCTACAAAATCTTCTAGTTTTCTAACTTTGAAAGGAGAGAATCTAATCTTATGAAAATGAAAAACTGACCTTTCATGATTCTCATTAGTAAATTCATCTACATCATTTTCATTTTTATACTTCTTCATTCAATATCTTGCTTCCCTCTTTCTATCGAGTCTCAACGTTTTGTTATTTATACCTATTCAAATGCCCTACATCGAGCCCTTTTAAACATATTTACTGCATTATAGAACTCGGCCCTTGCGCACAGGCTTGGCCCACGCGGGATCTTCCACTTATCATGATAACTTGTTTTCATTTATTTATTGTTAGCTTCTTATAATTATAATAAACAGCTTCTTCATGTTATCTGTCGATGAAACTCTAATGGAGAATAAGGGATTGAATGAGGAGAGGGAGAAGAATTAGAAGAAAAATTAAGAAGAAGAAGGGAAAAGTATAGAAGGATGAGAAGATAAAAGAGAAAAAAAAGAGAAAGAAAAAATGAGATGGTGGAGAAGAAGCAGAAAAAAAATGAAGAAGGAGAAAAAAAAGAGGGACAATAAAATAGAAACTACTGAATTGAATTTGTAGATAGGTTACTAAACATTGTAGAAATCCAGATTCAATTGAATCGGACTACTGGCTAGTTGCATTATACGTAAAAAGAAGAAGAATCATTTTATTGGTCTATATTTTATTGGTCTCCTCAATGAAGTATTCACGATTTTATATTTGTTTTCCTTTTCTTTTTGGTAATATTGAGAGATAAATGGTTATTTAATTTATGTTATCTATGAGTTCTTCGCTGATTTATCTAATAACAACAGAAATATCTTGATTAGAGAAAACTCTTAGTTCAGAAATCACATATGTTCAAAAATCTTCTACGAGTTCGCTCAATATGTTGTTTTGATCAAAGTTCTAGTATTCAGTGATAAAACTAGATTTTTTATTTTCCCTGTCAGGACCTGAAAGTCCTATCGATTTCCTTCAGACTCCTTTGAAAAGTAATATAATTTGAGATACACTCAATGCAGAAAACTTAGAATGATGAAGTCGTAGGTTCCAAATATTCAAACCTAGATTATTTCTGGACTCAATACCAATAAACGGGGACTGCCTATGGGCTTTAGACAAAATCTCAATCAGGCTTTAAAAAAGTAATTGAGAAATATTTTCCACCCAAAGTGAAAGGAAATTTAGGTATCGCACTCAAAACCTTATCGTAAATTTTATTTCCCGTTAATTAATTTAAAGAACTCTGCAGAAACAAGTTTTTACTAATCGAGCTAAACATTTAAATTATGTAGAATCAGTAAATCACTCCTACGTTTTTAGTGGCAACATGTCGAGATTGAGAGCACATTCTAAATTCCAGAACATTTCAGACTTCATTGAGTGGCTAGTCCAGTTTAATAACTAGGAGCACATTCCACCTTTCTCACTGCCTACTCTATTTGATGTAGCGCCGATCACTCAATTTGGTAGTTATATAAGACTCACACTTACACATGTGAGTCACATAAACTAGTCTAAATCCACACACAAGTGCAGACATAAAATACACAGAGAAATAGAAGTAAGGAGTTTGATCTACATAGGATTGCTCTACTCGAAGTCAGAATTATTAATAAATCCCACTCAAAATCAATGGTTCATTCAACCTAGTTACTTTTGCTAACTCTTATTTAACAGAAAAAGTCTATTACGGAATTGCCTTGGAGTTATTGAGTCATGCAATTCCAGTCTTCATTCCCTCATTCAGTTTATTTCATAATTCTTTTTCAACTGGTAGTTTATTAATGAACTTATATGGATTAGATTACATTACTCTTTCTTCATGATAAATTTACAATTTTTTCAAATGTGTGCTCACATACAGAATTTTAACATCACATAGAAAGTAGGCTGGTTGATACTATTTACATTTTGTTGGAAAATTAACACTGATCTAATGGGTTGAGCTAATGAAATGAAATTCTAAGTGATGCATTTACATGAAAAGGCGAAGTTTGAACAAAAATTCGTCCATTCGAGCACTTAACCTCAGGATGTCCGATCATGGACAACTGTCAATATGAATATTTGGGCTGAAGTAGTAAAGCGCAAAAATAATTATTTATAAAAATCATTTTTCAATCTGATTGGAAAAAGTTCGCCATTGCCCATTGCACTTATTACGACCAATTATTGATAGAAGTTTTCTGACTTAGTTTGTGGTAATCCTTTTCATTGAATATTTACATTGGCTTGATATGAAATCAGCTTAACAAGTTTTTTGATTGCGATTTCGAAAACTCAAGTTTGAAGAAGGAATATCGTTCTAATTGAAAGTGTTCAGTTGTCACAGAATACTATTGATGAAAATATTTTAGAAGAAAAATTGCCATGATTACTATCAGAACAATGAATTAATCAGTTTACAATAAATACAACCTGAGAACTAAAGTTGCTGTGAAAAAGCGAAGTACTTATAGAATCTTTGAAAGGACTTTTTGTAAAGTGATAGCTAAATAGAACCAATCTGATATGAATCTGAATCTATCAACTTAATTTACTGACATATACAAATCTATTCAGTAAGGAAATGCATTATGTAATATTCTATACACCTACGTATAATATTGACTAGAAATTCTTTTCTTCACTCATCAAAATGATTTATTCCGTCTCCATAAATTCCTTCCTTTGAAAGATATGCAAAATAGTGTTTGCCTCAAGTAGAGTTGAGGCTACTCTTGAAGAATACTAGAAACTGCAAATCTTGGAAAACCTTTAATTAGTTCTCCATTCAATCTGAGTCTTACTATAATACTGTAGATGGTATTACGAAGTGGCTGGACAGTCCGTTGGACGAAAGGGAATTTTTTCTTATAAATTGTTCCTTGCCTCACACCACACCGTTCCAAACCAGGACTACTTTTTTGCACAAACAGTTAAAATATCTCAAAGACAGTGTCCAGCTTAAAACTGGCTTTTGTTAGAACCAGTTCTTAGCAACTTCAGCTATAACTTTCCTGTGGTAAGGTTCCTTATGAATCTGGTTCAGTATTATATATCAATATCGTATGTGAACAGCATGCCTATTGTGCTTGAGTGACTAGAGAAACAGTATAAGGGGCTGCTGTGCGCTGCTTAATATGCCTACAGCGTCTGATATACAGTATTTATACAGTATTGGCCGTTATCATATCTCAGAAATCAAGGTGTCATTATTGGGGATCAATATCAAATCCTATGATTGATTTATCAGTTCTAGCCATCAATCATCAATTTATATTTTATCATTATATACTTACTTTATATTAATCAAATTATAATAATCAGCAACTAATTGAAAATATTCAAATGTATCTTCAGAGAAACAATATATACGGCCAGTTGCACGAAAGCCAATAAATTTTAATCACTGTAGAATGACGTCACGGAAACAATTTAATGGAGACAATTTGGTTGCACAAAGGACAAATTACAAGATATAACGCCGATTAGGGTAACCGGCGTAAGATATGTTGAACCGCCCGAGGATTAAATCTCACTAATGCCCATTAAGTTACATTTTATAGGTTATGTTTATTGTACCAGAACACGGAACTGCAAATTAGGTCGTAGGTGTTGAAAACCTTTCAAAATGAATAAAATCTATTAAAAATATAATAATATTGAGATAGTTGAATAATGATTCATATAATTCACAACGAAATTATTATAATTCATCTTTTTTCTCAACTTAAGAACCAGCTGTTGATCAAATTACAGTGCTGCCAGATTAATAAAAAAAAATAACTAATGGATCTTTGTGCAACAGAAACAAACCCGTTACACTTACGACAGTTAGTTAAATGACATTAAACTCCTTATGTAATTGGCTTTCGTGCAACCGGCTGATAGCCTACAAGAAATACTAAAAAATTATTACTGGAGGGGGTTGAATATGCAAAAAAATTAACACCATTCTAATCATTGTTCAAAACAACATTTAATACCAAATTCTAACATGAATTTTGAGTCATCAGCATTCTAATCGGCTAACAATAATAACTATAAGATCTTAAGGAATTGACACCGCATCAATGCTTGAAACCCATAGAGTTCAGAATAAATTTAACTCTTTTACTATGTTGCAGCCCTCGAAAAAACATCACTTGCCCCTGAATTTGGATAAGTAGGCAACAAACAAAATCCTTTTTAGGATAAACACTAAAGTGACTAAAGTATTAAAAACCGATGTCAAGCAGCACTCAACTCAGAAATACATGGTTTGCTTGGTTGCCTAGTAATCAAAATTCAGGGGCAGGTGATGTTTTTCCAAGGGCTGAACATAAGAGAGTTAAATTTATTCTGTGCTCTATGGGCTTCAAGCATTGATGCGCTGTCAAATCCTCAAGATCTTATAGTCATTACTTTTAGCTGATTAGGAATTTTGATTGCTTCAAATTCATGTTAGAATTTGGTATTAAATGTTGTCTTGAACTCTGAAAACAAGTATGTATACAGTAGAAAGTGAAGTTTCTCAGATTTAAGCATAATTTAGCTCAATCTTTCTGAAAAATTTGAAATCATAAGGATTCAATGATTGGGAATTAATCGCTTCACGATAAATGCGAACTTTGTATCATTTCAATTAATAATCAAATAATTATAGTTATTGTAAATGTGTAGCCTACAAATCACTGGCTTGTAGTACAATATTTAACACAGTTCTATCACTTAGTCAGAATTATACGATGATTCAAATATTTGAAAAATTGGGATGCAGTATATAGCCTTTGAAGGAATCGAGTATATCGATTCACCTACATTTAACAGTACATAATGCGTATATAACAGTACATAACAGTACATAATTATGGAAAATAAGCCTTTTAATATCCCTAATATTATCTAACAACTATAATACATCACTCAGGAGCTTTTGGATATTTCTATGATGTCTTGCATCACTTGAAATAAAATATCTTTTAATGCAGTATCAATATTAATGTTTTCTTCTGTCTTAGATTATAATTACTGTATGTTTCTAACATTCAAAATATTATAATTTTCGATTTTTTCACTTTTTGATATAAATATATTTATGTTTTCTTTTTTGTATATTGATTCTCTTTAAGCGAATTTTTAGGTAACTGCAGACGGGAAGAACGTCAGGGGTAAAGCTGTTGGAAGCATTGGTTTAAGACTGAAATGCTACTTCAAAGACCGCGGAAATTGAGTGCATATCTTATTTGAAGAGAACATTTTTCATAATATTAGCTACAGAAGAAATAAAAGCTTAGCGAATTTGCGTATGATTGCAGACATGGATTGCTGAAGAAAATTTGAAAAAAATGTTCCGTGAATTGTGTGGTGACTGAATTGAATAACCTTTACCGCACATTCTGTTTTCAACGAAGATTATTCCATTTCTCGAATAGCGCACCATATGAAAGAAAACATTGTGAAGCAAGTCGAATCCAGCTTGAAGCTGATAAACGCAGTGAAAAGGTCAAGCTCACCTTGCCTTGTTGGAGAAGGCAATCGCTATTACAGATCCGTATACTCTGGGCAACAATTTTTCTTAGCCACGTTCTCAGTTGCCTTGAAATGTCCTCTTCGAAGGATTTTATGGGTAGGCAAGCTGGTAATAATAAAAGAATATCGAAGGACAACGAAATGTGTAATAAACAATTGCAGTAATTCCAGTACCACAACACAGACAAAGATACAGTTGAAGACTTGAATTTCGTTTCCTACTGCCACTTTCTAATGCAGTGACATTCTCCAGGACAATTTTCAGGCATAGAATCTATTGAGACACTAAAAGCAAAGGACAATAATTACGGCGTGCCAAAGCAAATTCATTCCACCGACAGGTGAAACAAATGGAACGATCAATTTCAAATGGCTTCCTTGATCGTTAAATTGAATTTGATTCAGATTATATTGATCAATTTAATTCAGGGTTATTTGTGTTCCAATTATCGGCTTAATACTGAGTGCAGTCCGTATGAGAGAACGTTGAAACTGATTCAAGATTGCACCACGCAATTCTATTGACATACTAAAAGCCTAAAAAAAGCTGCCTGAGTAGGTTATTTTGTAATTGGTACTTAGTATTTTACTGACGACAGCTTATCATGTTTATAAACTTATACAATTCAAAAGTCAGAGCAGCCAAGAATGGAGTGCCCCTCTTTCAAAAGGGGGTTTCTCATTGTTGATATATCAGGCAGCATGCACTGGGCTAAACGCTGACATTACTTTGTGAAATTGCCACAAGCAATGGCGAATGGCAAGACCTACTCCACTGGAGTGGCATGACACATGTTGCTCGTGTCAACCTCCCTCAATGCACATTTTCCCTCGCTTGGAGCAACTCATTGGTACGCTAACATAATGAATAGGCTAAGTATATTCTCAGCATTTATAAAGATTATTAATCTGTAATAATGAAGGCAAAAATAAAAAAAGCTATGCTAATGAGGATGTTAAAATGAATAACTTATATGTGGAGTTTTCCATGACAAATTAACTGGCGAGAAGCATAACACTTCTAATAATAAGCTTGATCGGCCAATCACCAGAGTTTATCTTTCTATAAAATAAACATGTTAGATCAAACAAATCAGGAACACAAACCCATGGTTGATGGCTGAAGCTTCTTCACTCATCATTTCACAATATCGAATGAATTAGCTGAACAAAAACTAAGAAGTACAGTCATTTTTAATATTGAATAATTTTTATATAATTATTTATCATTCTGATGAAGATCAACACCGTGTGATGTTAGCTGACATTCATCCTATGTCCTATGATTTGATACAATATTATTAGCCTGTCGGTGGAGCGGGATTCGAACCCACAACCACTTAAACGACAGCAAGCTGAAGTAGCGACGCCCCAACCAACTGCGCTAGTAGTTTTGTTAGTGTGACTAGTGAAGTTGGAAAGCTGCTTCTAAGTAGCAGACGAATCGACAAATTTCATGTGAGAAGATAAATAATATTTTGAGCTCACATAGGTGTCGGGTATTTCGCACATTATGCTGGTGATAATTATTGCACCGTATATAATGTCAAGGATACAGAAACAGCGCTTTACATTTCTTGGTTGAGATAGCATCTACGGTGCTGAGTTGTGGGTGCAGTTAACATTTGATAGCACATTATGATGTTGAAATACCCGGTATTGAACTATCACCACACAGTAACCATGATTATTCAGAAAACATTGTGTCAGATTCTCAGATTTATCCATGAGTGAGGATGCAAGAGGAGTGAAGACTATATGGAAGAATGATAAACAAATGGTCATAATTCTGTGATAACATTTAAATGCAACAAGCATATCCATTAGCAGAGCTATCGAAAAAGCAATTGTCATCCAAGTTCCTCGCTCTTAACAGTACAATTTTATTTTAGTGATGATAATGCCAGATAAGACTTACTCAATTTCATCATCAACAACATCATTCTTGAGGACCGTGTCATCATAGGGCATACAGAAAGAAATTAAAAGCCTCTGTGATAAACAAACATGATAGCTCCTGGTGAAAGAAAGTCTTTTCATCCAATCACTGATCTAATACAAGTAAAATGTTGCTTAAATAGATTTTATATCTGACTTTTAACACCAGAAAAATGAATAATTTACTTTATTTTCACACTCTACGAAAAATGAGTACAGTATAACTACAGTTATTACATTCAATTGAGACCAAATCCCATTCCGATTATAAAATATTTGGATGATTGGATAATTTAAAAAAACGAAGATTTTTCCGGTACTGGAATGCATATTTTTTATTAATGAAATGAAGAGGCAACACTTTTAAAAGTTATTTAGCGTTTATGTACGGTGCATCAGTTGTGTTTTATATAATTTTTACTAATCGCAATACGTTTCTGACTTCAATTTTTTCTCATTGCGATTCAGATGGCCGGAGATCGGATAATTGGAGTTCTACTCTACTGTCAACGAAGCTGATATAAAGTTCTCTCTAGCAATTATCCCCCAATATCACGAAGTGTGCTGTAGTCCGTCCGTTCAGGCAAAATTTCTCGAACAGAAGGTTAAAGACTTCTGCAAATTGGTATTTACTCTAGTCAAGTAGAATTGATTTTTGACTTGAGGGGTCGAATATTATAATAATTATGACAAAAAAGTAGATTGATACTGTTGGGGATTGAGCAATGAGGTGTAGAATATAGAATTTTCAAATGAGGCTGTAAAACATAGGATATAAATGGAGGACCTGCGGTAAGACGGGTAGGAAATGAGGTTGTAATAAAATAAAAAGGAATAGTTGAGTAATACCTTGTTAATGTTCCTATCACCATATGAGAAGTCGTTTCTGTAGACGCCGATGCGTGTGCACACGTTGATGGGATGAGTCACTGATGATAATGCGTAGCACTCGAGGTATTGTTATGCACTGAGGAGTGAGGTCGGTGAGGATGAATGAAGAATTATTTTAGAATAAATAGGATGGAACTAATTTCACGGCCGATATAAAATACTGGAGGTTTTGAATTAAAGAACAAGAAAAATAAAGTGCTAGTTGCGGTTATAAGCAAATGAGGCTTCAATAAACCGAATATTGAGGTTTTACAAAATAATAAATTAATAAGTAATTATTGCGGTTGTAACGAATTCTATTACTTGAGGTTAGAACGACGATTTGTTCATAGCGATGCGGTTTCAACAAGAATGCCATTGGGAATTACCATTCAAGCTGCCATTACAACTTTAGCATGCGCAGTGGCCAATAAAACTGGTTGCCATGGCAACACTATAGAAAGTCAAGTAACAGCTACACATGTTGAGCAGAGATAAAACATAAACTAACTTAAACTACACTAAATACGAAACATAGCGGGGGCCTTGAATCCACCTGGATTCAACAAGAATGATAAAAAAAAATAATAAAGTTCACAACTAGTGAATAAAGTTCATAACACTAATTACAAGGGTGCCAAGCTGGGCTATAAATTATTTGGAGTTTGTGGGTAGCGGAAACACCTTGTGGGATGGACGTGTCAAGGTTCCTTGGCGAGTCTTCAAATGCACCACACGAACAATTCCATCTTGTCCTGGAGAGACACCAGTAATGCGTGCTAATGGCCAGGTAAGTGGTGGAGTTGGTTGATGGACCAAGACAAGGTCACCAATGTGGAGATTATCAACAGCCTTATTCCATTTGGCTTTCTGTTGAAGGGTATGGATATATTCCAAATGCCATCTCTTCCAAATGTGCTGGTGGAATGCTTCAATCAATTTCCAATGTTTGAGGCGATTGAGGTTGACATTTTGTATGTCTTCTTCAGGAACTGCCACCAAAGGAGATCCAATCAAGAAGTGACCTGGTGTAAGTGCTGAGACATCATTAGGATCGTTTGATAGAGGTGTGAGAGGTCTTGAATTCAATATTGCCTCTATTTGAGTGACCAGTGTCGTGAATTCAACAAGTGTTAATGTGTGTTCTCCAATGACACGTCGGAGATGGTGCTTGATGCTCTTGATTGCTGCTTCCCAAAGGCCACCCTGATGTGGAGCTGCAGGTGGGTTGAAGTGGAAAGTAATGCCTTGTGTAGCAGCAAATTCAGAGAGTAGGAGTTGCTTTGACTTGGAAAGTGCTTGGAAGGTATTGTTAGCACCAACAAAATTAGTCCCACAGTCAGAGTAGAGGTTTTTGCAGAGACCACGGCGAGAAACAAATCTTTTCAAGGCAGCAATGAAGGCCTCAGAAGACAAGTCTGTTACCACTTCAATGTGGATTGCTTTGGTGACCATGCATACGAAAGCACATATGTAGGCCTTTGTGTGTGATGTGGATCTGAGGTTGTGCACCTTGATATTGAATGGGCCAGCATAATCAATCCCAGTATTGAGGAAAGGGCGAGAAGGTGTCACACGAGCCTGAGGTAGATGCCCCATGGGTGGAATGTTGTGGCAAGGTTTGTGTCGAAAGCAAACATTGCACTTAAAAATTCGAGAGCGGATGATACTACGTGCAGAGAGTATCCAAACATGTTGTGAAAGAAGAGATTGTGTTAGTTGAGCTCCAGAATGCAAATATTGTCGGTGGTAGGAGTCAATCATGAGGTTGACCACATGATGTTGCTTTGGAAGGATGATAGGATGTTGAACATCTTGAGGTATATGACAATGCTTGAGACGTCCTCCAACTCGCAGGAGACCGTCATCATCAAGATACGGAGAGAGGCGGCAAAGTGAGTTTGATACAGTGGAGGTTTTGTCAATTTTCAGCTTGGCAATGTCTTCTCGAAAGGCTGAGTCTTGAACTTGTTTGAAGATTATACATTTGGCAGTAGCCAATTCTCGGGTGGAGAGAGGGCCAATCTTCTTTGGTGGGTGTCGAGTATTGAAGACAAAGCGGAGGAGGTAAGCCATAACACGCTGAAGTTTACTGAAGTGAGAAAATTTTTGTAGGAGATCCCATTCAAGAGGTGCAGTAGCAACGAGAGTGATGGGTGACAGAGGTTTGCTCTCATCAGTATCAGCAAGTTCCACTGGAGTGAATGCAGATGTAGGCCAGAGGTTGGAAGGCTTTTGTAGCCAGGATGGACCTGTCCACCACAAATTGTGAGCGGGTAATTCAGCTGGAAGTATACCACGTGAAGCACAGTCTGCAGGGTTTTGTTCACCAGAAATGTGTCTCCAGCTATCAGTTGGTACCAATTCTTGGGTTTGAGCAACCCGGTTTGCTATGAAAGTTTTAAGACGATGCGGAGGAGTCTGTAACCAAGTCAAGGCCACAGTAGAGTCACACCATAATGTGATAGAAGAAAACTCCAGTTTTTTGTGAAAGGTTGAGATCACATATGAGGTCAGTTGAGCAAGCAAGTGAGCAGCACACAGTTCTAGACGTGGTAGAGTGAGTTTTTTCAAAGGGGCCACTCTGGTTTTGGAGATGAGTAACTGGACAGTGGGGGAAGTATCAGTTTGTGATGTCCTGAGATATATCACTGCGGCAAATCCACGTTCAGAAGCATCTGCAAAACCATGAAGTTCAATGAGGCTTGAGTGTAAGAACTGTAGAGCTCGTGGTATGGAGATATCTTGAAGTGTGGCTGATGTGTCAACAAAGCTTTGCCACATTGCAAGCAGTTCAGGAGGTAGAGGTTGGTCCCAATTTAGGCCCTTTGTCCAAAGAAGTTGCATGAAGCATTTAGCCCACAGAACCACTGGTGAGAGGAATCCACAAGGGTCATAGATCTTGGCTATCACACTTAGTACTTTACGCTTAGTGGTAGCATCATGAGGTAGATTGAAGTTGTAGGCAAAACAATCATTTGCTGCTGACCATTGGATACCAAGGATTTTGAAATGAGGTTGTTGATCATCCTGAAGAAATACCGGTTTCTCAAGGTGACCATCAGGAAAGCTGGAAAGAAGTGCATTAGAATTTGAAGTCCATTTACGTAATTCAAATTCACCACATTTGAGTAGAGAGATAAGTTGTTGTTGCAGTCTTAAAGCCTCTTCTTCGGAGTTGGCACCAGCAATGACATCATCAACAAAGGTTTGAGAACGCAGAAGTTCAGCTGCTTCTGGGTAGGAATTGCCTTCTTCAGTGGCAAGTTGATGAAGAGTTCTTATAGCAAGATATGGAGAACAGCTCATGCCATATGTTACTGTGGTCAATTTGAAGACAGATGCAGGCTGAGTAGCATCAGTACGCCATAAAATCAATTGATAGCACTGGTCATCAGGGTGAACTTTGATTTGCCTATACATTTGACGTATATCACAAGAAAAGACAATCTTGTGCAAGCGGAATACCAGCAACAAATCACAAATATTGGTCTGCATTTTCCTTCCAGTGAGGAGAATCTGGTTCAAGGAAATACCAGTTGAGGTTTTTGCACTAGCATCGAATACAGTGCGTAGACGAGTAGTGCTGCTAGCTTCTTTGAGGACACCATGATGTGGTAGAAAATAATGAGGAGTAGATAGATCAGTGATGCTATTCAGTTCCATATGACCTAATGTCAAATATTCTGACATGAAATCAATATACAAAGACTGAAAATGAGGTTGCGCCTTGAATTTCCTTTCTATAGAATTTAATCTTTGTTCAGCATTGGCTTTAGACTGACCCAAAGTGGGGTGGTTAGCCTTGAATGGCAGTCTGACACAAAATCGTCCAGATTCATCACGTGAATAGGTTGAGAGGAAATGTTCATCACACAATTTTTCTTCTTCAGATTTTTCAGATGCCATTGGAGGCTCTTCTTGTTCCCAAAAGCGTTGGAGAGAGTTATGCAAATCCAAATTGTTGATAGCCAAGAGGGTGGCTGATGCTTGCAGAGTGATGGAAGAATCAGCTTTAGGCTTGCATGGAGTCTCACCCATGACCATAAAACCAAGATGAGTCCCAATTAAACTCGGCAGGCCAGGACCAAGATGATGAACAATCTGGTTGAGCAGAAGAGGAAAAACAGAGCCACCAAGAAGAATGTCGATGCCTCCAGCTAGATTAAATGTAGGGTCAGCCAGAATATATGGTCGAACCTTTTCCAATACCTCTGGATCAATTTCCATGCGAGGTATATCAACACAAATTTTATCAATAATCAAGAACTCTTGATTAAGTGAAATCACTTTTCCACTCAGAGTTTCAATAGAAAGAGAGGTGAGGCCCTTAGAACGTATGGGGGCTTGAGAAAATCCAACAACACTGTGGTTGCTCTTAGTGCGAGATGCACTTAATACTTGTGCAGCATGTTCATTGATGAAACATGACTGACTACCAGAATCTGTGAGGGCGCGGAAAACATAACTTTTTCCATGAGGAGAGGTAATTTTAACGAGTAGCGTTCCCAATAGCACTGTAGACATTGATGAATGATGAGAGGGTTGATTATTCTCAGTAGTGGTCAGTACTACTGAAGGAGGTGTCATGTTGACTTGAGGTTGACCCACAGAAACTGCACGGCTGCTGGGTTGGAGAGGTGTCATATTGGCAGTTGAGTGGTTATTTTCAAAGTGCAACAAAGTATGGTGCCTTTTATGACATGTGAAACAGTTTGATTTCGATTTACACTTGTCAAGAGTATGATTTCCTAAACAAGAAATGCATCTTTTATTTTCTTTGACAATTTGAAAACGTGCTTTGGGTGCATTGTTTTTGAACACAGGACATAAATAAATCTTATGTTCATTGTTATGACAAACAAAACAGTCATAAGGTTTTGTGTCACTTTTGATTTCATCATTATAAGTAGTCATCAATGCTACCTTGTTTGTAGAAAAACTCCTATTTATTTTAGGAAAGAATTTATTTTCAGATACTGAAGTAGACATTGAAGCGGTTTTTGAGGTAGAAGAAGAGTGAAGATTTGAATTTTCAATTTCATTGCACTCCTGAGTTAAAAAGGTAATTATTTCTTTTGCTTCAGTAAGTACAGATTCGCTAGATTTGTTCAAAGAACGAAAATGTTCAAACTTTTTTCGGAGGTTATTATCCATTTTTCGCATCATCATAGCACACAGTAAAGGATTATCAGCGGTTATATCAATTTTTAATCCCTTCAAAGCTTGTGTATTCTCATTGTAGGAGTTCAACAATTTCCGCATTTGAGCCGGTTGATGAGTGATATTGGGTAAATCGAGAATTTTATTGAGATGCAGTGTTATCAATCGACGAGGTGAATTATAGCGTTCATGAAGCAAGTCATAGGCAATCTGATAATTACTCTCAGTTAGTGGTAATGATTTAATTAAATCAAGAGGTTCTCCTGAGACTGAGCTCAACAGGTATTGAAGTTTGACTACACCTGATAATGTAGAATTTGAATGAATGCTTGAATTGTATAAATTAATAAATGAGGTCCAATCGAGAGGGTTTCCAGAAAATTGTTTCAAGTCAAGCTTAGGTAAGCGAACTGGCTGTTCATTTTTTACTTTAGACTGATTCAATTTCGTTTCTAAGTTGTATAACGTGAGGTTAATAGAATCAATCATTTCATCAGCACTATTAAGAGGTGCATAATTTGGTTTGAATTCTTTGTCTTCTTCTAACTGTAATTCATGATAACAATCCAGTGAGTCTGATAAGTCTGATCTTAATTTGTTCAGAGATTTTGAACGAGCGAGTAATTTCTGATAAATTTCCTTATCAGAGATCTTTTTTGACATATCAAATAAGATTTGAATTTGTTCAAAAGCATTATTCTTCTTAGCGGTGATCACTGCTAACGATTTAGCCATTATAACTAACTAAGTTACCTACTTGATAACAGTAATAAATTATCACAAGTATTGAAGTTGACAATATAATAACCTGGGGTACAATAACCAAATAAGATTGCACTAATAATAGTGATAATAAGCCGATATAATGACTCGACACACTGCCGTGGTAGTAATTGAGGTAATTACGATTACAAATTGAGTGATAAGTGGCAAGCATTCACAAAAGAAATCTAATAATATTCGAAATATAAAACAAGTAATGCGTTTATCAATAGCCTAAGCATGAATATTCTGAGAATTCAATTGAATTAAACAATTATCTGAATTGAATTCACTCAAGTTACGAATTGAATGCAAGATATTATACTTATTGAACATTCGAAGTATGATATGAATAAATCAAATAATATTTCAATTTTGAAATAAGCAATGTAATTTTACACAATTGAATATAATTATCAGTCAAGTTCACGGAATAACAATAAGTATTTATTTCAATTAGAAATACACCACAAGCCATAAGCAGTTATTCTCATTTGATAGCATAAGCTATTAGTGAATAAATAGTAGGTTATTTTCAAGTTCAATGTAAACAAAGTTGACCTTGACGACGCAATGCTCAGCTATAATGTCAGCCCGAATACCACAGAGCTCCGTTATAATCACGATGAAACAAAACAATGAGTTGTTTACGACTTTTGAGCACAATAGACAAATTTTAACTTGCAAGGCATTGATAGTGAACTCGTTTGAACAATGTGCTTTGTAACTTGTAATATAACTTGTACTTGCACCAAAAATGATAGCTTTATTTAATGAGCAATGAATATGTATTTCCATAGAATGAAAATAAAAAATGATCCGATCCGGGGCCCGGATGACCAAAATGTTGGGGATTGAGCAATGAGGTGTAGAATATAGAATTTTCAAATGAGGCTGTAAAACATAGGATATAAATGGAGGACCTGCGGTAAGACGGGTAGGAAATGAGGTTGTAATAAAATAAAAAGGAATAGTTGAGTAATACCTTGTTAATGTTCCTATCACCATATGAGAAGTCGTTTCTGTAGACGCCGATGCGTGTGCACACGTTGATGGGATGAGTCACTGATGATAATGCGTAGCACTCGAGGTATTGTTATGCACTGAGGAGTGAGGTCGGTGAGGATGAATGAAGAATTATTTTAGAATAAATAGGATGGAACTAATTTCACGGCCGATATAAAATACTGGAGGTTTTGAATTAAAGAACAAGAAAAATAAAGTGCTAGTTGCGGTTATAAGCAAATGAGGCTTCAATAAACCGAATATTGAGGTTTTACAAAATAATAAATTAATAAGTAATTATTGCGGTTGTAACGAATTCTATTACTTGAGGTTAGAACGACGATTTGTTCATAGCGATGCGGTTTCAACAAGAATGCCATTGGGAATTACCATTCAAGCTGCCATTACAACTTTAGCATGCGCAGTGGCCAATAAAACTGGTTGCCATGGCAACACTATAGAAAGTCAAGTAACAGCTACACATGTTGAGCAGAGATAAAACATAAACTAACTTAAACTACACTAAATACGAAACAGATACTTTAGCATCCAAGTTAGTTCAGACTTCCTCAATATTGAATTAGAAAAATTAAATTATCTACCAGCTGGGAGTAAACTACTGGTTATGTGTCAAGAATGGACGAATCTTTGTCCAAACTTCGCCATTTCATGTAATTGCATCGCTTAGATTGTCATTACTGTAGTTAATATCATTAATAACATACAAATGAGATCATTGTACGTAATTCTTTGCACTATAAAAATAGTATTTTCTGAGTTCACTACTGTACATATCTATGTGATGTTGATAATTTTGTTTTTAATCATTCAAATGCAAATTTTTGAATTTACATGAATAAAGAAATATAATTAATCTAATCTACCAGCTGTAAGATAGGTCCCAGCTGGAAAGTTGTGAAGGGGTATTCTGCTGACATTTCATGTTTTCAATCTTTTGTGGTTGATAATTCGTTTATATTATTTACTGTCATTTTAGTTTATTTATACATCAGGCTTTATTATTCTATTCAACCAGAATGAAAATTTCCGTATTAATCATCTTTGAAATGAGAGATATGAAGAGTGGACGGGTCCTTCAATTCTGCGTTGAATAGGTTCATTTATTTTAATAGGAGTTGGAAGCAAATATAAACCGACATTTCAAGCAGGTTTCCAAAGCTTTAATCCCTGGATTGATCAATACAAGTTTCCAATGGTCATTAGTTAAATGATAAGTATCTTTCTTAATCGTTATTGAATTGTTCGATGTACAATTATGAATAAGAACGCAATAGGGCCATTAAGGTAGGTAACAAACACTCAACGTCTTCATCTGTGGACAAACCTCTTACACCCACTAAATAATAGGCTGTTGATACAATGTAGAAATCAAATACATTCGTAACTGGTCTTAAATATTATAATAAAACTATCTTCGCAAATGCAAGTCTGAAGATCCGTCTAAATATAGACGTAGACATGCGATAGAAAATTTTTTACAAGCACACATTCGTGGAGCAAGATTCTACATGAGTGATCTATTCCATGTTCCATCAAAAGTTTCCCTTTGACAAGAAACAACCAAATTTATTTGGGAACACGCTGAATTACTTCATAGATCAACTTTGAAACTTTTTAATCATTCAAGTGAATATTGAACATATTTTATTCATGGCGCATCCATCGTGGATGATAAAACATTATCAGGCCAAATATTGCACGTTTTTGCCGTTAATCTTTCCATAGTTTGGATTTACCACTCGACGTTTCTTAGGTAAGCTATAATTTCTAGGTAGTTTCTGAGTGAATGATGATAAGTTGTCTCTAAATTGGTTATTACAGCTCATCAATTTCAACCTTTCCAGTTTATTCATTCATTATACCCGAAAAACTCTACATTGAGCTGGATATCACGTCCGTTTTTTACGGTCAATTAGTTTCTTTTCCGTATAAAAACTCCGAGTAGGAGATTTATGAAATCGACGCCCCTTGTCACGTAATGGCGGGTCGTTTTAGATCGCGAAGGCAACATAGCTCTTATCAACATTAGGTATTACGAAACGGCAATGATAATTTCACGAAAGTCAAATTTAATAAGACATCACCGTTAAGTTCTCACGCACCGAATCAAGGATCACGTCCAACAGATCAACTGAATGTCAATTTAGAGGTCAAAAGATGAGCACTCGTCGGTACCCAGTGACCTACAACCCACAATATATTTACTAGCAGATTCTTCACTTACGTCATCAGCACTAATATTTTGAAATCGTTGATTCTGATTCAATAGCAGACATTTATTGCTGAATAACCCATTATAATAAGAACTGCTTCATTTGAATATTATCATTTCAAAATTTATTAATAGACGAACGCTCAGTTTTGGACAACATAGCCTAAATTTAAAGAATTTTATTGTTTTTTTTTTTAATTATCAAATGTTGAATAGAATTCCATTTTACCATAACATGGTATAACTACCCATAAGGGTCTCCTCCATGGAGGTATCAGAAAGTGGAGGGAGCATAAAGTCTGGAGAGTTTTGTTTTTTTTGGGACAAATGATGTTATGATTCAACCAGATATTACGGTCTATGAAAATGTCACTCACTATTAGTGGGTCAGGACTGTTGACAAGGAGAACCATTTCATGGGAAAAATATATAGTTTGAAATTTTGAGATGAAAACGAGTTTTTCTCATTTATAGAAAAACATTGCGCAATAATATATCCGTTGGCAAAGCCCATAAATTTTAACTTTTAAAGCACAATACTCAGAGAAAAAAAATAATAATAAGTACTAGTACTAGTTTTTTTTGTAGTTCTTCCCCACTCGTCAATTGCATTCTCATGCAGAAGAAAATTAGAAAAAAATTGTAAATAACAATTGAGAAATATTTTTTTTAAGGGAGTGTATAATATGTAAGAGTGTTTGACTGGTGGGGGTAAACCCTTCCCACCCATAAGTCGCTACTGTTCTCAGAAAGGGTATAAAATGTATATAGAAGGTTATGCTACTTCTCTTTTGCCCTCTATTAAAAGGTAATAACAAAATATTGCCACAATTACAATTATTGCGTCTATTACAAAATTGAGATACTTTCAAGACTATAACTGTTTATGAAAAAGCACACAAAGCAAAATTTTTATAAATTATCAAATTTTCAATGTGGCCGCCACCAAACGATAACTATGCGATTTTTAAATTTTTCCCCAAGGCCCAAGCTTGTATCAACATCAATCTTAAGTCTACAGTTTTGAAAACTCCTCATTTATAATTTTAAGGACAGTTCTAAATCATTTTCATTTACTATTCTCACGTTTCTTTAATAGGAAAAAGTTATAGAGGTAAAACAAAAATTCTATGCCAAAAAACATGGGTTTTTCATTTTTTTAATTTTATGTCTCATGATATATGCGTTTTGGAAAGTATAGTTTGACCAAAGTTGTAGAAAATTTTTAAGGAATATTTTAGTGGAAAAATTAATTCTATTTCTTGAACCATTATTGAACTGTAGTCGATAGCGTGAAACTCTGCACATTTTTTCCGCCATCTTGTTTTTTAGCGAATGAACGAGAGTTGAACTTATCACCATCAATATTCTTATTCACTTATTCTGCTACTCAAATCGAAGAGATAAGACACCACTCCTACACTTGTATACTCGACGGGCCAACGGGAGCTTTATTTTGTAACGTTACCCCAAACTAGTGGGCAAAATTCGTTTACCACATAGTTTTAGTTTGGGCTTCTGGTAGAGGTTGTATTGAAGATTTATGAAAACTCTCAATCATTTATAAAAAGGTCAGATTCGCATTTTCATATGAATGGTCAAGAAGTTTTGTAAGTACCTGCGTTTTATAATATAATTAAATCCCATGAAATTGCAGCATTCTTTTGTAATCACTCTTTTATATAATCCACCATTCACATGAAGGTGTTTACTCATAGAACACGATGGTTGGTTTTTCAACGATAGATAATAGAACCATTGTTAATTTGCTAATGATAGTGAACACTGTCACTAACCAATGGCATTCTTCCAAGTTGAATCCACTCCTAAAACCCCGGTTCTGTCATTTTGCAATGCAGCATAGATTTTCAGCGGCATTTTTTAGTGAAGTGAGACATTTTTTTCGAATATTCGTAAACAGATTCGCATCAAAATAATAATTACTGTTTCAGATTCACTTTCGATGACTAGTCGCCGCGGAAGACAGGCTCGACCCAGACAGGCGAGTTTTACTCTCTGTCCACTTCTCACTCTTACTCTCTACCTCTGTTACTCTCTGCCGAGTTTATAATCGTTTTCTCGCTTTTCTGTAGCAACAATTGATTACTGACACGTCAGTCTGGTCCAGTTTGAGGAGTCGATTCTAGTCAATAGAAAGATAAAGCAAAATGCAAAGCATAGTCGCAGAGCCATTGTTCAGGCACTCTCTGCGTCTTCAGAGCGAAGTGCGTCTAATCCTTATAGGGGAAGACGGCCTACGACAAAACTCAGAATTATTCCAGTCCATTCTTCAGTCTATCCTTGGAATTTTCTGCCAACCACGCACTATAAAGGGCGCCATTGTATGAATGATGAATAATGATCTCGAAGCCACTTATCCATCCAGCTATCAAGAAAAGCCGCTGGTTTATTTTGCTGTGTCAGATAATAAACTAGCGAATTCATGGGGAAATTAGCAGTCATAAGTGGCTGTTGCTCTACCAAGATGTCAGGGTTCGCATGTCAATAACTTTTCTCCACTATCAAATCATCTTTATGATGCTCTGTGGTTTTCAGTTGGGAGTTTATTCGTGAGAAAATGTGAATAATTGAAAAAAAACTTTGCAATGATTTATATGAGATCTAAGGTGACAATAGGGGTTCCTTAATATGAAGGATTCACTTGACTACTACTCTTCAGGAGGATTTCCTGAAGACTTCTAAGTGAAAAGAAGATTGTGTAATAAAGAAGTCTAATGAATAACCACAATTTAAAAAAAAATAATGTCAAAATGATAGTGGACTGAGAAGTACAATTATTACAGTTTCCAACCTTCTTACTATTTTGCTTTACAGCCCAAACCAAATTACACGCTTGCACATGTACTCGGAGAATCGACAAATAACTCAGTCAAATTAGACCAAAATATGGCCAGCAAGAGAAACAATAAAGAAATGGGGTTTTCGCCAATCATTTCCTCTAACTTTGGGTAATAACATACCAAATTCCTAAAAGGTGAATGTTGAGCTCGATGAAGGAGGCGTGTGGAAAAGTAAAATTTTACAGTTTTTTGCTTATAAATCTGTAACTATAACTCGAATTTATTTTTTTCTATCAAAGTTGAAACTGACAAAATTCTCTACAAAAATGATCGCTTGCATTTTTTCGTAGAATTAACTTCAAGCGCCTTTTGAATTCGCAGTATCTTTACCCACAAAATAAGTTCATTGGGAAAGCAACCCCATTTTACTGTAATAAAATTCACAAAATTCTCCCAATTGCTACATTTTCATGAAATTATGACCAAATTAAGTTTTGGACAGGAATAAAACAGTCAATTTTCTTGTATAGAACAAAATGATTTAAAATCTAATACAGGTTTCTCCTTTCTAAATCGCTTTATTAACAGCCTTGTTAAACAATTTGAGGCAACGGTCGGTTACAATATTGCAATTCCATTCAGTTATACCTAGCTGCTGCCTCAAAAAAAAAAAAAAAAATAATAATAAAATAAAATAATTATTGTGATGATATTCAACGTGTCATCTCCTCTCAGAAAGTTGAATATCATCACAATAATTATTTTATTTTATTATTATTATTATTTTTTTTTTTTTTTGAGGCAGCAGCTAGGTATAACTGAATGGAATTGCAATTGGAAGAAATTGTGAATGAATTTTTAACGTTTTGAAAACAACTATGGATTGCTACACCCTACACGTGTTTTGAATGGGAGTGATTAGAGCTTGAAGTTCATATCTTGCTATTATAATGAGACTATGTTCCTCAAAGAGCACAATGCAATAACAAATTGGTAGCAAATGATTTGCGATAAATTTCTGACTACCCAATCGGTTTCTAGTTCACGATGTTTTGAAAGTTGCGCAGCTGTTAGTGGGCAATAAAATGCCAATTCCGGAAGTCCAGATGCTCGCAACCTTCGAGCTACAAGAAAGACCTTGACATTTGAGGCGCATAGGATGTTGTCCGCCGGGTTATCCAGGGCGGAGCTGCTTCAGGCTGTTTGCTTGATCTGTGATCCATTATGCTCTATAAAAATAATAAATCTGATCCAATGCGATTGTTCTCAATGGCATTGATATTTACTGCTCAAAATCACGCTCACGCTCACAACACGTTTATCCGCTCTGATTGTTTATTGCACAACTGAGAAACTAAAACTGTTTTACTGGTAAAAGTTCTTTACAGTTGAATGTTGGCTAGAGGAAAAGAAAATATGGAATTGGAATGAAAGACATAGGTAACGCTGCATAATACTGCTCTTGAAATAATACAAAAATTGGTTAGTTACAACACAGATTAAAAAAATGTTACAAGTTACTCGGATTCAGAATACGGTGGTGATTGGTCACGCGGTGAGCGTGGTGCTCATGTGATCGTGATGTTCAGTCACGACCGCTGAAGACTGCGTTTAGATGGGTGACCGTGCATCTATGACTTAGTGTTATAAGCATTATTATCGCCTACCCAGTGGTTCGGAACCTATCTAAAATAGTAGGTCCACCATGTTCATGTCATGGCTCAACGACGAGGTGGAACTACCCGTAAGGGTCTCCCCACCAATAAAAGCTATACGCTTATTATTACTATTATTTTATTTTGTATTATTATTTTTTTTTAATTATTATTAATATTAGAATAGGGGACTGGAAGAAGAGAGAATGAGGATGTTGTTGTAAAAAATGTGAAGGAGAGTCTAAAGGATAAAAGTTACCGTACTGACAAAGTATTTTGAAAATACTAAGGCCTAGTGTTGAATTGGAGAAGGAAAATCTAAAACGATTTAAGGCTTTGAGACATTTAATTCTCACCACTTTTATCAAATCCTCGAATCCATATCTCCCGAGAAAACAAGAGCCTATCAATTTTCAATTTCCATATCTATTTGAATGTCGGAGAAATATTAATAATAATAATATTTTGAAACAAAACACCTTTTATCAGTCGTTTCAAAACTACAAGAGTCATTATACTCTCAACTCTCTTATACCTATAAATACTTCAAGTGATTAGAAAGTGATAGGATATGTCGTCAGTTAATGCTATAGTCAGATATATGTTGACGAGAAGGTTATTGGGTAAATTAGCAATTAAAATATCATCGGCTCCAATCAGATTTTCTACTGTTCCCCAAGCACTAAGAATCACCTACTGAAAACAGTAGCCCCACTTCAGCTTAATCCGAGTTCAGTGTTATACATGGGGTCTAATACAGTTAATTAAATTATAATTACTATTTTATGGGATTCTTTAATCTTCTTAACTACACAATGAAAAGTGCAATCTATGTTTCATATTCAGTTAGATGCTTAGCTCTAAGATAATCCATAATAATAATAATAATATCGTGTGACCTGGCTGGCTCAGGTCTGGTGTCAGAGTTATCAGGTCGCACCTGAATAAGTTCAGGGCCTCTGACGTGACTTAACGACTGTTTTTTAGGCAGCCGGGACCGACAGCTTAACGTGTCCTCCGAAACACGGGAGTGGCCCGAGGTAAAAACTTTCGGTCAGAACTGGGATCGAACCCGGGACCTTTGGGCTAGCAAACCAGCACTTAACCCACTCGGCTACGGCCACTCCAATAATAATCCATGAAAATTTATAAATAAAATTAAGAAAAATGAGGTGATTGTTCTTGTTTTATTTTTAACTGTTATTTTCTCATTCTGAGCTAATTGAGCACTATGCAGTTCTAGACACTTGTCACTGGTCACTATTATGTGGTTCTACTTACTATCGTGATTCGTCAGTGTGAAGTTAGCAGGACATTTGTTAGAAGGTCACTGAAAAACAAAAGTTCTATTAGCAGACACAATAGTTCTACAGTTCCTGATAGTTTATAACAATAGTTCCAAGAAAATAAGAAAAATAATTGAGTTTGAAATAATGCGCTGCTAACTTCTACACTGGAAACATAATTTTGTCAGCAGAACACGTAATATCACTCTAATCAACGAAACGGGGAGAGTTCTGGGTAGATTTTGACCTGAAGAATAATTTGACACAGAGTTCCAGTCGATCGGGCCTCTAGAAAAATATTTATGAATTTTTGAATTTTTATGACACTAGAAAAGCTATTTTTGTCAGCAGGACATATGATTTAGTTAGTAAATATTGAAAAAATCACATTTTCATTTCAAGCTCAACAAGAAGATTACAGAACTGCAGAGTTCCAATTGATATGTATTGTTTAAAAAAAATTATGACTAATAAAAGAAAAAATTAGTAAACTCAGCAGGCAATGTAATATACACTATTATTGAGAAAACATGACAGTTCTGGGTAGTTCTTAACCCATATTTTCATTTGACACTGGGGTCTAGTCGATCGGGTCACTAGAAACAAATTTATGAATTTTTGAATTTTTATGACATTAGAAAAGCTATTTTTGTCAGCAGGACATATGATTTAGTGAGTAAAGATTGAAAATATCACATTTTCATTTCAATCTCAACAAGAAGATTACAGAACTGCAGAGTTCCGATTGATATGTATTGTTTAAAAAAAATTATGACTAATAAAAGAATAAATTAGTAAACTTATCAGGCAATGTAATATACACTATTATTGGAAAAACATGACAGTTCTGGGTAGATCTTAACCCATATTTTCATTTGACACTGAGTTCTAGTCGATCGGGTCACTGGAAAATAATTTATGAATTTTTGAATTTTTATGACACTAGAAAAGCTATTTTTGTCAGCAGGACATATGATTTAGTGAGAAAAGATTGAAAAAATCACATTTTCATTTCAAGCTCAACAAGAAGATTACAGAACTGAAGAGTTCCAATTGATATGTATTGTTTAAAAAAAATTATGACTAATAAAACAAAAAAATTAGTAAACTTAGCAGGCAATGTAATATACACTATTATTGAAAAAACATGACAGTTCTGGGTAGTTCTTAACCCATATTTCCATTTGACACTGAGTTCTAGTCGATCGGGTCACTAGGAAAAAATTTATGAATTTTTGAATTTTTATGACATTAGAAAAGCTATTTTTATCAGCAGGATATATGATTTAGTGAGTAAAGATTGAAAATATCACATTTTCATTTCAATCTCAACAAGAAGATTACAGAACTGCAGAGTTCCGATTGATATGTATTGTTTAAAAAAAATTATGACTATAAAAGAAAAAATTAGTAAACTTAGCAGGCAATGTATTATACACTATAAATGGAAAAACATGACAGTTCTGGGTAGATCTTAACCCATATTTTCATTTGACACTGAGTTCTAGTCGATCGGGTCACTGGAAAATAATTTATGAATTTTTGAATTTTTAAGACATTAGAAATACTTTTTTTGTCAGTAGGACATTTGATTTAGTGAGAAAAGATTGAAAAAATCACATTTTCATTTCAAGCTCAACAAGAAGATTACAGAACTGCAGAGTTCCGATTGATATGTATTGTTTAAAAAAAATTATGACCAATAAAAGAATAAATTAGTAAACTTAGCAGGCAATGTAATATACACTATTATTGGAAAAACATGACAGTTCTGGGTAGATCTTAACCCATATTTTCATTTGACACTGAGTTCTAGTCGATCGGGTCACTAGAAAAAAATTTATGAATTTTTATGACATTAGAGAAGCTATTTTTGTCAGCAGGACATTTGATTTAGTGAGTAAAGATTGAAAAAATAACATTTCTATTTCAAGCTCAACAAGAAGATTACATAACTGCAGAGTTCCAATTGATATGTATTGTTTAAAAAAAATTATGACTAAAAAAAGAAAAAATTAGTAAACTCAGCAGGCAACGTAATATACACTATTATTGAGAAAACATGACAGTTCTGGGTAGTTCTTAACCCATATTTTCATTTGACACTGAGTTCTAGTCGATCGGGTCACTAGAAAAAATTTTATGAATTTTTGCATTTTTATGACATTAGAAAAGCTATTTTTGTCAGCTGGACATATGATTTAGTGAGTAAAGATTGAAAAAATAACATTTTCATTTCAAGCCCAACAAGAAGATTACAGAACGGCAGAGTTCCGATTGATATGAATTGTTTAAAAAAAATTATAACTAAAAAAAGATTAAGAAAGTCGATCGGGTCACTAGAAAAAAATTTATGAATTTTTGAATTTTTATGACATTAGAAAAGCTATTTTTGTCAGCAGGACATATGATTTAGTGAGTGAAGATTGAAAAAATAACATTTTCATTTCAAGCCCAACAAGAAGATTACAGAACGGCAGAGTTCCAATTGATATGTATTGTTTAAAAAAAATTATGACTAATAAAACAAAAAAATTAGTAAACTCAGCAGGCAATGTAATATACACTATTATTGAGAAAACATGACAGTTCTGGGTAGTTCTTAACCCATATTTTCATTTGACACTGAGTTCTAGTCGATCGGGTCACTAGAAAAAATTTTATGAATTTTTGCATTTTTATGACATTAGAAAAGCTATTTTTGTCAGCTGGACATATGATTTAGTGAGTAAAGATTGAAAATATCACATTTTCATTCCAATCTCAACAAGAAGATTACAGAACTGCAGAGTTCCGATTGATATGAATTGTTTAAAAAAAATTATGACTAAAAAAAGAAAAAATTAGTAAACTTAGCAGGCAATGTAATATGCACTATTATTGGAAAAACATGACAGTTCTGGGTAGATCTTAACCCATATTTTCATTTGACACTGAGTTCTAGTCGATCGGGTTACTAGAAAAAATTTATGAATTTTTATGACATTAGAGAAGCTATTTTTGTCAGCAGGACATTTGATTTAGTGAGTAAAGATTGAAAAAATGACATTTCCATTTCAAGCTCAACAAGAAGATTACAGAACTGCAGAGTTCCAATTGATATGTATTGTTTAAAAAAAATTATGACTAAAAAAAGAAAAAATTAGTAAACTCAGCAGGCAATGTAATATACACTATTATTGAGAAAGCATGACAGTTCTGGGTAGTTCTCAACCCATATTTTCATTTGACACTGAGTTCTAGTCGATCGGGTCACTAGAAAAAAATTTATTAATTTTTGAATTTTTATGACACTAGAAAAGCTATTTTTGTCAGCAGGACATATGATTTAGTGAGAAAAGATTGAAAAAATCACTTTTTCATTTCAAGCTCAACAAGAAGATTACAGAACTGCAGAGTTCCAATTGATATGTATTGTTTAAAAAAAATTATGACTAATAAATG
The DNA here is from genome assembly GCA_948455865.1 of Conomelus anceps. NCBI lineage: Eukaryota > Metazoa > Arthropoda > Insecta > Hemiptera > Delphacidae > Conomelus > Conomelus anceps. Next base: position 27,999,391 of record OX418217.1, read on the forward strand.
AAAAAATTAGTAAACTCAGCAGGCAATGTAATATACACTATTATTGAAAAAACATGACAGTTCTGGGTAGTTCTCAACCCATATTTTCATTTGACACTGAGTTCTAGTCGATTGGGTCACTAGAAAATTCTTTTTGGATTTTTTGTCATTAGAAAAGCTATTTTTGTCAGCAGGACATATGATTTAGTGATTAAAGATTGAAAATATCACATTTTCATTTCAATCTCAAGAAGAAGATTACAGAACTGCAGAGTTCCGATTGATATGTATTGTTTAAAAAAAATTATGACTAATAAAAGAGAAGATTAGTAAACTTAGCAGGTAATGTAATATACACTTTTTTTGGAACCTGGACAAAAATCTCAAGTAATAAGCCTTAACATATTATAAGTTTTTTTTTTTAATAAATTATGGTGTTATTATAATGGTTTGGTGGTGAGGCAACAAGTGACTTGATTCAGGGGGCCCGGAATGAAAATATATTCTTTTCAAGAAATGGACTGTTCCCAGACTGAAATATATATATTTTTTCAAAAGAAATAAAACTGAAACACTGAAGGAAGAAAGAAATAATTAATAGGGTAAATATTGCCTGTTTAATGTTTATTGTTTACCCAGCAATTAGCAGATAACTTTAGTGATGGAATTCAGAAGCAGGATGTTGTGACTTCAGGAATGGTTACATACCGAGGAGAAAAGACTCTTCAAACAAACTTATCTAGACTGTTATAAATCATGACGGCTTTGTCTCCACTGTGCAAATATCAGAGGAAATTAATATTATTTTCCCATGGAATTCCTCAATGTATATTAGCATTTATAGGAAGTTATTAGTAGTGAGGGGTTGTGTAGAAAACTAAGTCAATATTTTTCAGTATTATTATTTTCAGTATTAGTATCAATATTTTTCCAAGTCAATATTTACAGACTGTTTATTTCGAATCGTCCAGTTTGATGCATGATGCCTACACGTGTCCGGTAAATTGGCCTTGAGTAAACCGTATGGATAAATTCCTTTGGGGGGTCATTTTATTCCCAGTTCAATAGTTTACTTACAAGTCTATTGCAAAATGGCTCAATAAACAGGTTATAGCTATGACACTGTGGCGTAGCCCATGCCACCCCCCCCACCGTAATTTCAGAAATAAAAAATTCTCAAATAACTAATAGATAAGGACTTATTAAAGCCGAAGGGTTCTATCTGTTTTGTAGTATTATAACCAAAAGAATACAGGAACCCTGATTGTGTAATAGAGTATAGCTACAGTTATAGTCAGATTAATATATTTTTCAAATATTTACTCATATAGAAACTTGTAGACTCTCTATTTAGGTTTATATGATGCTCATTTCCATGAGTACAGTTGAATTTGCCCTCATAGTTCAATTTGTGGGCTGTAACTCAAGCTTGTTTAAGACATTTTCTATAAATTCTACTCGTATTATACTCAATGTTTTGCTAAAGTTTCACATGTACAAGTGAAGTTTTTTCTTTTTTTCGTATTATTAATGTGGAAGTGATGTTTCACTTGTATGATTAATGCTTTTTGTCTATGGCCCATGTAAATTTTCCTCATACTTTGTGAATAGTTGGACTTGTATTTTTATTGTTTAATTTTTAGGCTACAACTTAGGCTATATTTCAATTATTCTCCACCATTGTTATCAAGCTAATATGATGCTCATTTCCATGAGTACAGTTGAATTTGCCCTTATAGTTCAATTTGTGGGCTGTAACTCAGGCTTGTAACTCAGGCTGAACTCGAATGACTTCAAAAATTAACTGTGAAGGGCTCCAAATGATAAAATTGCCCGCATGGTAAACATACCCGACTGCCGGTTATGTTTGAAATTAGACTATTTGTTCAGAATTCAAATGAAGACATCGATGAATGCTCCTTTTTGCTTGATAAGTATTGGGCCGGTCCTCGCAAAACTTGGATGGGACCACCGCTTTATGAAGCACTTTCATTAAAAAACATTATTAACATCAGTTCAATAGTATTTGAGTAATTGATGTACAACCATATGAAACATGTCAAATTGAGAACCATTATCTTCTAGAAGTCGGTTAAGAAGTTGTTTAGATACCATTATACAGTGGAACCTTGATAAATCGAATATCAAGGGGAACGGCAAAAATTCGATTTATCAAGGTCCATCTTAAAATACTTCGATTTATAGAGGTTCAAAACACTTACCTTTTCAGATTCATAAATACTGTACTGTACAGTAAAACCTATAGAGACTGTATAATCAGTCTGTATAATGATTATACATTATAAATGTATTATTAATCAATAATGTATATACAGTATTATAATGTATTATTATTACTATTAATCTTTTTATTACTACTGTATTAGCATTTTGGGTGCAATGTAGATGCATTGTGAGAGCGCTGTACATTAGAAGTGGTGGCGGGTGGGGAGGAAGGATGTTTACTTTTGGCAGTGTTGACATAAAGATAAAATCAGTTACTGTATTCGTGCCACAGAATCTTATCCAATAAGCATGCAACTTCGATTTACTAAGGTTCTCTTATTACAACTTCGATTTATAAAGGTCCTAAAACTGCAAAACTTCGAATAATAAAGGGTTTTCTGCCGAACCTTCGAATTATAGAGGTTAGTATTAAAGCTCAATAGATCCAAAAACATCGATTTATCAAGGTAATATCCATGAAATCTTCGATTTATAAAGGTAAAATAACATGGTGGTAGGATAGCAAGTTCTAGGGGAATTGGAAAAATTCGATTTATCAAGGATTTCGATTTATTGAGGTTCGATTTCAAGGTTCCACTGTAGTAGGACGTTAGTGCCCTGGGGGTTAAGCCAATAGCCAATATATTCCACCTCATTCATTGTAGGATAGACTGATTCAGCCTCATTATAAAGTCTAGAACGTTGTTGGTGAGAAGTAAATAATTTTTCACGGCTAATTATAGTTTTGATTGAAAAAATAAAATAAACATGTTCAAAAATGACCATTGTTGTACGATTTTTTACCAATATATGAAAATATATTCCTATTTTCCTCTTAAATCTAATGCAATAAAAATGGCTCTACTATGGTACTTCTTCCACTGTTTGTTCTAAGTAAGGATTTATGAGTCACGAATTTATGATTTTTTTTCTGATGTCTGTGATATAGATATCAAAAATGACAAAACGGGTCCTCTCCGTTATAATGTTTTTCATGACAAGGAATTTTTTCTCAAGTATTTCTTCATTTCTAAAGTTTTTAAATGGTTTTTTGAAGAGGTAAGTTCCACAAACTAGTTGTTATTCAGTCCACTCAAAATAGGCTTGTCACTTTTCTGTTATATCCTCAGTAAGAGAGCCGCTGAAAACATTTTAAATCAAACTAAACAATTTTATATGTAGCCAGAATTTCATGAGCTCAGGTAATTTTCCAGGTTTCCCAATATCACAGTCATACAAGAAATGTATAGGAAACCGTTATTTTAGACAATAAAATTCCCTAAAACATGATAGCAGTGGCATCTTTCAATCAGGCATTAATTTTGACTTATTGTAATAAAAAAATTTCAAAAATTATGAAAAAACTGGAGATTTTAACCTCATGAATGATTATAACTTAGGATCTATTCATGTTACAAAATGTCCTTGGTGCTAAGTTTTGGGGATTCGTATTATCCATGAGAAAGGTATTTTGTATATTTCTTGTCCGACGCATGGTATGGCTGTAATATCGGAAAAACATGGAAAATTACCATCAAATCCCACAAAACCTTTGCTACATATAAAATTATTCAGTTTGATTAAAAATGTTTTTTCAGCTGTTCTCTTGCTAAGGATATGAAAGAAAAAGATGGCGCCTACAATCTACAATGTGCGATAAGTTTTGCAATTTGTTTTTCGGTTGTTTACGAGTTAACTATTGTAACGGTTGTAACTATTTATAATGAGAAAAAAATCATTTTACAAATATAGTATAACGGAAGCCTATACCCCTCTTTCAAGTAGAATTCCAAATTATCGGTCAAATGTGACATTTTACATATGAATTATCCCGTGAAAAATAAACTAAGGTTTATTTTTGTGTTAACAGTTTTAATTTAATTTTGTAGATTATAAGTTTTGTGGAAGATGACTACAACATCTTGGGGGGGGGGGGAATGTATCCCGATATCCCCCCTGGCTACGTCCCTGCGATTGATCCCGATTGATGCAATTTTGAACAATGTGTATTTTTGATGTTTCAGATTATTGACGTTCTACAAAAAGTTTTAAAGTACATCCGAATGCTCAGATGATTTTTTGTGTAATATTATAATTTTTCAATAAATTAATGTTATTGCATATAAAAGTTTCTGTGGATAAAAGTGTCTCAAACAATATGTATTCGTAAAGCAACAATATGATGTATAGCTTTAGATCTTTAGATAAGGAAAGCCGGAATGTCAACATGCACCAGATAAGAGTGCAATAATCTTGTATTCCTGGGGTGGTGGATGACTCTTCGCTCTATTGTCTCTTCTCTCTTAGCACTCTCACTTCTCACACGCACACAAAGACAAACCTTACTCACACAAATGTCAGTGAAATAGTACTCTTTTTTTAGTTTGAAAATAGTTCGTTCGTAACTTGACAGATTCGCTGGAAAACATTCTCGCTACAGCCGAACCTATGACAGTTGATAGCTGATTTCATGGACGACTCAACTTTCATCAGAAGTATGAGTTGATAACTTCTGGATAAAACAATTGAAATATGTCTTCAATTTTACAATAATTGGAGTTTAGAAATTGGAATTATTTGCAATTGTTCTTTTTAATTATTCAAAAAATTTAACGGACAATTCAAATCTCAGAACCTTATGAATCTCAAACAAGATATCACTGTATTTATATAACATAGGCTATTTTGGTAAAAAGCTGTAATAAAGCACTTAGAATGCTCAACATAATCATGTTGGATATCAAAACATCTTTATTTTGATGGTTATAGTGTGTATTTAGTATGATCAGTGTATTATCATTATTTAAAAAACAATGCATTCTTTCTCATTTTTATTACCAAGCGAAATATTAAATACAAGAATTCTACCGAATTCTAAAATAAACAATCAAGGACCCTTCCACCATCCACAATATTCGATAAGACTCCATTAAATAATAATCAAACAAATAGAACATTCTACAAAGAAACAAGTAAACACCATAAAAGTGTCAAAATCAGAGTAATTTCAATGAATACAGATACTATAGATATAGATATACAGATATAGTATCTGTATTCATTGGTAATTTATTGCTAAGAAGTAAACATTTACATAGCAGATAACACCGAGGACCACTGTTCCTAATCTTTCTTTTCATATAACAACAATATTTTCGTTTGTCTTTTTCTTTTCGCCATTCAATTAGCATTCTTTCAGATTTAGTACTCATGAATATATGTCTAGTCAACTAATTAAATTATGCTTCCGTACTTAATTTATGTTGTATTATGTTCAGGAAAAAATAATTTAAACTGAAACGGATATTTGAATAGTTATTAGAGATAGTTATCATTCTTTTCTGTAAAAACACAACAAGGAACTAAAAATCAAGAAACAACATGCTAATAACTGGAAATAGCATTACTGTATGTAAAACACAGGATTTTTATATCAAACAGAAACAAGGCAATAAAAAATAAGTTCTGCGTACGCTTAAAAAAATACACAAATAATGTGATTTTTCATCATAAGAATATTGGAATAGGGTAATTAACAATAACTACAATTTTCACTACAATATTATGTCCTACTGACAAAAATTGCTTTTCTATTGTCAGCAATATTTGAAAATTCATAATTTTTTTTCTAGTGACCCAATCGACTAGAACTCAGTGTCAAATGAAAATATGGGTTAAGAACTACCCAGAACTGTCATGTTTTTTCAATAATAGTGTATATTACATTGCCTGCTGAGTTTACTAATTTTTTCTTTTATTAGTCATAATTTTTTTTAAACAATACATATCAATCGGAACTCTGCAGTTCTGTAATCTTCTTGTTGAGCTTGAAATGAAAATGTTATTTTTTCAATCTTTACTCACTAAATCATATGTCCTGCTGACAAAAATAGCTTTTCTAATGTCATAAAAATTCAAAGATTCATAAATTTTTTTCTAGTGACCCGATCGACTAGAACTCAGTGTCAAATGAAAATATGGGTTAAGAACTACCCAGAACTGACATGTTTTTTCAATAATAGTGTATATTACATTGCCTGCTGAGTTTACTAATTTTTTCTTTTATTAGTCATAAAAATTCAAAAATTCATAAATTATTTTCCAGTGACCCGATCGACTAGAACTCAGTGTCAAATGAAAATATGGGTTATGATCTACCCAGAACTGTCATGTTTTTCCAATAATAGTGTATATTACATTGCCTGCTAAGTTTACTAATTTTTTCTTTTATTAGTCATAATTTTTTTTAAACAATACATATCAATCGGAACTCTGCAGTTCTGTAATCTTCTTGTTGAGATTGAAATGAAAATGTGATATTTTCAATCTTTACTCACTAAATCATATGTCCTGCTGACAAAAATAGCTTTTCTAGTGTCATAAAAATTCAAAAATTCATAAATATTTTTCTAGAGGCCCGATCGACTGGAACTCTGTGTCAAATTATTCTTCAGGTCAAAATCTACCCAGAACTCTCCTCGTTTTGTTGATTAGAGTGATATTACGTGTTCTGCTGACAAAATTATGTTTCCAGTGTAGAAGTTAGCAGCGCATTATTTCAAACTCAATTATTTTTCTTATTTTCTTGGAACTATTGTTATAAACTATCAGGAACTGTAGAACTATTGTGTCTGCTAATAGAACTTTTGTTTTTCAGTGACCTTCTAACAAATGTCCTGCTAACTTCACACTGACTCGTGATTCATATAGTGCACAGTACTATCGCAACGATTTCCTATCACTAACAAAAATAATATTTTTTCGCATATTTCCACTTTAATATGTTCCAATTTACTTTCAGATAGATATTACAGTATACAACAATAAAACACAAGTTGCTAGATGATATCAACCTCTTGAATAACTGTAGAAGGATGAAACTACTTCATTTAAACTACTAATGTAGTTCCGAATGACAACTGATAGGCTTCTAATACAAGTTTCAATTCAATACTGTGAAACCACTGCTGAAGCTTGCGACTGTGGTATTTTCAAAATCATAGATATTGTTCGAGATAACTAATTTATATAGAATTTTTGATATAGTATTTATTTATTACAACTTAAGTTTCCAGGTCTTAGGAGACCTATCGCTAACACTAGTACTCATGAAACTGGAAAATACTTCACATGATAATAATAATTAAAAAAAAGATAAACACCTCAAACTACTAAAAATATATGAAACTAATAAAAAATGTACAAGGAGACTGATAGAACTAATAAAAAAGAGAGAAGAGAAAAGATATATATTGGAATAATTTACAATGTGAGAGATTAAGATAGATATATAAAAATATGGAATGAAAATGAAAATGTTATAATAATGTATGAGAAAGAAGAGAAATATTTATTGATAATTCATGAATATTTGACTGGAGAACAAATTACATTGAACGAGTTATTGGAAAGCCGAATAAGATGAAAATAAAGAGAAAAAAAAGCAGATCCATAATAGTATCAACATAAGAAAATGGAGTGGGATACGTGAGTGTAATATTTCCATATAGTATGGTATAACCATTTATTATACCTGGTGATTACCAAAGAATGTGCCAATTTAGAAGGGCTTTGTCTGCTAATACTTGCAAGACATATTGACCATTCATTTGAAAAGGCACATTCCAAAGTTTTATATGTGATCAAAAGTTTCCATGAATATTCTACACGTCGGACACCAAATGAAATCTATGCGGTATTCGAATTCTTCCCAAACTCGTAACAACATATTCGAGGATGCGGGTTTGATAAATGCAGTTATATTTGCTTATAGGTAATCAGTGTGGAAAAACCACTTCATTTTAAACGTAAACTTATGAGGAAAAATTACGGGATGTTAAATCAAGGCTTCAATGGAGAGCAGTGGAGAAGAGTCTCTGTCATTTCCTATGCACCTAATTCAATGACACAGTACCGTATTTGTAATCCAAGTATTCTTAAAAATGTGTGAATGTGTCATCTAGCTTCTAGCTTCATCCAGCTAGAAAATGGAATATCCAACAAAACGTACTAAGGACGAAAGCCACCACTTTACTTGGGTCGTATTGGTCGTATTTATCTTGGGAGGTTATGACAATATCTTCAATATATTGATGCGACAAAACGTAAGTTACCTCTTGATAAATTGGAAGGTTTTCCCAGAAAATATTTTAAATATTCTATGTTAATATTACTCTTTATGATTAATCGCTATTTCTGATAATTTATTTTCAGTAAACACACATAATAAAGTTATAACTGGTTCCCAGTTCCGATCACACTTTATCAATGCTTTGGACTGGCAAAGTGATTATAATCACTTTGGCGTGTTTAAAATCTTGTGGTTAAGTTTCCGTAATTTTTATTTTTTCTTGATTTTATTTTTTTAAAGAACCAATAACCAATCAAGCCAAATTAGGTAAATCAGGTCGGCAGTCAAATAAGTTTGTGTCAGATTCATCCCAGATGAATACCGACCCAAGTTGTACACGTTTTGTCGCGAAAAATCAAGTGGTTTTGTCACTGCGTCGCTGGTACGTTATGTCGGGACACCAGAAAATGTTTTCCTCTTCTATTCAAGAAAACAATCAACTTGTTGGCAAGTCCAAGTAACAAAAATAACCAATAACGGAAGCCATTGACACCGGAGCACCAAACATGCTGCTACGAGTGTGGGTAGAATTCGATTACGGCATAGATTTCCTTTATGCTTTACACATTTGCACATTTATAGAAATTTTTGATCATTGACAAAACTTTTGAATTTGTTTTTCATATGAATGGTCAAAATGTCTTCTAAGTATCTCCGTTTTGTGATCTGGGTCTTAGATTTGGACATTCTTTTGTAATCACCCGGTATATTATAATAGTATAAACGAGTCCTGAAGAGTCTATTAAAAATTCTTTTGTAGAGTAAAAAATCCCAGTTTCATAGTTAACCTATACACGATGTATGATGATATTTCAATACGATATTTTCCTGTTCTCCAAATTTGCCTGCTTCATTATTAATTCATGACTCGAGCAGTGCATTTCTAGATTCTCTTCAACACGATTTTTAATATAGTAAGTGAATTTATGGTGATAAATTCATTATAACAACAAACTTTATGAGTAAATAAATAAATTCAACAACAACAACATCTTCCTACAGCACAACTGCTGCTCCATTCAAGCCTTTTGAACATTTGTTCATCATAAATAAAATCTGGATCCATTGGGCTCTTTCCCATCTAATCTGCAACATAATAGAGAGCACTCTTGAAGTTTATGCTTACTTGGTCATATCTTGCATGGTCTAGAACTCTAGATCCCTAGCCCAACATCATCAAACAAGCGCAATTTTGTAGTAATTAATGACATTTTGTGATAATTATCATATTTCAGTGAAGGTCATGAACTTTCGGGTGAAACAATAGATTATTTATCCAGTAGTTTTTACAAATTTCCTTCCTTTTAACTGACTTCCAAAACAGAAGGAGGTTCTCAGTTCGACCTGTTTCTTTTTGTCACTACAAAAGCCACTCTTCTCAACTCATCAATTTTTCAATTATTTCGGGATATTTCAAGTTACTGCAGTTAGAGTGCAGGTGTTAAATCCTGAACGGCTAGACTGTGTACGACAAAGTGACATGGACTTGTTTAGTTGTCGCGGCGACTGCTGTTGCGACAATGCCATCCGAATTCGTGCTTTCGCGATCTGTTCGGTTTCGATGGCAGCACGCCGTGCCATAAATCTTCACAGTCGCGTTCGCTTTTCAACACGATCGACGTCCAATACACGTGACAACATGATTATTTCTGTTGTTATTCCATAGAAATTAATAGCTTACGCCTTTCACGCGACGATCCCTCACCGCTCTTGTCGACCACATGCCGATTCTCAAGAGAAATATGAGGTCGAGTCCGCGCTGACAGATGCCGTTATCCAAGTCGAAACGAGGTAATAATGGTGCTTGGATTCATAAAACCACTTTTCATAAAAGGTATTATTATTCCAATAATATCGTCCACAATGCACTGAGTGAAATGTTCTCACTACTATAAAAGCACATTTTATTATTTTAAACATCTTATGATTTGATATTATAAATAATAAAGTATCGATTGAATAGGTGCAAAAGTTTCCTAATTCTTTCCTCATCATTATCATTCCCTCCCTGCTTTCGATTTCTTATTTTTCAATTTTTTACCTTTGTCGACTAACGTACATTTTCTAAACGCAAGGATTTTGCCTTTCTGCTCTTAATTGAAGGTCCTAATACAGCAAGGTAGAAAAGCTTTTTCATGTGAATTCAGATACAGACTACCTAGTATTTTCAATCTGATATTGTGAAAATTCTTCTCTACAGTGTTTCAATAATCAACACAGTTATCATGATTACAGGGTCCACTGATGAACACAGACATTTCTTTGAGATAAATAATAATAATAATAAAATCATCATAATAATATCTGTGCCTGGCTCAGTTCTGGTGTCAGAGTGTTCAGGTCGCACCTGAATAAGTTCAGGGCTTCTGACATTACTCAACAACTTAATAATAGTGTCTCAGGAAGCAATTTACTCAATCAATTTTTTCTCTGTTTCTATTATTCTCTGTACTTGTTGCAGTTTTTGTAGATCTATGTAAATGATGTACAACAAATCTTATCAACATTTTTTGCCGAGGAATTCATAATTGTCATTAATTGTTCATCTAAACAAAATCTTTTTTGTGCATGCTTGATTATTTCATTTATTTACAGTCAACAACGACATTGTCGTTGCATAGCTTTCCTAGCATTATAAACTGAACACTCGAAAACGATAGTATCGTAAACGAAAGTGAATCTAGTATCTGTAGTGAATCTTTGTATGTTATCTTATTTATATGATAATTACATTATCTTGTATATGTTATCTTATTTATATGTTATCTTCCACTCCTTTATCTCCACCATATTCCACCACAATTAGCATTATATCTAAAAACTTTATTTCCTCTTCTCCAGCAATTGCCATTGCCTTTTATATTTCCCAATTCGTAAATATACCTTCTCAAATATTACTGCAATTTACATCAGACAGTATAGGAATTTAGAATCTCCAAAAATATTCTTTACTCTGTATTTAAGGTTTTCTTTTAAAGCCTCACAACTCTATCGTATCAAAATATTGAAATTGGGCTGAATTGCACGACCACAAAGCTTCACATTCTGACCATACACAATTTCACATAAGTTCTATTTTGTTAGTATATTATTCGGAAGCGAGGCATTAGACAAAGGAAATTGGTTGGACGTTTTCCGTCCGGAAGGAAGAGGAAGCTTCTGTTTTGGCAGCGATAAGGATGGAGATCAAGTATAAAGAGCAGGAAATTATCATCCAATGAGCTTTCCTCTTGGTCAACCTATAAACAATAACGATGACTCGATACCAAGGAAGAGATTGAGATCGTTATCAATCTTACCTTGTTTCAAATCCTTAGAAAGGCATGCAATCTCCATCTCCATCTCCGCTATCGATTCTCCATTCATCATACTATAATGGATCCGTACTGATTTTAGTGAGAGCGCTAACCACCGCCTTTCAATATTAATTGATTTGATTGTGGATTCTTGGAGAGATTCATTAGCTTCCTTCCACCAAAAAAAGGAAATTAACGAACCGTGTCTGAGGAAATGATATAGCTATGCAACTCTTGAAGAGCGTCACAGTGCATTAATTGTAGAACATGCAGTAGCATAGGCAAACCAATTGGTTTAGCTATGCCAGTAGTCTAGAAACAATAAGCACGGACTCAGTGATGCCCCAATTCAAAACAACCAATAATCTTGTAATATTATGCTCGGGAAATTAATAAATAGTGAATCAATAATAAATAAAGTAATCGGACTATTTACACGGGTCTCATACAGTTTCAGAATGGTAACCTTAGTTTTTGATGTCAAAAGGTAATTTGAATCAAGGCACAAGATTTCAATTTTTAAATATTAATTATCAAATCTATCACGTAAAACAGATGGCTAAACAAATGATTATGTCACTGGTGTCCTCCATTCGACTCAAACATACAAGAGACCTTTCTGCACAGCAGCATTCATTTTCAACTTGGCCATATCGGCTCGTATCTCACAAGTTAGTTCGAAGTTACTGACAATTGAACAATAATTAGTAGAGATTGTACACGTGAACACTACGTCTATAGAGTATAAACTAAATTACTTAAAAAAAATCTTATATTTCTCATCTCATCTTCTTAAATTCACTGTAATAGTCATGTTGAGAAAAATCTCTGTTCAGAATTGAAATGTAGAATTTACTGTGTATAGTTGTAAGAGGTTCTCTTGAATGGTGAATATGGGTAATGACAAAACTTGATAGATATTTTGACATCACAATCAAGTACATAATCATTGTTGATGACAGCTCCGTTGTAATGATTGGTCCTTCTCAGCCGATCCCATTACAAAGCCATTCCGTACTCCATAACATGTGATTATAAACGGAACTCAATTATCTAACTGAACAAACGGTTTCGTAATCGTCTTCATTCTCGGGTCTCGTCGTTCATTTCAGTCTATGAGTCAGTGTTTCGCCACTGATTATCTAGTACACTGGCTGTTCATGTAAAACCGTAACCAAGACTTTTTCCATCAATCTAAGGCCAATCTTCTTATTTTGTCCACCCGCTCCAATGAGAAGACGATAATAAGGTCTTTCACTGTGGAGTGCAGACTGGCACACGGAGCGTGGCTCCGATCAGATGGTATCGCTCGAAAATGGAACAGCGGCGGAACGTGACATTTGCGATGGAAACGGAGGATGAAGGAGATGGAGGTTCGGGAGTGTAATTAGCTGGAAACAATTGCCGACGGTTGCACCAACTGATACCGTAGTCGTCCTATCAGCTAAGGGAGTGTTCATTTTCACTCTCGGGCTCTCAGGGGACCCGTGGCCGCAGCAGGCAGCACGCACAAGCCAAGGTCGCGACTCGTGGCAGCTGAGCTCCATCGATCAGACGATCAGAATTCTGAGCACTGGCTTACCCTATCAGCACTCGCCATCCGGACGTCTCTTTGTTTTTCCCGTTGCATCACGCATCAACAACCAATCGAATAAGATCTTAATGGGGCATTTAATTCCACCAGTGGAGGCACATGACAACAATGCTTTTTCAAATCCAAGGACCATCTGACCAATGCAAAGGAAAAACGCCTTTTAACAATGAATGCGCATTAATTTGAAACAGTTACTGGCTGATATTGCATAGAACAATCCAGAATTTCTTTACTGTACACAGACAAGCCATCCAATCCAAGCCATGGCAAACAATCCAAGTGACGAAAGTAAAATCAGTATATGCTTTAAATAATTGTGAGGAATCAATTGTATATTATTTTCCAATACAAAGAATTCCTTGATGGTTGATTGAAAGCGTGGAATTGTATATTACGTTACAAGCCCAGAAAGTACCGTTTTGCAAGGCGTAGCCGAGTGCGAGATCTTCATGCAGGACTAGCAAAGCTTCCCGGGGGAGTTACATACGATACTTTTCGTCGTACTAAACAGAACAAATAAAATTGTTTTCAATCATAACATTTTTCTTTTTTAAAAAGTAATCTAAAACATAACATTTTTATATTTTACAATATAACATAGGCTGTGCAGCTGTTATTACTCGTATTTAAATTAGCTGTTTATTTACAATTCTTTTAATCGCGCACAGCACATTTTCGGAGACAAAGATTCACTTTCTCAAGGTACATTAAGAGGTTGAACAACACCCAGAAGTTAGAGATTCTCTAATTCAAATTCAAATTTATTTATTCTTCAATTCAAACATATGTACAATATAACAGTGTTACAATATTAATGAATATACTCCCTGCGTGGATGATAGGTCCGTGTGCAGGGAGGAATTCAAAATCAGTTGATGAAAGGAGCATGGAAAACTGAGGTAATTTCCAAATTGCATTGGGAAGTACCGTGTAAAATAGTATGAAAATATAATTCACGATGCTGTACAGAATGATAAGACCTCCTTTTTGTATTGGAAAGGGTGCTCACGAGCAATTGTTTAGCACCTATTGTGTTCGTTGTTTTGATGACATTGAAAACTAACCGAATTGTTGGTTGCCATTTTCAGTGACTAGAACTGTTGAAAAGTTTCGTTGCTGTTGTGTCGCTGGGTGTGAGCTTACATGTAAGAACGTGACTGTCGGTGGAAAAGTCGAAACAGTTCTCAACATATACCTTCGTTTTGCATCCTCTCTAAAGTGAGTTAACTCATTTCATCGGAGCTCAACAGCTATTAAGCATTATGCTTTGCTATCATCAACCCCGTAGCACAGATTAAGCCCAGTAGGGCAGGAAGACAGTTCTGGGCCAGTTTAACGGCGGTTAACTAACCATGATTAAATTTTAACGGCCGTTAAATTTAACCTAACTTAATTTAACATAGGAAAACCTAATTTAACGGCCCAGTTGAATTTTAACGTCGGTTAAATTTTAACGGTGATTAAATTTTAACGGTGGTTAACTAACGATGGTTAAATTTTAAAGGTGATTAACTAACGAGGGTTAAATAAACAGACTGAAAATTTTCATATGAAATTAAATTTATGTAGCGTTCCAATTGCATGTATCAAGCACTCCGATGAATAAAATAAAAAAAAATAAAAAATAAAAAAAATTTAATTATCATTAATATTATCATGTAGTAGGGGAGGGTGGGAGTTCTGGCTCAGTTTTTCTTTAACCTTAAATTTAAGGTTAACCTAACCCAACCCACCCAAACCTAACCTAACCTGAAATAGGTATAGCAATACCTTGCGGTATAGTCAAAGTCAAACCAACGCAATCTATCCGATCCCCAAAATTCCCATTTTCACGTGGGTTCCGAACCACGAAAAAATTTGAACTTTTTAACCCGTGAAGGGAATTTTAATTTGAAGACGCCATCTTGTTCAGCCTTCCAAGGCATCCCAAATTCATGTATCAAATACATTTTTCCGATCACAATTAATTGAGGAAAAATAATAATAAAATTTAACCTTAAATTTCAGGTTAACCTAAACCTAACCTGAAATAGGTATAGTTGTATAGTTGTATAGCCGAATCAACGCAATCTATCCGATCTCAAAAATTCCCATTTTCACGGGAGCTAAAATTCATGAAAAAATTTAACGGCGATTAAATTTTAACGGTGGTTTTAACCCTTGTTTTAACGGTGGTTTTAATGGTGGTTATAACGGAGATTAGTCACCAACTGATTAGCCATCTCGTACTATCACTTACCCAGTGGTTCGGAACCCACCTAAACTAAAGTTTATTAGATGGTTCTTGTTCAAATTTCCAAGGCGATTCAATTTCATGTATCAATTGACATCCCATTTTTCCCTTTTTCTCTCATTTTTCCCCCCTCTCTCTCATTTTTCCCCCTTTCCACCCCAGTTTTTGGGTATAAATAGAGGTGCACAGGCAGAAAATTCTCACTCCTTTGGATCGAAGGAGTTATGTCAGTTCAGGCTGAAAATAGTCAACGAGCTATACTCCCACCAGAGATTTCTGGCTCATCCACGGAGACTAGTCGCTTCCTATTTTCAGATAGGGTCCCAAACACAACCAACTATCAAACAACAGAATCAAGCAATACCACAAAAAATTTTGTATATATAAAAATGGATAAAATAATTTCATCCACCTACTCATCACCAATCTGCCAACACAGCATCAACAAAAACTGCCTCTTTTTCATATGGAACTCATTCAACACAATTGATGTAAAAATATTGTTTGAAAACCTTAAACCTCATATAATTGATATAATACTTGAAAATTCTGAAAAATTCCACCACAATATTAAATGGTATGTGAGTTTAACAGTTAAATTGAAAAAGATTTCTGCTGATAAAGAGTTGTATGTTGAACCAACATTTCATGGACAATCGAGGTCTGTAATCTCAGTCCATGAGAATCTTGATAAATTCAACATACAATGGGAGGAGGCAGAGGGAAAAATTATGGAAGGTTTAGATAAATTCATAAAGTTGGGGAGTGGTTGGACTATAGACATATTCAAGCAGTTCAATTTCAATATGGTTAGATACAGACCAATAAGTGGTTCTGGCTCATACATTCCTACTCCAGTTAAAATTATAAATAGAAAAGCTGTTATAAATGTGAAAAATGAAGATGATCTCTGCTTTGTCTGGTCCATCCTCTCCTATTTCAACACCAATAATAAATATCGAGTATCTGCACTTAGAAATCTACAACATATGATTAATATTGAAAATTTATGCTTCCCATTAAAACTGCAACACATACCTAAATTTGAGAACCAAAACACAACAATAGCTGTTAATGTTATTGCATATGAAGAAGAGAAAGATATGTTCTATCCAGTCTTTGCATCCCAACACAGAAAAAGAGAGCATACAATCACACTGTTGTTGTTATCTAACAAAGAAGAACAAAAACACTACACTCTTGTTAAAAATCTATCAAGACTACTATCTCATCTAACAAAACATGATGGTAAAGAAGAAATTTGCACCCATTGTTTTCAAAGATTCACTAATAAAAATGCAAAACAAAATTTAGAAAAACATATTGAATTGTGCTCAACACATGAAACACAATGCATTAAAATTCCACAACAAAATACTGTTTTAAAGTTCACAAATTTCTCCTACACCCTACCCACCCCCTTCACCATATACGCTGACTTTGAATGTTTAATCAAAGATGAAAAACATATACCATGTGGTTATGGATATGTAATAGTAAATGAAAGTGGATCAATTCATTATGGACCAAGGATAGTTAGAGCATCCAACCTGTCTGAATCATCAAATTTAATAGAAAAGTTTCTGGATGAATTAGATGAACATGGAAATGAATTGAAAAAGCAATTGAAAATACAAGTGCCAATACATATAACAGTAGAAGAAGAAAACAAATTTAAAATGGTAGATGTGTGTTGTCTGTGTAATAAGAGCCTATTGTTTGATCGTGTGCGACACCACTCCCATTCAACTGGAAAGTTTATTGGAGCTGCCCATCAATCGTGTAATCTTAATGCAAAACAGGTGGAGTTCATTCCTGTAATATTCCACAATTTCACCGGTTATGACTCACACTTCATTGTTCAATCACTCAATAAATATAAAAAGAGAATAAGTTGCTTAGCTAGAACAAGTGAAAAAATAATTTCAATAACACTAAATAACACTCTAAGATTTATCGATTCACTACAATTTCTGAATTCATCTCTTTCGAAATTGACAGAAAATATGTTATCAAATGCTTTCCAACTGATTTCAGCACATTTTCCAAATCATACAAATTTACTGTTGAAAAAACAAATCTACCCATACGAATATATGGATTGTTTTGAGAAATTCAAAGAAAAGCAACTACCTTCCCGGGAAAAGTTCTACAACAAACTAACCGATTCAGATGTAAGTGAGACTGACTATCAAAATGCTATAACCGTTTGGAATGCGTTCAACTTGAAAAATCTTGGTCAATTTCACGATCTCTATCTAACCACCGATATACTCTTACTCGCCGATATATTTCAATCTTTCAGATCAACATTCCAGAAAACCTACAGTCTTGATCCATCCCACTTTTATTCGCTACCACACTATTCATGGAATGCAATGTTGAAAATGACTGGTATTGAACTTGAACTTTTGAGTAATCCAGATATGCACCTGTTTGTAGAGTCCGGTATTCGCAGGGGTTTAAGTGTAATCCCCAAACGATATGCAAAAGCCAACAACCAATATTTATCTACATATGATGAAAATTCCAAAACCACATTTATAATCTACTTAGATGCAAATAATTTATATGGTACAAGCATGAGTGAACCACTGCCACACTCTGGATTCAAGTGGCTATCTAATGAGCAAATTCAAAATTTCGATGTTACAAAAATTTCAGATGAATCACATGTTGGCTACTTTTTAGAAGTCGATCTTGAATATCCAGAAAGTCTACATGATATGCACAACCATTACCCCCTTGCGCCAGTAAAAGCCACACCGCCATCAGGGCGATATGAGAAATTGATTACAACTTTTGAAAACCGTAAAAATTACATTCTACACTATAAAAATTTGAAACTTTACATGAGATTAGGTTTGAAATTAACAAAAATTCACAGAGTGATGCAATTCAATCAATCAGCCTGGTTAGAACAATTTATATCATTAAATACCGAGTTGAGAAAGAATTCAAATAATGATTTTGATAGAGATCTATACAAGCTATGTTCTAATGCAATTTATGGAAAAACGTTGGAAAATGTAAGGAATCACAATGATTTTAGGATTATAACTGATGAAAAGCAACTTGATAAAGTGATTGCATATCCAAGAATGAAACACTGGTACAGATTTAATGATGATGTTGCTGGTGTATGTCTAAATAAGCTTGAGGTTCATCTAAATCGTCCCATTTATGTGGGTATGGCAATACTTGAGTCAAGTAAAGCAATAATGTACAAATTCCATTATGATGAAATTCTAAAAATGTATCCCAATGTTGAACTGCTAATGTCCGATACAGATAGTTTTATGTATCTGATTCAAACAAACGATATTTATAAAGATATTGAAAGAAATTTGGATTTATTTGACACATCTAATTATCCAAAAGACCATCAATGTTACAGCACAAAACATAAAAAACAACTAGGTAAATTTAAGGATGAGTGTGGTGGAAAAATAATTTCTGGGTTTGTTAGACTACAAGCCAAAATGTATGCAATTCGCATAGGTGATTCAGAAAAGAAGGTTGCAAAGGGAATTCCCAAGAGTGCAAATAGAAATCAATTGAGATTTGAAGATTATAAAGAATGTCTGTTTGATGTAAAACACAAAAATGTAACATCATCAGCAATTGAAAGTAAACTGCATCATGTCTATACTGTTCAACGTGAAAAACTAGCTCTTCAACCTCATGACGATAAACGTTTCATACTGCCAAACCGAATTGATACTCTAGCTTGGGGCCATAAAGATATTCCAATAAGAAAACGTAAAATTCGTGAGCAGCAGCCATCTCAAGGAAAAGTACAAAAACTTTAAAAACCTGAATAACTTTAAAATATAAAGAAACTTTAAAACCTGAAAAACTTTAAAATAAAATAAAATTTTTTTTTTTTGCTTAAATAGGTGTGTAAATATACCTAGATTAATGTATTTCCTATGTAGGTGTGTAGGTGTAGGTACCTATACCTAGATTAATGTATTTCCTATGTAGGTGTGTAGGTGTAGGTACCTATACCTAGATTAATGTGTGTCCTATGTAGGTGTGTAGGTGTGGGTACCTATACCTAGATTAATGTATTTCCTATGTAGGTGTGTAGGTGTAGGTACCTATACCTAGATTAATGTATGTAGGTAAAAAAAAAATATTTTTTTATTATTTGATTTATACTTTTTTAAATTACTCTAATTATACTTTTAAATTACTATACTACTTTGATGTTTTGTTTTGTTAATATTATTTGTTTACATTACTTTTCTAACAATTCCACTCAATGGTGTATATTCATAGATATTTTCGTATATAATGAGACAGTATGCAGATGTATTTTCTGGGATATTTGCAGTTGTGTCAAATGAAAGTTTCACATCTAATGCACCCGATTTCAAAAGTTCACTTTGACGAGAACAGTCTATCACAATTAGTGGTGTTTTTTCAAATTTATCAAATGCTATTGATGTTCCCGAATCACTTTGTTTGTAGTAGGCATGTTGAAAGGCGGCAAACATCTGATACAATGTATGTTTATTACCCATAATATTATCATAGGGAAAGTATTGTGCATTCAAATACAAGCGCACATTATTCAAATTACAAAAATCAAATTGAGATATATCGTTACGAAGGCTATTCTTTCTATTAGTTTGCAGTCCTAGTACAACAAATCTTGGTTTATCCATTTGTGATGCCGTCTTAGCAGTCCACTGATGACTTGTGCTTTCTGGTAGGGTAGGATACTCATGTAATTGCCATGATCTGAATGGAAGGCTAATTGGTTTATCATTGTGAGATAATTTCAGTAGATTAAGACGAATTGTGTCTGCTACATGTATGTAGGGTACTTTCCATTGTATTTTTGTTAGATTAATTTCGATTTTAGTACCAGCAGTGGTTTGAATTGCATTTAAATCAGATGAAGATCGAAGCAGAACCAATTCTTGTTTTACATTTAGAATAATTTTTCTATAGTCTTCCATGAAGCCTAACCACATTTCCAGTGGAATACAAAAGCTGAATTTCTTTTTATTTGCCCATCCATCTCGATTCCATCCTGCATTCTCCCATATACATTTATTTTGTGGAGTTTCGCACAAGAGGTTTTTCATTGTTGTTGTCATACCGATGTTACGTGTGCGGTCAACTTCGACTCCACCCACCTCATATCTAATCTCATCGAATAAATAGGCTATTCCATTGTTCACTAATACAAAGTCAACTTCAGTATTGTCTGCTTTTTGTACTTTAATATTACCCTCTATTAGAAGATAGCTTTTACATGGTAGAGTGTAGACATCCTGTTGATTTACATTGATACGAATTTCATCATTATTTTTGTATGTTTGTGATGCATATGGTGTGTGAGTGTGATACTCGAATTGGGTTATACTCTCATCGAATTGTACTTTCTCACCAACATTGAATATTGAATCAATTTGCATACCGTGAGGAATTTGGTGATTCATTGTTTATATTTTTATTATATACAAAAAAACCTAATCTTTGTAGTAGTTGTCTATTTTTAGGTGTAAGTGATTTCCTATCTGTTGCATCATGCTGTTGTGATTGATGATTTTTTGTAAATATTAGCATATTTTTTATATTATAAAATTACTGGTTTTTTTCTTACATGTAAGCGTACTGTTATTGTTTCTCCACGAAAGTTTACCACATTCCCGTCCTGATCGATTATATTTATACAAATTTGATTTATTGTGTTTGTATTGATTGGCATGTACACCACAGTTGTGGGTGATTCAATTATTTTATAGCCGGGTGGTACAATTGTGTAAAACTCATGAATTGTGTGACCTTCACTGCCGTTATTGTACGAACCCTGTGCAATATTGCATTCTACACGTATACTATTCACACGCATTATATGAACCGGTTTTGTTGATATATGCCATTTATTTGCTAGTAATTTTTCATGTTGAAATCCAAGTATTGGACCAATGCTATCCTTCATAGTTAGATCAATATCTTTATCTGCATACAGCTCACACTGTAGCGTATTGTTGTTGGCTTTGATTCTCAGTTGGCTGCTAGTCAGTTTAAGATTATTTCGAATATAATTTAGAATATCCTCCAATTCGTATGATCCTTCTGGTATTTCCACCACACGTCCATCATACACAAACTTATTATTTACATTTGTTTCAATATTTGGAATTGTATTGTATGTGTACATGTTTACTAGACCCACCTCATAGTCAAAGCTATCCAATTCAACTGGTGGGAAGATTTCACTAACCAATGGATTCTTGTTTGCTGTTAGCGTAAACATAATCACTATATTTTTTATACAGCCACAATAGACACAGATGTCCGCATGAGTGCTCCATTTGTTGATATTTCTTGTAGTTGTATCGAACTCTTACACCCTGCATATATTTCATAAATTCAAGTGGTGGACTTAGATTACCAAAACTGTCAAAATAGTCACATAGATTAGCGTTTTTAAAGTAGCACGTCCAATGAGTGCCCTCACCAATTTCATTATCCAGATTGATTACACCCAGTTCTAGGTGTTTGAGTGGTGTATTTGGTAGTTTATCTCTCATATAAATTCCACGTAACGGTAAGTCAAGCTGTTTTGCATACTTTACTATATCTACATTTGATAATGGGGATTTTTTTTTAAAATGGCTTTCAATGCACTCTCTACCTTCTTCTTCTTCTTCTTTATACCACAACCTTTGTACGGTTTCAGATAGACACCTTTGCCGACTTTCTTTCCTCCTCCACCAAATTTCACTTTTACATTCATAAGATTTGTAACTAGATAGGCTGCTGCTCGTTCAGGAAGACTAGCATCGGCTGCTTTTACTCTTTCCCACGCGAGTGCTGCAAGTTTCCTATCAGCTTCCGTTCGATTTTGTGTTGGGTCACTATAGGCTATATCATGCTCTCGACATGCTTCATCTAATCTATTTATTCCTTTATCTCCTCTTGCTAATCGTTTTTTCAAGTTTGTCGCGGGTCCGCAGAATTGGTACCCGGGAATATGGAGCTCCATGGGCAGTAGATCAATTGCTTTATTAATTACGGAACCCAATATACCAGATCCCAACTTCTTTTTCATCGACCTCTTCTTTTTCGGAGTATTTTTTCTATTCATTTTTATATAGATAATTTTTCTCATACCATCTTTTAAATGAAGAATTATAGATGGAGAGACCCTTTACAGCCTCTCTATAGTTGGTAAGTAATTGTGGATCTGTCATGTGTTTCCACTGTTGTCTAATATCAATGTTTGGTAAGTAGAAATCTTTAACTGTATCTATTTGTTGTGCTAGAGTAATGGCGTTTTGAAACAAGTTTATCATCTCTTCTCTCTCCAAGTCCAGTGTCTCTTTTCTACTCAAATGTCGACCAAATTTATCAATAGTCATGCTTGTTTTTATTATAATTCATGTTTGTAGATAAATTTACTCTCAAACCATGCTCTAAAAAACCATGGATTTTCAGTTTCCTCTGAATATTTTCTATACTGATCAAATAGGTTTGGATCTGTCATTGCTCGCCACTGGTCAATGTTGTTGAGATCAACTCTTGGAAGGTGGTGTGCCGCAAGTGGTATCAATTGTAGGATATCAATTAAATTCTGCACCAACTGTTTCAATTCTTCATTGATATTTGCCTTTCTACTTGCATTCAAATGTCGTCCAAATTTATCAATAGTCATTTTTATAATACTAAATTACCACCTATAATGATACCGATTTCACGTAATTCTTCAATTATTGATGCAATTTCTGAATCATGACCAGTGTGTCCGGCAAGTTTTGAATTAATCAACAATTCCAATCTTTCACACAATTCATTTGGATTATCCCAATAGGTGTAGACGTTGCTGTTAGGTGAGGTTTCAATTTGCATATCATGTATTCCACTACCCAGCTTTTGTTCAACTCCTTTAACACGTTTAGGTGGAAATAAATCTTTAATTATGCGAGTGTATTTATAACTGGTATTTCTTTTCACACGTCCCAATGCATCAAGATGAACTCCAGTTAGTTCAAGTATACGTTTGTAGTCGACAAGATCACCTTTCCTATAGATGAATGTATCTGGAATTGCTTTGAATAGCAGCTCTAGTAGACCATGTGTAAGCGGGAATGATTTATTACCATCAATAATGATTTTTTTATCATCAAACTTGATAACTTTCTTTCCAATTTGCCATTCATTGATGGTGGGATTAAAGTGAACTCCATACAGATTTTGACCTTTTGTTGTTCTCATAAAATTATCAATGTATTTACCTATACGATTTCTAGATGCAAATTTCCGACTAGACTCTCTACTGTCTCTTCTACTACTTTCATCTAAATTACTGGGAACATTGGAGGTGTCTAAATTAGAAGATTCTAAATTACTGGGAACATTGGATGTGTCTAAATTGGAAGAGTCTAAAAAACTGGGAACATTGGAAGAATCGAAAATGTTTGTTGTGTCTAAATTAGAAGCATCTAAATTAGAGGTATCTAAATTAGTGGAGTCTAGAATGGGGTAGTCTTCCTCCTCCTCCTCTACCTCCCCCTCCTCTTCCTCATCCTCCTCCTCTTTCATTTCCTGTTTAACATCAAATAATTGTTGTTGTTTAAATTGATTCAATGATTCGGTAATGGGTTTATATTGTTTCTGTAAATTTTCTTCTTCACTAATTGCATCATACGATAATTCTCGATGTTTTCGACGTATAGAGTCACGCAGCTGTTTTATATTATTCTTGATGGTTGTCAATTCTTTTAGATCCTTTTTCAGTATCATTTTTATAATAGGATAAATTTATCAAATCCAACTCTGTATCTCCCGTTATCCAGTCCACAATCTTTGTTTATGACTAGAAAATTATTATTATTCCATGCTTGAGCACACATTCTACTGAATTCATCTCTACTCAAATCTGGATATACATGATCATGATATATGTGTTGTAGATTACGATTATCCTGTTTGAATATAACAATCAAATTACTGTTGTCTCTAATCAATTGTTTAGGAATACTAGAGTACGTTTGACAAATGTAGAAACTATCAATGTTTTTGTGTCTACCCATACTGAAATAGTCTCGAATATTCTGTTGTTTTTCCATACAAATATCATCGAAAATCATAACTGAATTGGGGTGTGCATCGTTTGGGTGTGGTATTTCTTCATTATGCTGGTACAGATTGAATCCAACCTCGGCTACTTGACTCATAATTTCCTTGAGAAGTTGATACTTGTCTTGCTGGTGAGATTTGGTGAATACATATAAATGTGAAAACTTGACACCATTCTCGGCAAATAATAAATTAAAAACAGTATTTGTTTTTCCAACATTGGACGGCCCACACACAATACATCTTACACTATTTGGTAGAAGCACACTGTGTCTTATTTGTTGCTTTTTATTTAAATACTTGTCAAAGTTAATCAGTGGCAGTTTTGATTTGTGCTGTTTTAGCTTCATTTTTTTAATGTATTATTATCAATCCATGAATTGTATTTCGAATCAAAACCCAACCATTTCACATACAATTTATTGCCTTTCTTCTTTAGCACTCTTTCAATAAGATACACATCTGGGTACTTGGTTTTCTTCATTTCATACTCATAGAATGCACCCTTAATAATTTTATTGTTATCGTTGAGGTGATAGGTGGGGGGAATGCTTGGTAGTACATTGTGTACAGTGAAAATCTCATTAGTATAGTTTGGTAGGTATCCTTTATCAAATATTCGCTTGTAACGTGTGATTCGAACCTTGTCACCGATTTTAAACTTTTGCTTTTTAAGTTTGAAGGAACGCAGGGTAGCCTTATCAATATTCATTAGTACATACTTTTCATTTTCAGTATTCACCTCACTCGGTTTCATGCGAGTGGTTCGATGAACGGTGTTATTGTATTTGTCTAACAGTTTTGGGAGTAAATTCAACCATTTATAATTTCCCTGTACAGTGAATTCACGAAACATGTGCTCTTTCAGGGTCCTATTGAAACGTTCACAGATTGCCGCCTTCTTATTACTGAAAGTACTATAGTGATTGATATTGTACATTTTAAAGAGTTTTTGAACAGTAGCATTGTAGAACTCTTTACCAGCATCAGTTTGAAAATTCTTTATCTTATTCTGTTCAAGTATTGGTTTGAGGGCGTTTGCCACATCATTACCCGATTTACTTTTCAATGGTATTGCAAATGCGAATTTACTAAAACAATTTATTACTGTCAGTATGAATTTGAAGTTTCTATTGATGGTACTGTAATTTGACATATCAACAAGATCGGCCTGGTACAGATCTGTTACGCCTTTGATTTCTGTACGACGTGTGGGAAAATTGTGTCTAACACTTGCATGTAATTCTCGAGCAAGTTCCTCTCTTGTATTCATTTTTTATATCAGTGTTTTATACTAGAGTTAGATCTCCGCTATAATTTCTGTTATAACCACCGTTAAAACCAGTGTTAAAACTAGGGTTAAAATTTTCGTTATAACCACCGTTAAAATTTAACCACCGTTAAAATTTTTCATGATTTTTAGCTCCCGTGAAAATGGGAATTTTTGAGATCGGATAGATTGCGTTGATTCGGCTATACAACTATACAACTATACCTATTTCAGGTTAGGTTTAGGTTAACCTGAAATTTAAGGTTAAATTTTATTATTATTTTTCCTCAATTAATTGTGATCGGAAAAATGTATTTGATACATGAATTTGGGATGCCTTGGAAGGCTGAACAAGATGGCGTCTTCAAATTAAAATTCCCTTCACGGGTTAAAAAGTTCAAATTTTTTCGTGGTTCGGAACCCACGTGAAAATGGGAATTTTGGGGATCGGATAGATTGCGTTGATTCTACTTGAACTTACCTATTTCAGGTTAGGTTAGGTTTGGGTGGGTTGGGTTAGGTTAACCTTAAATTTAAGGTTAAAGAAAAACTGAGCCAGAACTCCCACCCTCCCCTACTACATGATAATATTAATGATAATTAATTTTTTTCATTTTTTTTTTATTTTTTATTTTTTTTATTTTATTCATCGGAGTGCTTGATACATGCAATTGGAACGCTACATAAATTTAATTTCATATGAAAATTTTCAGTCTGTTTATTTAACCCTCGTTAGTTAATCACCTTTAAAATTTAACCATCGTTAGTTAACCACCGTTAAAATTTAATCACCGTTAAAATTTAACCGACGTTAAAATTCAACTGGGCCGTTAAATTAGGTTTTCCTATGTTAAATTAAGTTAGGTTAAATTTAACGGCCGTTAAAATTTAATCATGGTTAGTTAACCGCCGTTAAACTGGCCCAGAACTGTCTTCCTGCCCTACTAAGCCCTAATAAGCTATAGTAGCCCTCACAATAAATTAGCTTCCAGCTACCACATAGAAAAAAAGCTGAAATTCTCAGGGATCAAACTTGAAAAAAAAATAAACTACAATACTTTGATAGCTTTTGAATCTTGAGTTCAAGTGGAACTTAAGAGTGTAAAACAGCTCAGATGTCAGAGTCACCGTTCCCAACTTAGCGAACTTCGATAATGCACTTATTAAATAGAACCGGTTTCGAGAAATATATTATTTGTTCAATCTCTTTCCGTCTGATCATTCAACCTTGTTACGTTTGTGTCTCAAGTTTTTATTCTGAAGGTCATTTGTAAAGGTCGAAAAACAGTTTCTCGCAAATAGAGGAACGCAGGCTACCATGAGAAAATAAAAAAGAAAACCATCTCAGGCTATTTTAAATCTTGTTATAACAGCTAGTATATCAACTGGCTTTTTTGTTCGTGATATAACTAACACTCTAAGGTTTATAATAGTTTTTATTTTGTTTTACAAACCCCTATAATTTGTTAAATTGATCAAAGTAATTTTGGCATGAGCTTTCTTCAGTATGGATTCTGTGAAAATGACAGCATTGCTTTCAATCACGAAGATGTAACTATGACTATGATGATTGGTAGTTGAATTGTTGACCACGCAAAGTTCACGATTTAAAACTTCAAATATTATCAGGAAAAATTAACAGAATATGTAAATCTACGAACCCTGTGTAACAAAAACTTTACACTTTTCCTTGTCCATTCTACTTTATTTGGATTTTCTTCAATAATTCTTGATTATTTGACACTTGACGCATTCCATACAGGGGCGCCGTTTCTAGAGGGCAGAGAAGGGCGTTCTCAATTAAAATAATAAGTTACTTATTATATAAATCTGTATGTTGTTATGACATTGAGGGCCTAGCATTTTATTCTACTCTTTACGACTTCTGTTCTTTCAACGGGACCCTGGACGCTGGCTGTATGTAGCCTAATATGTACGGTAAAGACTACAGTTGTTTCTTTTCTACTCATTGATTAGGTCTCTTTTACAGGCATTATATTTCTATTCATTCCCTTAGCTCCTCTTGAATTTATATTGATGTAAGTTAGTTTATGTTTGACGCCTATTTACTGCCTACTTAATCAGTTCTTGGGTCGACTTTTCTAGGATTCAGTCATCCAGGCCGAGCAATCATAATGGGCATTGAGGCATGAGTTATTGAAATTCAACAAAAATTTATGCGTTCAGAGCAATTTATATTAGTTTGATGAGCTGTTCAAATCTCTCAAGCTTTCTAATACCATAAAGATGGTGATTGTTGCTACCTGCTTCCACTCATAATCCAGTTATATTACTCATGTTTTATTGTGTAGAAAACGATTCTCATGTAGATTTTTCGAACTCACAAAACTAGTATCAAGGAACTAAAATTATCACGTTCACTAGCAAAAGAAGCGCCAAGAGCTTTTGAATAATGATTGTAAGATTGTTACTGCAGTGGTTGTTCAAACCACTTGTTCATACCTCAGTGGATTCCTCAATCTAGCTGCAGTTGGATAATTTTTCTTACCCAATCAAATCGCGTTGCGTTAAAAGATTGCAGTGTAATAACGGCGCTGTTCATCAGTTGAGTGCAATGATGATGCACTTCACTGGTGCATCATTCAGACTCAGATTCAATTACTCACTAAGCAATCATGCATATTGATTTGATAGAGCAACCAACAATAGGCCAACCGCTGTTTCTTGAACTCAAACGGATCGCAAATTGTTTTTAAATAATTATTGTTCCATAATGACAGTTGAAATCATTGCTCAACACATTTTTCTCATTTCCTAGCACGTCTCTTGAAAAATGTCAATTTATTATCGTAACTTCTAAATTTTTCAGGAGCTGTGATAGGCCTTTTTAGTGAGAATAAACCATGAAATATTAAATTTTTGTATGCACCGTTTTATCCCCTCAAAAGATTCTCTCTCCCCCTTTTGGGTATTATGTCACATTCATCTAATCTCTCCATATAAGAATATTCTACCTCCTATAATCTGTTATAAAAACTAAAATACTCATGCAAAAACCATCCTCCAATTTCAACTTACTGTATCACCTATCCTATAGGAATACTATGTGTTCAATCTGTATTATTTTTTCTACTATCACAAATACTGATGCTCTGAATACTATTAGAAAACTATACTCACCTTCTACAGGCTACTGTGTGTCCTAATTACAAATACTATTGCATAAATGTTGTTTTCGTTGAATAATTTCGTTAGGTTCAAGTTGTTTGGGGCATAAAAATCATCAGTAATTAATTCTACATTGTGCATGAAAATCATAAGCAATCTTACAGCTAGTTACATGAATTTATTATTTAGCACGATTTTTCATGTTTATTACGAGTTATTCTATCTGTGGTCTCGACCACGGCATTAACATTTGGGCAAACAGTTCAATATTATTAGATAATTTCCATTAAAAACTGACATAGTTTTTTCGGCGACATAATTATCGGTCAACTCTATCTATTAAAATTCACAAGTCTCATTCCTTGCCTCTCTGCAACGTAACTTATTTTACTGAAAATTGTAAGTGCACGTAGAACGAGAGTGAGAAATCACGATTCTTTTATTAAATTCAAGAAATCTTATTAATTCTACAAATGAAGAATCCTTTTTATTTTTCAGGATTTTGTTACGATTACGAACCTCTGTGCTACAAAAATTTATAATACTGAATTTCAAAACAGTCTATCTCTCGTTAATTATAAGTTGAAAAGTACTGGTTGAAAAGAAGCAACCCATAAACTCCTTCTAGCTCTAAATTTTGCATTCACATCAGCACTCTTGTATGACAGTTATATAATTATGTACACATGAAAATACATGTTTTTTATTATTATCGCGTGGTAATATATTATTGACTATAAGATGAATTATATTATCTGGTAATAAGACAAAATACATTTAAATGTATGCACAGTGGCTACCCAGATTTTTTTCGTATCACCTAAAACAAAATTCCTCATCACCATAAAAGACAAAAATATAGTTTTTTGAGATGATAATTTCAGGGGTGATACATTCCCTTTCCCCCCTGGATTTGCGCCTGAAGAGAACTACTAAGACAAAAAAGTTATGGAGGATTGTATAAGAAGCCAAGTTCAAGCAAGACAAGTTCTGATATCATTTTCGAGAGGAGAATCAATTAATTGAGGAAAATAACCTGAAGTTCGCTTAGAAGCCATACAAGCCAAATTTATAAGCATTTTGGACAATAGTAGACATTAATAGACAAATTAATAGACGAGGAAACTTGTAGCTTTCAGAAATCGTGATATGAATAATATATTATGTTCAAAATAGAGCCGGACGTCAATTTATCCATCAGATTTAAATGTTTTCTACAACATTACCGCGCTCAATGGTAGTCTATCAGTCACAATGGACTCTTGTATGCCTATACCAGCATATATCCTGAATAAGCATCATTTCTGTAACGTATAGTAATTATCGTAACTAGTAATGCAATGTTCATAGGCATGCGTGATGCGTGTATTACGAGCATCGAGAATTTGTTATTTTCAAAAAAAACAAGTTCACGGCCCAACAATTCCAGCATTCAGCTCCCCTATGTTATCAATGAAAAGTATACAGGAACTTCAATTCCCAAACTTTGAAGCAAATTTTCATAGAATGGTCGTAAAACTTGTGCTGAATAAACAATTTGCAATTTTGAAACCGTGAAACTACTGGAAAGGTAGTTGCATAATCCAATATCATTCTGGTGCTTTCAGTGATTGGAATATTATTTTGTGAACCATGTTCTAACAGGTAAGGAAGGAAGTATTACAAAACTTGGTGAAAGCTTATATTGAATATTTTCACGTCGAAAAATAAATTTGTTGAATAGTCTAGGCCTCCATAATATGACATTACCAAAAAGTACCCAAAAATGATCCACCTTGTGGATCAATATCTTAAGGTGGGTTAATCTCCTTTTTCAACCGTATGACTATTTTTTGCCTACTTATAGAGTTGAACATAAGAAAAGCTATCGTTATTGGGCGGTCATTTTAATTTATTCCATCATAATAGTCAATAGATTATTCTCAATAACTGTGTTATTTCATAGAATGTTCCACATTTTTATTACATTACTACGTTTGAATTAAATTGATTTTATGATGTTGAAGATCCGTCTTGTCTCCACTAATGTATAATAAAAACTTAAAGAACACTTTCAAGTGAAAATTAACTCACGTTATGGCGTGACGGCCGTTTCACTCTGTTGTCAAGAGCATCCTCAGACGCCATAACGTGAGTTAATTTCCACTTAAAAATGTTTTTTAAGTTTTTATTAAATTTATTTATTTCCACACATCATATTTCAATCCTAATAGCATTACATTAAAAATAAATATATTTCCCCTCAAAGACTACAGATCCGTGTGTGAGGAAAGAATTCTTATCTCCTAATTTACTAGATACTTCTCACTTTAAGTTACAAATAGTAGAATGATGGTACCAGGGCTGGATTTACATATGGGCTGAATGGGCTATAGCCCAGGGCGGCAGAATTTTGGTAAAAAATAAACAAATTATTGCAAAAATAAAAAAATATTTGAAAAAATTATTTGTAAAAATTTGTAAACATAAAAATTGCAGTGAGGCTCTAGGTATCTCTATTACGAACGAGGAACAAACGACTTGAAAGTTGAAGGAAGGTGACCTTATTGTCGTTTAAAGTAGACTTTCCAAACGACTCTAGGCTCTAATCTGTATTTGATTTGTCGATCGAATCCGACATGACGAAAAAAATAAATTATGATGACATAATTGATTTGTTTGCGGCTAATCAGTCAATAAGGAAACGGTTTTGAAGTAACTTGTGTCGTCTTGTGTCCTTCGCCCATAGAACATGAACATGGATCTATATAATCATGCGAAATAAGAAAATGTGGGGGGAGCGGTAAATTATGAATATCCCGGGGGCGGCAAATCTTCAAATCCGCCTCTGGGTGGCACCAATAATTTAAGATTGTCACCAATAATGTTGCAATTACAGTATCATGATCCAGCTGTTTTGCACTTTAACAAACAATCTAAGAAGCTCCAATTTAGTATGATACTTTTTGAATAAGGTTCCTCATATGTTGAAAATCTAGCTCGAATAATTTGGCATGATTAGCTAGCAGCCAATTAACCATACAATTGCAGAATATTGATGCTTGGCAGTCGCACGTCGCACGTTCTCGCCAGATCAATTATATGAGCAGAGAAAACATTCACTTGCAACAAATTTTGCTTAAATCAAATTAACGCCGGTTCATTTGGCTGGAGTATTGTAATCGGTGCGGAGAAATCAAAGGGAGAGTGTTGAAGGATGGCATTTGTCGGTGGAATCGTATCGTAATGGTTGTACAGTGGGATTAGCACGCTTCGGCCTGTGTGCGGAAGGCCTGGACACTGGACAGTAGAGCAGCTAATGCCTGCTACACTGATAGACCGTACATAATGAGGTTAGCGCGAGTGCGGAAGACTTGCAACGACGGAAGTCCCGGCCGGCGCTCGCGCTTGCAACCGACCACTGGTCACCTGGGCTCTCGGCTCCTCACACCATACCTCTCATACCTTTCTCCGTCTCAAAATTGATCACACAGCCGACTT
Source organism: Conomelus anceps (assembly GCA_948455865.1). Classification (NCBI taxonomy): domain Eukaryota; kingdom Metazoa; phylum Arthropoda; class Insecta; order Hemiptera; family Delphacidae; genus Conomelus; species Conomelus anceps. Next base: position 28,031,830 of record OX418217.1, read on the forward strand.
GTGTTTGTTTTTCATGAATGTCTCCCTCACCTCTTGTGTAACAACTAGCCTAAGTTAGGTAACCAGCATTAGCCCAACAAGTAGTTCACTTATTTTTGTAACATGGGTGATATGAAGCGACTTAATTCCTACTTCGAAAACAAAGTATGGTCACGTACTTCTACATTCAAGATGGACATACAGGGGCAGTGGCGGTCCCAGGATTTCATTTCGGGGGGGATGACCACGGGGGGGGGGTCTGGGTCGTCCCCGCCCCCCCGGAAAAAAATGTGGAATTTAAAGCCTAAAAACGTATTTTTTTACGTATTTGAGCTCTAAAATTTGCTCAAGCTAATAGTATTTATGTTAGCTAATAAAGTAGTTTTTCATTTAAAGTTTATTGTTCCTAGGTGAAATAGGACCCAACCATAGTATTTGCTTTTCCTTTGATTTCCTTTAGCTACACAAAGAAAATTGATTAAAAGTCAATGTGATTATTTAATGAGCTAATGAGCATGATGACAAAGTTCAGTTAAATAAACCTATAATGAAATCAAAAATAAATCAAGTGTTCACTGCGAATTTTTTCTTTATGGTTAGTCCGTATTTTTAACATGTAAGTTACGAAGGAATAGCCAAAAAATAATCAGATTGTTACACAACAATGTAATGGATGTAAGGATGTACACATCCTTCTTGTTTATTCTTCTAGCTAACAAGTAACAATGACACAGATTAAATTTATTTCTCGCAAAAACTATACATACATAATTATGAATAAATTCTTTTTTAGGGGGGGGGTTCATCTTGATATTTCGGGGGGGATATATACCTCCCATCCCCCCCCCCTGGGACCGCCACTGTACAGGGGTGAACAGATAGACATAGATCAAGAACGCCAGATCAGTCCAACCCAGAAGGAGGGGTCAAACGGCAAAAATCGGTCAGATTTGTTGAAAAATCTATCTAAAATTGCTTGAATTTTGGCTAAATTATATTCCTTATTACTATGTTACCAAGCTAACAAACCTATGTTATTCTGATGAAGAAATGTTGTTCAATATAATTAGTAGACCTATTAATATCAATGCGTGTATTTTTGTCATTTTTGGCAGGCCCTCTCTTTACGATCAGCTGTAGGAAAATGTACTTTTCCTACAACTGCTCGTAAAGAAGTTCTTTACGTACTGAAAACTAATTGTAAAATACCTCTTTACTGCTCCGCAAGTGGTAAAGTACTTTACGCTCGCCAGCTGTTTTCTTTACGCTTCTGTTTTGATTTTGATGTCTTCTCATTGGTGGATCACTGAATCCGTGAAATTCACATAACCTCAAAAAAGGCGAATGCTAACCAAATCCGCGCATGGTCTCTGATGTTACAAACTACAAGCTTTTATTGTGTTGCAATCCAGAACTGCAGTTTTAGGAAAAATATTGTATGCAATTCGCGCGTGAAGCTTCTTTATCGCTCTCGCAAAATTACTGCGCTCTGCTACGCGTCGCGCAGTAAATGTTTTGGCTCGAGCGATAAAGTCGCACTTCACGCTCTCAATACATAAATAACTATTTCCTACAGCTGCTCGTAAAGTAGTTCTTTACGTACTGAAAACTAATTGTAAAATACTTCTTTACTGCTCCGCAAGCGGTAAAGTACTTTACGCTCGCCAGCTGTTTTCTTTACGCTTCTGTTTTGATTTTGATGTCTTCTCATTGGTGGATCATGGAATCCGTGAAATTCACATAACCTCAAAAAAGTCGAACGCTAACCAAATCCACGCACGGTCTGTGTTGTTACAAACTACAAGCTTTTATTGTGTTGGAATCCAGAACTGCAGTTTTAGGAAAAATATTGTATGCAATTCGCGCGTGAAGCTTCTTTATCGCTCTCGCAAAATTACTGCGCTCCGCTATGCGTCGCGCAGTAAATGTTTTGGCTCGAGCGATAAAGTCGCGCTTCACGCTCTTAATACATAAATAACTATTATAGAATCCAGGCATATATTTTTGAGAGATGATGACCACTAACCAACTAACCCTTTCTACTACATAACCCAACTAGACAAAAGGGAGCTTTAAAGAGTTTTGAGAATAATTCCTCTAAAACATCATTTTAAGCGATTCTTCACATTAATCATCCAAGTGATAGCTGTGTGCCGTAGCAGGTATCTATTCAGTCAGATAAAGATAAGCTAGAAACTCCGGGGCCCTCTTTATAAGGGTGACCAATTAGATCGGCCAGCAAAAAAGACTGTTCTCTGCTGTAAAATTACTTCCTGGTGGTTCGGAACCCACCTAAAACTCTAGGTCCATCTCATCTCATCGTCATCATCCAACTCATTACACACTCACAAGTCTCACACCTTTGTGGGATTCATCCTCCAAAACAAATGCAATGCACATTATGAGCGTAAGTAAATTTTATCGTGTGCTTTAGTCATCCATCACCAATTAACTTCTAAATCCATCCCCTAGATACGCTTATGACTACTAATACTACCAATATCTTACAATAATAATGCTTACAAATATTTGGGCTCTTATAATAATTTAGTAATCCAGACAGTTTTGTGCTAAAAGCCTGTTGTTTCTTCACAATACGTTGCATTTTGACTGTATCAATAAATAAATTATCCCACCGTACTTTAATGAAGGCACCTTTTCTATCTTTTCATGTAAATGTATTTCAACAGCCCCTTCTTGGGTGTTATTATTATATGTATTACACAATACAATAGGTGTTTCTATTTTGAATACTATTGTTAAAATTTCTGGACTAACTTTGAGAAAATGAAATTTAGTTGTGCCATATTTAAAAAAAATACAAGTTGACCGATACCTTAGATGTTATAGTAGCCTACTCTATTTCATTTCATATTTATTTATTCCCAAAATAAGACACTTTACAATGTTGCGAGATGATAAAATCCACATTACATACATAATTAACAGCTCGCTCGATTGGAAATGTATTGTAAGGTAGCCTAAATATAATTTTAATAAAGCAACGATCGATAGATGAGAAACGCCCATAAGGACCAATCCATATCTTAAATAGTTTGCAATATATATGCCACTATTGATGTGTGACTATAGACATTGTGGTAGGCTACTCATATTTATTTATGTTCTACTCTTTATTACTATATGTATATGGTCTGAATCTCAACTCACGACCTAACGATCCAGTGATGTGCTAATAAAGCATTAGTGAATGCTATATTATATACTACATGAACATATATAGAATTTGAGCGCGGGGCCATTCTCCTCCATGAGTACCCCTCATGACCACTCGTGGCCAACATGGATGTAGAACGAATATTTTTCCACATTTAAGACATCTAGCAGAATAAATGCTGCTTTCTGTCGTCAACACTTCATGTTGGCTGATGTAAGTGTCGACTGTGATGCCGGGTTCTATTCAGATCAGAAGAGTTCGCCGTTCTGCTGTTTGTGGTCCGCTAATAAACATCCTATTCACCGTGAAAGTGGAACTTTTTCTCAGAGAGCCGCTTCAGAAAGACGACGGGCCTGCACCCCGGGTTTCGTGTAAATATCGGCCTTCGCCGTGTTCCGTTCATAATGCACATTCACTCAACTCCTACGAGCGGGCGGTTGAGTTTATTACTTGCATGCATGCGCCCCCAGTATAGATGCATTCTAGATTTACAACTACTTCTATAGAATAGAGAACCCGGCCTCCTTTTGTTGCACCAACGACCTTCGCTGGTTTTAATCATAACGAGCATATTGTGCACCACTCAAAACCTATCTCACGACGTTATTATACTCGTGTTTACACAATTTATTGCTCTACAATTATAAATTGAATTGCCAGTTTAATAATAGCCGATTCCATACTCTTGCTCAAAGGAATGGTTTGAAAGTTTGACAGCACATTTCTTTGCTATGAATGAAATGGACTCGCTCGACCGAATAGGACTGTAATTTATTTTCTCTATTAAGTCCAAAAGAGTGAGAACAGTAGACAATAAAGTATTCAACTGCTGAGTTTGTTTGGTGGGAAGTGTTCCTGCCAATCTACCCGTTAGAATACTGGACTCGCCAACACAAGCAATAATATTGTATGAAATATTCATCTTGAATGTTCAAGAAAACTTTAATGAATTTTTTATCTTCATTGGCTAATGCACTTTCGTAACCACTTGGAGCATTTGGAACTGTGGATGAACTTGCAGTGATTTATAGTCTCATTTTTTATAGTCTCAATGATTCATTTGAGTTGATTATTATTCTGAATAAATCGATATGTTGCATTTGAAAATTACATATACATTTTTTCTATACCAATTACAGAAGGGGCATTGAAATTTCATCGGAGTCGGAAAATCGCCATTCTCAGAATCTCCAAGTGCCCTCTCATGAAACCTAAAAAAAAAAAATTATTAAAAAAATCAAGTTTGTTAATTGGTTACTCTTTGATTCGTACTTTAAAACTGTATAATTTTCACATGATAAAATACGAAGAAGAATTTCCATGGGTCTATAAGGATAATACACATATAACGGATAACATTTTTTATTGTATAAATACGCTAGGTGCACTGACTTTACAATGTTTAGGAGCTAATTAAGTAATATTGATGGCTCGGGGGTGAATTCCCCGACTTACTAATTAAGTAAATACTCGGGATGAATTCCTGGGGGGGGGGGGGGGGGGTGCACATTCAAAGGCGGATTCAGAGTGAACACCCGCCCCACATAGAAGGAAGGTCCGGGGGCCGCCCCCGTGAAGTTTTGTAATTTCGACATCGAATAAAAGCGCTTTTAAGCATGGAAAACTTCCCTTCTCTGAAAGGATAGGCTGGGAACCTCCCTTCTCTTACAAAAGGAGAGTCTGGGGGTTTTCCCCGGGGACGTTTTGACGTGGAATTATTATTGTTTCAAGCATTTAAGCACTGAATAGTGAATGGCTTTGTAAATTATAAAAATATTGTTAAAACATTATCATAACATGTTTAAAAACAAAAAGAAAATTTAATTAAAAGTGAAATACGGTACCCTACATAATTATATAACTTTTTCTTCCAAATCTAATCAGTTTTCTCGAAATTTGAATCATTAATAAGTCTGATTTTAATGACTTGTAAAGATCTATCATCTCATCTTTATTCAATAGATCTTCAATATTACACCAATAGGCCAATAGAAATAAATTAATAATCGGTAGGGTAGAATATTAAGTCTATTTACTTGAATTAAATTTATTTAATATGTACGGAGTACATATGCAGACAGGAAACCCCTCTCAAACAAACGAGATAACTCTTTTTTGTAAAACATTTTCAACTGTTTCTCAATAACAGTCCTATCCTATCTAGTGTATTCTTCATCTATGGGCGGGGGCACGTTCCCTGTTACACCACTATCCGTTTCTTAATTTTTGTTAAATAAAACCTATAGAGCTTCTTAGAAACGTGAAATCTACCAATTAAAACTTCAACATTTGCAATAGATGTTAAACTGTCTTTAAAATAAGCCTATCCATTTAGGCTATTCTTCATAGGTCTGAGGAGGGGGTTGCGTGCCCCTTTACCTCTTCCCTAGATTCGCTTTTGAACTATTGTGAAATAAAATCTGTACAGTCATATAGGAATTTGAAAGCCAACTACTGATAAAAATTTTAAAGTCTGTAAAACACGTCAATCTCTTCCTATTATCCACTTGATTCTTTATCCATATTCCTATTATATCTAATAAATCCTCTGTTTACCTGGGGGGGGGGGGGAGCATGCCTCCACCAAGATGGCTAAGAGGTAAATTTAAACTAATCATGAAAGAACCCATGAATTAAATCTATGAGTCTGAATATACAATAAAGGTATAAGAAATATATCTCTTATACCTTTTACCACACGGTATTATCCTTAAACCCGTATAACTTTCTATCTCTAAAATAATGCTGGAAACACTTGAAATTAACACTTGAACTTCATTTACACAAATTACTTACAACACTTACTAATCAGTTATATTACACTAGAAAAACCAGTAAGAAACCAACAGTTCAATAACGATCAACTAATAATGAATTTACTATATCACTGTACAAAAACTAATTAGTAACTGTCAATAGGCCGAGCAATAATCTGTTGAATAAATATAACTGTTGAATAAGCTGTTCAATGACGTAAAAATAAATGTCTAAAAAAAACGGTTAAACATTCAATAAATAAACTAAACACTTCTGAAGTAAAGTGTCTGTCACGGTATTTGTTAGTCACAATAATAGCACCGAGTATTCTCCATAAAGAAGAATGTCTACTATCAAAGAATATACACCAAATGAACTTATCACAAGCACTTGATATGCGTAATCACAATGTCTGCACTGTCACATACTGGCACTGAATATGAACGTTCTAAAGGACAAATAACAACTGAACTTCCTACTGAATCACACCCACTTTTAAACGATTTTTTGTTTATACTAGTAATTTCCAGAGGCTTCTTAGTGTTTCTATTTACACAGAAAACTCGATCTAGAAGATTCTCTGTTATGTTCGAATGTCCTAGAAACGTATTTGACAAATAGAAGTGAGGAAGATGGACAGAGGAGACGAAATGAAGACAGAAAAACAAGTAAGTGTTATCAGTGTTCTGGTTTCACTGATAGCACATACTTTTTCACTCAATGAGTAGCATAGATGAATGTTTTCGTCTTTCTTGCGTTCCTAACACTAACAACATAATTTATTTCAAATAGAAGTTTTGATGAATAAGCCTAACTGTATATTCAAGCTCATTCATTTGATGTTGAAATATACAATGTTAACATAATTCTCAGAACTATTTTTCATGAAACTATATGGTGAATTTTATTTTTTGTATATTTCCAATAGAGGTGTTACATTCCAATTTAAAACGATTTCGATTCTTAATCAAAATCCATAAAAATACTACTAACTTACTTCTTATTCAAATCTGTCAACATATTTTGTCAGTCCAGTCAGTGCATAGGCGGAGTTAAGCAAGTTAAGATTCGACCATATTTTGTCCATCTACATCCAAACCTACTAACACACATATTAACTTTCACTTTCAAGCACTTTGGACAGGATGTAAAATTCACTTTGGGAATGGTGAATTGAAGATTGAAACATCATTCAATTATTTTATTGAAATAACAACTTGAGAAATTTAAAAATATATTTTTTATTGAATCTTGAATCAATAGAGAGGTTGCGTAAATCTACATAAAAAACCGTTAACGCTGAAAAAATGCTTTAATCATTTTATAGTCACACTTGGTCTGCATAAAAAATAAACATGGCCGATTCGCTTCCCATATTTGAGCAAAATGAATCATGTTTGAAATGTATCAGTTATAAAAACATTCTCTTTGCTATAATAAAGTAGCTGGTAGGCTAAAATATACGACATGAAAATATTCATATACAGTATAAACGGTCACATATATTAAATTAATGCATCACATAGCTTCTCCGTAAATGTAGGTTAGTATTAGGATATGATCTCAAGATAACTACTTTTATTTGCAGCTGCATTTGTATGGCATCATTATGGCCGGTACAACATCCAAACAAAGAGAAGCTGCATCCCACAATATTGTTGCACAGAAATAAATTTTTTCATAGTTATTTTTGAAAATTTCATTTATTTATTTATATCCCATTGATTTATTGAATTAACTCCAAAGTATAAACCTTTTTATACTGTATTACATAATATATTGCTCTGAATTTGGTATAAGAGCTCAATCAGTCAAAAATAACTGCAATGTCATGAATTAATCTAATCATCAATCATTCAAACCTCTTTGTACCACACTGGCACACCTTTAAATGTAGACCTATAAGTAGCTTGAAACTAATTAGCTTGAAACTAAGTAGCTTGAAACTAACTTTTAGCTTTAACGCGGATATTAAACATATATTTGTGCAACCTCTTTAATAGTCATTTGAGGCAGTTGAGTTGTATGTAAACTTACATAATATAAATATATTGATCATCTTCAAGAAATGTGATAAGGCTCAGTTGGACAATATTTGAAAATATTCAATTGAAATGGTGATTATAAATTGTTTAATGAGCACCCATGAGGAAAATATTTTCAACAATGTTTCTCAAAAGGGCAGCCTCTCAAAATTTTCTATTCATAAATAATAAGCTTATAGCTTATATTTTACTTCCCTGGATTTCTTATTCCATAACGATCTGCGTTGTTAATATTAACTTTTTATGGTAAATTCAACGACTTGCAATCAATTTTGATTGAAAATAAAAGAAATTAGCATTTGAAGATGAGTCTCCATGACTCGAAAACGTTTGGCCAAAAGTGAGTAAAAGTATTATTTATTCTCAATTAAAATTGACTGCAAGTCGCTGAATTTACTATAAAAATTTAATTTAATTTTACCATTACGCCTTACCGTTCCACCTTGCCGTTTGAGCCATGTTTTGGGAACATGGTAGACCTTCTATTTTACGTGGGTTCCAAACTACCGGGTAAGTGATAATAAAGCTAGCATAGTGATAGAAGCACGGTCTCTCATTGAAGCTCAGTTTTAAGCGGTTATGACTGACTTATGTGGAAGATCTTCAGACAGTAGATGGTGAAACAGCTGAGGTTTATGATTGCTTGTCCAAATAAATACACTCAGTTCAGCAATTAGCTAGGCTCTCATCCTTTCAGCATAGAGAATACAAAGTAATGCGTATTAACTTCCACTTTATATCCTCTAAAATACTCAGACTCATTCTCAGACTCAGACATTAGACAAGTTAGTTTGAAGTGACTGACAATTGAATAAACTGACAAATATACATAAACAGAATTATTAATTTCGAATTCTATTAAACATTAGCTTAATGTATAAGTTATAGTCTGCTTTTTAATTATTATTAAAAATTCAAGTTTTTTCAGTATCAGAGCGGTTTTAATTTCTTGAATAAGAATTACTTAGACATGCTATTGCTGAATGCCATTAATATCCTTTTAGTATATAAACTGCCCTCCCATTGGCAAGTTCACCTTGGAAAACTTGTGCTGGAAAAATAATTCTATACCAGAATTTATGCAAAGAGGAAAGAGCACGTTCTCCACAAATGATACATTATTAAGGGAAAGTCATTATAAACTAGTTTTATATTTCTATTCGCATACCACTTATATTGAAATCTATAAAACTTTATTGACTTTGTTCTTGTAGTTGAGTGCTTCTATTACAGCCTAGACGTAGAAAATTAGTTTAACATTCACATGGAAAATTATGATTGCTCATAAACCCTTGAGCTCTGAATCAGGAATATCAGAAAAAGATGTCAATTTGTTTAAAACTAATAATGGAATACTGTATTCTAGTATTTCTATTTTAACATTTATTTCTGTTTCTGCAACCTATCTGAGCTATTTCCGCCTTTCTGAGCTATTTGTTTAGTCTTTTCATTTCTGCTAATAATTTTTTTCAGATATAGGCAATCTTGATTATAAATTGAGGTATTTAATTAATGATTAATGAAAATTAAATGGTATTTTATTAATGAGATGTTAAAATTAATGATATGGAAATTTCTTCTCAGTTTCTCAAACTGTCAATTTGTTTTACTTGGTGTCAATTTTTCACAAAATGAAATAAGGGTTCAAAATTTATGAAAAAGTGACTTAAGAAGCAAAATTTAATTTCCGTCCATCCACCAACTGTTGATTCTACAGCACAGAATTCAGTATTTCAATTGCAATTCTGTTATCTGGGGCGGATTAATCAATCAAATGAAAAAGATAATCGATGTAGCCGGTTTCAACAAAAAATTAAATCTCTTAAAACATAGTGTCAAATCTAATGTTGATTATTTTAATTTTACCTTTGACCTTTTTAATCGTAAAACTAGTCATTTTGTAGGTGTAGGGAAAAAATGACAATTACCCCTCGGAAATGAAATTACACAATTTAGGCAAAATTTTTTCATGTGGTATATGAATTTGGACCGCCTCAATGAGCTTAGAAGAATGAGCTATCATTCAATAAGATTCAATCATTTGTTTACAAGTCAAGTGTCTCAGAAGATTTGAACAAAAGACATTTTGGGTCACCCTGAAACAAATTGATCTCATTTGAAGACGGCGAAGTGTTCCTGATAGTGTAGAGTCTTAGAAACAGTATTCAAAGAAAAAAATCCTGATGTAAATATTTAGAAATTTGTAGTTCAGATCCCCACTTGATATTCAGCTTTTTTTGGAACTAAATTTTTATACAACTCTACTTTAAAAACTATTAAAGATAAAAAGGCGAAATTGCTTTTATATTGTAGAGAACTAAATTATCCTTAGAGGGATTTTGAATTATGAATGCATTATTGATTGTTCACAAGATATAGATATAAAAATGTTATTTCAAACTTTTTGGGGAAAAGTGCTGATGTTGACCTAATATGGTGGGGCCAACTGCGAATGTAACGTACGCTTGACAGCATAAATGTTATATGTAAATTGATAAACTTCAAAAGAGGTACAATTTTTACAAGCCTAACCGTTCTAGAGATATTGATTGAAATAGAGATTTTGGGCCTCATGAAGGCGGCAATTTTTTATTTTATGCATGTTGCAGGGTGGGATTGATGGGGAGTTTTAGATGATGATTATAAGGGCTTAGCTATTATAAAAAAATTTGGCTGTGTTGCAATTATTTTGAGGTTGAGTCATATTTCTCTTAAAATGATTTTTATTATTGGGATTCTGTACCATATATTTGATTATAGACCTATTTCATTGCTGAGTAATATTTCTAAAATATTGGAAAAATTGGTAGAAAGAACTTTTAGTAAATTACTTGGAGAAAACAATTTATTGTATTCAAATCAGTTTGCATCTTCTGTACTCATTCCCTCGCGAAAGCCAGTTTTGGAATTATCAATGTTTGTTATAAATTGGATAATAATAAAAATGCGCTGCAGTTTTCCTAGATTTGGCCAAGGCTTTCGTTACTGTAACTCATGGCTTGCTGTTGAAGAAATTAGAAGAATTAAGATAAGAATGAAGATAAGAGGAATTTCATTCGAGTGGTTCAAATCATACCTCAGTAACCGGCAGCAAAATGTCAAAGTTGAAAACCATCTAAGTGCAGAAAGAACTAAGTTATAAAATTTGGATTACCTCAAGGGCCGGTCTAGGGCCTATTTTGTACTTGGTATTGCAAATAAGCTGTGCTCAATTCCAATTCGAGGGAGTGTCATAGCTTTTGCCGATGATACAGCTCTACTCTTAGGGAAGGGAATACCTGAGATGAGCTTCTCAATACAGCTGAAGCAGACGTGACTATAATCAATAAATGGCTGAGGGATAACCTTTTAACAATAAATGCGAACAAGACAAAATTTATAGCTTTTTCTTTAACGGATCTCACAAAGTTGTCAAGAACTTCAATTAAGCTGCATCAATGCACAGACATAAGCCAGCCGTGTAATTGCCCTTCACTGCAACGGGTCAATAGAACAAAATATTTAGGCACAATAGTGGACGATAATCTGAAGTGGGATTGGCATATCATTCATAATGTAAAAAGGATCAGAAAACTAATATTCAAATTCTGTCAGCTTCGCAAGATCCTGGTCCATGAAAGTTTAAAAACAGTTTATTATTGTGCTTTAAGTAGAATCTATTTTAAGATACAACATAATTGTTTGGGGAGCTTCAAATTACACTCATATTGAACCTTTATTTGTAACTCAGAAACGTATGCTTAATAAATTTCAGAGTTAACCAGTTTCTAACAATTGAAAGAAAGTAAAGTACTCAGTGTTAAGGCAACTTTTATTCAAGCGGCGCTCCCATACTTGAAGAAAAGACCAGAACAATTTCGATTTGTAGATCACATTCATCATACTAGGTTAAGAAATGTAAATATTGTTATTCCTAGAATGAACACGGCATTTGGGCAAAGATCGTTTATTCACATATAGCACCAAGAATTTATAACATTCCTGTAAAATAAAAGTAAAAATAATATAAACTTAAAAAAACACTTTTAAATGGAAATTGACTCACGTTATGGCGTGACGGCCGTTTCGCTCTGTTGTCTAGAGCATCGTCAGACGACCCACAGTATACACTGACTTAAGGTATCGAGGGAGTATCGAGGGTATACCTTAAGTCAGTGTATACTGTGATCGTCTGACGATGCTCTAGACAACAGAGCGAAACGGCCGTCACGCCATAACGTGAGTCAATTTCCATTTAAAAGTGTTTTTTTAAGTTTATATTACATATTAGTGGAAACAAGATGGATCTTCAACATCGTAAAAAAAATATTTATTGGTTCAAAAGAAAATTAATAAATTGGTTGATAGATCCGGAAGTAAAGAAATTTGAAAATTTAGTAAGAGTTCAAATCAATTGATTATTATATTTTTTGTTTGAATTTATAATTTTATTGTATTATTATGATATTTGAATAATAATTATTAAAAGTAGTTATTTTGTATAACTCTAGGTAGTTTATTATTTTTTCACAATTATTAATTTTGTTTAATTATATAACTTCATACTTGCAAAATATTTTAACAAGGTATTATATATAGCACTTTTAAAAAAAGATAATATTAACATACTCATATACCCCAACCCAACATATAGTTTTTTATAGTGGGGTTTCTAAAAGTGAATTATTGATATAACATAAATTCTGTATTTATTAAGATGAACTATAGGGATTTTGTTTTTTTGTTTCTGATTAATAAATTTTGATTTGAATTATGCAGCCTATGGTAAATGCTACTATATTGTTTCCGAGAACTATAATTATCTGATTTCTATACCATACTGATTTTTTTCGTTATCTCAGGTTACACTGGGCACATTTCCAAGAAGCCTATAAGCATTCCATTCCAGGAACTTACTGCGTCTTGATAGAATTGATCTTCCACAGCAGGTTAATGGGTGGGGGTGGTTAGGATATGAGTGCTCCACCTACCGAGTAGTGCAAGTCTTTTTTCCCCATTCTCGTCGAACGACTGATCCATGCTGAGAGTTCCGTTACGGGTACAGCAAGACAAGGCCGTCTGGTACCCTTGCAGTCCCCGCCCTATACATATAATCCTTTATATCTCTATGTATATACACTAGAAAAAGCTGCTATAAACATATCCTGTAGCTCGCAATAACCAGCAGTTGACGGTATCGAGTGAACTTTGTGGATCACAGAAAGTGATCTCTGAGAAAGTTTGCTAACTTTGCTTCAGAACACGTTTGCTACAATTACAAAAAAGTGTAGGCTACAGCGACAATAACCGACATTATATAAGCAGCTTACAGTGCTGATTTGATTACTCAAGGACGGTAATGCTCAAAACTCAAGTTTTATCGCACCACCCACTTCAGCACACTTAGTACTTCTTTTCAACAATAATTTCTATTGCATAAAACTACCTGAAATTGTAGGCCCACCATGTTCTCCATAACATGGCTAAAACGGCGAGGTGGAACCCCTCTTAAGTGTGCCCCACCAATAAAAACCATACACTCAATATTTTTATTAATAAACGACCAGCAAAATGAAAGAATATACTGCAGACAACAAACAAGAAGATTTATGGAAGATCCAGATAACATTTTAGATTAACATTCTCTCTAAGTTATTGTACATATAAAGTATATATCTTATAATAATTAGTTCACAGGCCTAAATAGAAACTTTATTAGAGTATCACTATAGTCTATGGCATCAAGATCAATGATTCAAAAAGAAAAGTATATAAGCATCAATAGTTGTCAACATTATGTATATATACCCATAAAGCTGATACCATTCACGAATAAAACTAAAACTCTTAGAATAGATACTTGGGTGAAGGCAAATGTTTATTTTAAAATAGGCTCTGTATTCTTATAATGTTTGATATAAGTTATTTTTAAGATTGTTTATAAGTGTTATTGTTTTGATTTTCATCCGGCGCACAAGCTTGGCTTTGCTGATGGAAATCTTGAAGTATATATTTTTTTCTTATATGTACTGTAAAAAAGCATAGTTTAATATAGTGTATCTGATTGTGATGTACTATTACATTTGTTTTTTGGTGTTTTTTAAATAAATAAGTAGTTTTTATTGGGAGAGGCTATATGGGATTGTTCTACTAAGAACTTTGGTACCCTATTTTTCCTAAGCAAATATAGAGAAGTATAGGGGCGCCAGTAGACCAATATGATTGACAAAAATATTGAATAATTCAATCCAATCACGAAATTTCGAGCACTTAGCACAAAATGTAAATACTTTGCATAAGTATGGGGAGTGGCTAGCTAGGCTCAGAACCTCGCTTGTCCTTCCAAATGCAACTCAGATATTACCCTGTCCAACACTATGTCTATTTACAATAAATAATAAAATCTTTACAATTTATTGGCACCACTATATAAGCAAATTTGCCCTGAATATTCAAATCAGAACAAGGATTCTTATTATGTTGAAGATCCATCTTGTTTCCACTAATATGTATTATAAACTTAAAAAACACTTTTGAATGGAAATTGACTCACGTTATGGCGTGACGGCCGTTTCGCTCTGTTGTCTAGAGCATCATCAGACGACCCACAGTACACTGATTCAAGGCATGAGTTTGAGCACAAACCATCAGACGACCCACAATACACTGATTCAAGGCATGAGTTTGAGCACAAACTCATGCCTTGAATCAGTGTACTGTGGGTCGTCTGATGATGCTCTAGACAACAGAGCGAAACGGCCGTCACGCCATAACGTGAGTCAATTTCATTCAAAAGTGTTTTTTAATTTTATAATAAGGATTCTTAATTTGTCTACATACAACGAATTTTACTTTGCCTCACACGAAAAATGGTAATAATAAAGTAAAGAAACTAATACTAAGTGATTGATGAGGAATTCAGAGACTTGAGTGAGGTAGAGTAAAGTAAAAAGAAGAGCAAAGATTGACTGAAATTCAATTTGAAAATCAAATTAGAGTAAAATAGCAAAGTGAAAATGGATGGAAAACTTTAAATAGAAGAATAACAAAACGAAAATCGAATTAAAGAAGCTAGGGTGAGTCTTACAACAATTGAAATTAATTGAGGATGTGAAGTTGTAGTCAAACTTCAAAGAAAAATCCAACAAGAAATGAAAGATAAGTTGAAAAATTAATTATCAGGGAATAAAAGTTAATTAGAAGAAAGTTAAAAAACAATGAACTGTGTAAATGGCACTGTGTGTCGACAATTTGTGCAAAATTCAGGACTGAATTATTTCCAAAATAGGAAACATAAGCTGTTGCTGTAAATGTATATTTTAATAATTGTTTAAAGGTTGTTGATTGTTATAACAATTTAAATATGTATTTTGTTAGAAATATACATAATGTTTGTAACTTTATAATCTTGATTTATCACGTGTCTTTGTCTAAGTAAAAAAACAATTTAAATTTGAATTTGAAAACCAGCTAAATACTGATTCTACAAACCCACGATCTAGGTTGCTGTTGAAAATGAATCATCACGATTCGGAAACGTTTCAGCTTAAGTGAGTAAATATTTATTCATTCTCTGTTTAATTGACTGCAAGTCGTTAAATTTATCACAAAAAGTTATAAAAAATTTGAACTTCTATGAAAACTATTTTTACCAAAAAAACATGAGAAAGAAAATTAAACTAAACCTGTTTATGAATTTAATGTTGAATTTTGTTAGTAGTCCTACATTACAGCTCGTGAACTGAGACATGAGCTATGAAAATTGGATGCATAGTAGACTTTTATAATAATTTATTGTGTCGGAGTAACTTGTGATAGCTGGCTTGAGTAAGGCCGTGGTCAGACTGCATGCGTACTCCGACGAGTAAATGGACGTGCGTGCTCGCATCTACTCGTACGACCTGCTCGCAAAACGATCTACTCGTCAGTCGCATGCAGTCTGACCACGGCCTAAATCACAACTTACACTCAGATTTGCAACGTAAAGATAAAAGATACAGACAAAGAGTAACTATGCAACGGACAGGGAGCAGCTCTTTCTGTAGCCAGGTGCTGAATCAGCTGGTTCTACGACTAGTGGACAGAGGCGGACTTACACTTTTGCCACCTAGAGTCTAGCAGCAATCTGCCACCATAACAACATGAGGGGGGGGGGGGCTGTAGATTCTGGAGAAAGTTAATATTAAAGAGTTATAAGTTAAAAGACCGGTGCGTGCTCTAAGGAACTATTTTTGTAGTAACAGGCACTTTGAAAGTACAATGATACCTCTGTGCAACCGTGAGTGTAATGTTGTTGTAACTGGGTAACTCTATGTAAATGTACAACTACACTGCAATACTACTTAAGTGAAAGGAATGCTCAAATAAACTCAAAAGCATTAAGAGTTTAAAATTTATCATTGGGGTAGTCAAAAACGTTTTAGGGGAGTACCCCCGAACCCCACCCTCCATTTGGGAGAAATTAGTCATAGTTCATTACTCATTGTCACAATCTCTTTCTTTTTAGTTTGAACAATAGTACCCAGTCTACACCCTCCCCTCCCCAAAGAAGGGCGGCAGATTGCTCTCAGCCCCTGGGCGGGCGGCAAAAGTGTGAACCCGCCTCTGGGTGTAGGTGTCTACTACCATTGGGCGTCGGGCTACACGCTACAGGTACAACCCCCCTAGAAGACAACTAGAAGAGAAGGTAGGGTTCAACAGTGTGATGCGTAGTGATACAGGGATGCAGGAAGATACAGTCAGCTGATGCACTGACGTAATCTGGGTCACTTTTCACAATTTCACATATCTCTTACCTGTTAAACTGCATAACTTTATAAGTCTTTTTCTCGAAATATTTATATTTAAATTATAATAAATTTCCAAGAAACTTGGATGTCTCCTATGGTTCATCCAGTTCATGGTATATTTCAAGGTTATTAGAAACAATAGGTTTCTATCAACCGTGGGTATATTTAACAGTTAATCTATGGCGTTGCTTACTGATTTGCAACACAAAGGTAAAAGATACAGGCTAAAAGCATTTCTTAATCTGTGCTAAAAGTAAGGAAGCAACGGACAGAGAGCAGCTCTGTCTGTAGTCAGTTGTGGAATCAGTAAGGCACTGAGACGATAGGGGATCACAAGTTGGCCGGAAGATCGATCGTCGCGAACTCTGGGCGGCATAAATCGGCAGCAGTGTAGTGAGTTAGTTGCATTGTTTATAATGGCTAACATTGGGAAACTTATCATAAAAACAGGATTTAAAGAAGTCAATTGCGATTTTTCAATAAAATCTAATATAGAAAAAGGGAAGACTATAGAACTTGGAGAGAGTAATCATGTTTTTGATGTGGAGGAGTGTGAAGGTATTATATGTGGAAATGTGATGAGACAAACTAGCGTCAATGCTGTTTTACAATCTTTTTGTCAAACAATTTGCACTTTGTTTATCAAAAGTCAACTGCCTAGAGGTGTCAACTGCCTGAATCCGCCTCTGCTCACAATAAATTAATATTTTGCAACAAGAACAATAACATAAACTCAAAGCTGTTATTAGGATTGATTTCTTCAATTACAAAAATATCAATCACACAAGTGCATAGAAAACGTCTAATTTTCATCAATCAGCAATCTTTCACAAATGAAATAATTTGTAAATATAATATAACTCACTTAGTCCTTCGAACATTAGAGATCCATTTCTCCCATCTATCCTTTTCGTCAAGTCGACCAGGAAATGAATAAAATGAAACACCTTTTCCTTCTGTATTCTCAAAGGTATACTACACCAATATACACAACACATAATACGGCTTTTGGGAATTTTTTGTATGCTTGTCTAAAGAAATATTTTTTTGAAAAAAACGTATTTGAAGTGAGACAATTTAGCACACGAATTAATGGCGATCAGATTTTGACTCACTAAGTTAGAGCACGATCCTCCGCTCGGAGCGCTGTCGGTCGATCTCCAGATCGCCTAAATACCACTGACTACAACCGCCCGCGTGCCCGCGATGCTAGAAGGCATTGGCTGATTTGAAATGAAAGTTGGAAGGTTGGAACATAACCTGCCTAAAAACAATTCACCTCACCTTCATCCTTCAGTATTGGTATTGAGTGTTCCCGGCAGCCTTCGTGCACGTGCATGTTGCCTTATTGATTACGCTCAAATATTTGTTTTTAACAGTTACCGACCAAAACAATAGTTGTCAACTTATAAAATGAATGAGTTCATTCTGACTAGCTGTTTGGAAGATCATGTAAGTAACGTAATGTACGGTAGCGTGTTCGATTTTGTTGTGTCAACCCATGTATTCATCTCACACAAGCTATTCTAATTAACTCAAATAGTCATTTCAGTTCAGTTATTTGAAATCTATCAAAATGAGGTATAATTTTTGTTAATCACTTCTGGCGTATGCTCTTGATATTCTTAACCCTCAGCCCACATGTGACATGAAATTTATCAATTATTGGCTGTTTCCGTTATCAGTAGAAGAATAACACGATGTGAATGATACTTAAACAATTAAACTATGTATTTGTTGGAAGTGCATCATAAATCATTATAAATATGGTATTTATTTAGTATCTGAACTTTTCGATTTTTCCAACAATTTTTTCCCCACACACTCAAAACACACTAGTAAGTAATAATACACTGATATTTTGTGGGGGCAACACTTATTTGGCATTCAAATTAGAGTTTTCTGATGGAACTATTTTTCTCCCGCGTATGAATACTATGAACACACTGTAACACTGCCAGACTAGGCTAGGTTAGGATAGGTTTGGTTTAGAGCTTAGCAAGGTCGGTGAAGTAGCCATTCAATCCAAAAATATCATAGTTTGATAACATATGTTTTTTTTGAAATGAAAAGATTTTGTGTTTGGTCAGATCGACAATTATTGTTAGATCACATGGAAGATATACATTCATATTTATTCATTACGTGAGATGTGTGATAGAGAGTGCAAACTAAAATTTTTAGAATCTATACGCCTTGGCGAAAAGGACGTGATTGAATTTTTGTTCAGGCATGGTGTTTTTAAAGAGATTTCTGTATGTTTAAAGTGTGGTGCGGAGTTGATTGTGAATAAATCAAATTTTAAATTTCGTTGTCAAAAGAAAATTCGAATTGGGAAGAAGGCGGCTGCGGTTTGTGGCTTTACTGGCTCGGCAAGGGTGGGCTCGTTCTTGGACAATTGTAGACTCCCAATAGAAAAATATTTCTATTTGGTGTCAATACTTTTGCACCTAAAGCCTCCCCGACAAACATTTATTTGTGAAGAGCTGGGAATTTCGACAACAACAGTGGTTGACTGGTATTCATTTTGCCGGGAAGTTTTTCTGTTCAATTGTTGGAAATTTTGTACCAAGTATTGAAAGGTTAGTAAGCTTAGTTTTCTTCAGATATGTGATTATTAATTTGATTTATATGGTTTAATGGTTGGGAGTTCATAATATGTTTGCAAATTATGAATTTTATAAATGAAAAATAAAATTTTCGTAAAAAATTTTTTTTTTCGAAAATTTGAATTTTTGGGTAAAAGAGACGCGACCCCCAAAAAATTTCAACGGATTATTGCTTCGTGGGGTGTGTAGATGTCACAAAAAAAAAATTGTTGAAAAAATCGAAAAGTTCGGATACTAAATAATTACCATAAATATATATAATCAAATAATTGATGAATGTAATTCAGCTCATTTTTTAACTTTAGCTCACCTTCACTCGCACAAAACAAGCGAGGTTAGGTTTAGTTTCAAAGTTGGCATCGCCCTCGTCATTAATTCATAGAGATTTGGACCTTTACCAAAATTATATAGAGGCTAAATTATAAGTATCGTAATTATTTTTTCTATAATGATATATAGGCTATATTATTTATTTTTATGTTTATTTAATGTTTTGGTAATTGTGCCGCAGATGTTAGCAAATAAAAAATCACTTGAAACCTTCACCAAATTGTAGTATTATGTCTCCTGATCACAATTATCAAGTTTTTAAGTGTCGGTCTCAATTAAATAATTAATTATTCAATATTAAAAACTCACCTTTTGAACACAAATACGGCTCTGAAAAGCCTTTATAGTACCTTAAGCATAACATCATAGACGAACAGATAGTTAGAGCAATGGAGTGCCATCAAAGATTAGTGCCAATGGATTATATCAGTGCCATCTACATCAGAACATCAATGGAAACTGGAATGGAACTGCATAACCAAACCTTTCCTAACCTGGCTAGATGTGACTGAACCACCTCTGTAAATATTTAAAAGGTTTAAAGGTAAATATTTAAAGGTATTTCAAAGGTGGTTCAGTCACATCTAGCCAGGTTAGGAAAGGTTTGGTTAAGCAGGTCCATTCCAGTTTACATTCCACTTCGTTCCATTCACGCGGACTACGCTTCTGCGCATGCGCGAAATGTTCGCACATCCAAAAGCCTAAAACCACAGACAACTAAATCTGTTGTTCTGTAATCTGTGCTAAAACCCAGGCTGTGGCTAGCTGGCTACAGGTTATGTATAATTATGTGCGATGCATCAAGTGATGAGATTTCGGAACAAATTGAAAATGCCTTTATTATTAAGTAGATGAATTGCATGAGTAAATAATTAATAAATTAAAATGCAAATTATTGTGTTACAAAGATTCATGCATTCTAAACACTCAATTAAAGTTAATTGCTGAAGTTAGTCATTTTGGGGCTCTGTTCGAAAGGTAGGTTTTCAATATTGAATAATTAATTATTTAATTGAGACCGACACTTAAAAACTTGATAATTGTGATCAGGAGACATAACACTACAATCTGGTGAAGTTTCAAGTGATTTTTTATTTGCTAACATCTGCGGCACAATTACCAATGTTTTTTTAGTTTCCTATATTTTTGCCGAGTGATGCCCACATAAGTCCTTGGACAGAATACTGTTTTGCAATTAAATAAGCTATAGATTAACCAATTGGTTTTTCTTTGCAGATTGTATCTGTGCATGTATGGGATCCACAAACTGGAACTGAAGTGATGACATTTAAAGAAGGTGGGGTATTGAAAAGCCGTACTCTGTCATTGCTTGGTTCAGACTATTTGTTAGCTGCTCAACAGCAGAAGCCAGTGCTAACAGTATGGCCTGTCAATAGTCAGAAGCCATTGCATGCTCCTAGGCTGCTCTGTACTGGTCATGTGTCTTCTCTAGCACCAAGTCCGGATGCTGCATACATCGCTGTAGCTGTCCAAGAAAAAATCAATGTTTATCAGGTAATACGAATTAAACATAGTCTACAGAATTTAATGAATGTGTGTCTCATAACATTCCTAAATCTTCTCATTTGGTTTTGACTTTGATAATTTATTCTTATCCTTTCAATTTGCTCTTGGACAGAATTTTATCGAGTGTTTGAAACACTAGTAACACACCTCATCTAATTTTTTGTTGGTTAGAAAATTGGAAGGTAATTGTGCCGCAAATGTTAGCAAGAAAAAAATCACTTGAAACTTCACTAAATTGTAGTATGTATCCTGATCACAATTTTGAATTTTTTAAGTGTCGGTCTCAATTAATTAATTATTCAATATTAAAAACTCACCTTTTGAACAGAAACCCAAAATGATTATCTTTAGCAATTAACTTGAATTGAGTGTTTAGAGTGCATGAATCAACGCAACACAATAATTTGCATACTAGTTTATGAATTATTTACTCATACAATTTATCTATTCAATAATAAAAGCATTTTCAATTTGTTCCTTAATCTTATCACTTGATGCATTGCACAAATACTTCTACATAATCTGTTGCCACAGCCTGGGTTTTGGGCGCTTGGTCCTTCTATTTCTTTAGCTTATGAATTTTAACGACTGTGTAACGATGATGGATGATATCATAGAGTGCTATAGAATCTGAAACTGATGCTTTTGTTTTACTCTGAACTCACAGATATATTGCAATGGGAATATATTTGAATAATACATTTTATGTTGAATAATAATATTTGACTGTTATTTCCCAACCTGATATTATTTCTGAATGTAAAAATGTTAAAGTAACAAAAAAATTATCAAAGAGATTTTTCGCATTATGGAATTAATGAAAACATAATAATGATCACTATAATTAATTGATATAGTGACAGAATATCAGGAATACATTGATATTATATCACAATAAATATCATACCAGTTTCAAAATATTGATACAATATATTGATAATTTTGGTATTGATACTTCATCCCTACATTGGAAAAAATGAAATAACACAATTTTCATTGTTCATGATGGCAGAACCTTTGAATGATATGTGTGTTTGTGATACCTTGTGCCTAATTATAGAAATTCCCAACCATCCCCCCAGCCTTGCTAGATTGGACCAATTTATCAAGGTTAAATGTGACATGTAATTTGCATATGCATCCTAACCTAACCAAAGCTAGCCTAGCCTAACAAAAGCTAACCTAACCTAGCCTAGCCAAAGCTTTTTTTTTCCCAAAATGGACGGCAGAATGCGTTTATGCACCATCAGTTCTAGCACATCCCTAGGGCCAAGCTGCATGACTGTCAGTCAGAGCATGGTTTCTCCAATTGGCACTCATGCATCAGTCCAGCATGTGCTAGTCTGGTGTGTGGGAATACTTCCCCCAAGTCATCCGTGCAACCATGTGAACACAATTGCACCCATGAAGAGAGGGTATTACCCACTAAACTGCCTAGTGTTACCCAAAGTCTGACTGGAAAGCCTCACTAAGAGACATTGCTTCAGCCAGGCTCTGGTATGATTCATCTGAAGTTCAGAGGCATCTCCTCTTGTACAGCAGTACATCATCTACTGCTTCACTGTTCTTCCTCCAATCTTGAACACATACATGCACAAAGACACAAGACACCCATTGATATATGTACAAAATGTTACACACTGACACACAAGAAAATATGATACAACTATAATGATACACAAAAAAAACATACACAACACATGATCATTCACAACATACATGATACATGGACAGGAGGTTACACAAACAATTGTTTCTGTTTCTATCTTCACTCATTTAGTATATGTTCTGCAGTGTCATCTTCTTCCTCACAGTACAAGCATCTTGGAGAATCTTGTCTTCGAAAGCGGTGTAGGTATGACATGAAGCAGCCATGGCCAGACAGGAACTGAGTTAGTAGGTGGTTCAGCTCCCCATGTTTCCTTGCACACCATCTTTTGACATCAGGTATGAGGCGGTGTGTCCATCTACCAGTGTTGGAGGTATCCCATCCATGCTGCCACTCCTGCCACATCGATGCTTGAGCCTCCTCCCTTGGTACTCCACCATGAACCTTCATTCTTTCTCTTGCTCTCAGTACCAGTGGTGGGGTTCCAGCCATCAGAATAGCAGCATCATGGGACACTGTCCTGTATGCACCTGTGATGCGTAAGGCTAAGCGTCGTTCAAGTGTCTCCACTGTTGCTCTCACCTTACCATACTTCAATACATCTGCCCAGATGGGGGCAGCATACAGTACAACAGACCTTACCACTGAGCTGATCAGTTTCTTTTTGCTGCTTCTTGGGCCTTGGGTTTTCCACATAACCTTTGATATTGCAATGGTCAGTGCACTGGCTTTATTCCTCACCTTCTCAATATGCCCAGTGAATCTCCTGTTCTTGTCCAGGCATACCCCCAGATAGGTTACATTGTCTTTGGGGTGCACTTCTCCACCACATACCTGAACCTTGATGTCTCCTAGTGCTTGTCTGCCAGCCATCACAATAGCCTCACATTTCTGGGGTGCAAGTTCAAGCCCATTCTCTCTCATCCAGTGCTCAATCAATTGGGCACCACTGTTTCCCCACTCCATTATTGTTTGGGCATCTTTAGCTGTGATGACCAGTGCCAAGTCATCTGCATAGGCCACTGGTGTGACACCTTCAGGCCAGTCAAGTCGTAAAACCCCATCATATGCCACATTCCAGAGGGTTGGCCCAAGTACTGAGCCCTGGGGAACTCCACAGGTCACTTCCCTTGATTCACCATTGCTGAGAATCAATGATCATGCACTCAGGTAGCTCTGTAGCATCTGTAGCAAGTAAGGTGATATTCTTGCTTCCTCAAGCCTCTCTAGTATCACCCCCCATGGTATGCTGTTGAAGGCATTCTTTACATCAAAGAAGAGGACTGCTGGGATGAGTCTTGTCCTCCATGTACCAGCAGCAGCTCTCTGGACAATACTCATTACTTCCTATAGTGCAGTTATTGTGGAGTGTCCCTTGCGAAATCCATGCTGGTGAATGCTCAGCACATTTTTCTCCTCCAATTCAGCATGTAGGCATGGGAGCAGCATGCACTCCATGAGCTTCCCAGGTGAGTCAAGTAGACAGAGAGGGCGATGAGATCCTGATTTTCCTTTTGGTATCAGTTCCAGCCTTGCTCTTTTCCATTCTGCTGGGTAAACTCCCTGTAGCAGGATGCTATTGTATACTTGCAGCAATATACCTGGGCATTTCTTTGCTCCCAGGGTTATGACCTCAGCAGGAATCCCATCAGGTTCAGGTGCCTTATGAGGGCTGAGAGCTGCAGCTGCTTGAAGTATTTCCTCTCTAGTGAACTCTGGGACCTGCTGTACATCATACACCCTGTAGTTTGGCAGCTCCCTCACTGGAAACAGGTCGTTGACAGCAGTTGCCTGTATTTCTGGGTGCAGTTCAGAACAGCCCTTCAGTCGCTTTGTTGCAATCCTGTAGGCCTGTCCCCAGGGGTTTTCATCAAGCTCCTCACACAGTCGCCGCCAGATCACTTTCTTCTCAGCAGCAATGGCCTTCCTGAGGATCCTTCTTGCAGCTTTGTACTCTTCCTGTACAGAAGCAATGTCATCTGCTGCCTGTCTACGCCGTGCCCTAGTGAGCTGTCTCCTTTTCCTTAGCCTAACCAAAGCTAACCTAACATAACCAAACCTAGCATTGCTAGATTTTTAGCATTCCAATTCAGCAATTTTAGGGTAGGTTAGGTTAGCTTTGGTTAGGCTAGGCTAGGTTAGCTTTGGTTAGGCTAGGCTAGGTTAGCTTTGGTTAGGCTAGCCTAGGTTAGCTTTGGTTAGGCTAGGTTAGGTTAAATATCACAAACTGCAACTAGCCACACTAAATTGGTTCTACTCTCTGGCAGTCTGCTCAGGGGCAATCAATAAATGTTCAAAATGTGCTAGGTGTATAAAAATTGGCAGTTTAGGTTTTCACTTATGTTGTTTCACCCATAAACCTGTGAAAAATCTCTTAGAAAGAAGATTCTTGACATTTAAAACTTTGAACATAACAGGCTCCTTGTAATCACTAAGTAAGGGTTTTATTGATTAGCAGGTTTTTGGGTCAAATATAAAAATAATTGTGATAAAAAACAAATTAGCACTGCATTATGTAGGTTTATTCATGACACATAAGTTAATGGCAAGTTTGCCGAGTGAAATGCCATTAGATACACTAAAAAGAGTAAGATCAGCACTGATCAATTAAATCAGTAGCAGCAGTTTAAAATTAAAATATATGTAATGTATTAAACAAGTTTTTGACAATATTTTAATTTTCTACTTTTTTCATTTTTCTTGTCTTTGAAGTGAATTTCATGAAACTGACAGAAATCATTTTGATACAAGAACCAAATTAATAGCATTACCTAACTTTATCAATATTACAGTACAGAAATAATATTGATATTAAAAAGAGAGAAATAATCTCTTGAAGTTAAATTACTGCACATATTTAATATATCCTGGGAGTCTACTGGTGCATGAAACTACAACTGAGCATTTGATTGGTCTAATTACATCCACTATTCAGACTCATGGGCTCAGAATATGATCGTTATCATTGCTGGTAAATGGAATTTTACTGAAAACCAAACTTGAATAAATTAAATATTTGCAACATTTAATTTACCGGTAAATGGTAAAAGGCTCGAATTAACCAATGCAGGCTCCCATAGCATACCCGTTTTTACCGATGGCGCTGATATATTGATGACACTCCATTGATCTAACTATCTGTTCTCCTATGATGTTATGCTTAAGGTACTATAAAGGCTTTACAGAGCCATAGTTATGTTCAAAAGGTGAGTTTTTAATAATGAATTAATTAATTGAGACCGACACTTAAAAACTTGATAATTGTGATCAGGAGACATAATACTACAATTTAGTGAAGTTTCAAGTGATTTTTTTCTTGCTTACATGTGCGGTACAATTACCAATTGGAGGTTGCTAACAATTGTCTGTTATACGTCTTGTCCGGTACAAGTGTCAGTTACCTACAAATACTTTTAGCTGACAGGTGAATTACTTGTAAAAATTCCCTTCTAACTACAAGTCGAGTTTTGTGAGACGCTTTTAATCAGCTGTTGGATCGTTTCACAACCATACAAGTCTTATAGTAACAAGTGTATTCTCACAAGTTTACAAATAAATCGTCTGTCAGCTACAAGTGTTGTAGGTAATCAACACTTGTAGCAGACAAGACTTAGAAACTAAAGATTTTTTGTACCGAACTAAAAAACGTTGAGCTACAAGTGTTACAGTGTTGAGAGTTGGAAATAATGTTATTTATATCTTATTATTCTTTCTAATCTCATCCACTTCAATCTTATTTTATTTTTTCAGGCTATTGATAAAACTAAAAATCATAATATTTTATTCAGTACCCACTATAGAGGCTATGTCTTACTTAACAACCATGGTCTTTTATGGGGGGGGGGGGGGGGAAGGGCAAGTAGATGCAGTTTTATCCCCCTGACTGAAAAAATCTAGGAAAATCACTACAAAATATTCTATATTGAACCAAAACATTAATCGACCAGGTTGCTATCAAGTGCACCTTCCTTAGACAAGAACTTGAAAAGCTTCATTTGATATTATTTACAATAGCTTTAACGCTTTTTATGAGGTTTGATTTTCTACTCTTTTGACTCCCCTCCCCCGCCATGCCATTCTCATCGATAGGCGGGTAGACTAAGGGTTTGCAGGATTTTCAGCTCGCTAGTGTTTCTGACATTAGTTACAAGTATTTTACTTGTAGCCAACAAATTTCTCCTATTCTTTGTGAAACACGTGTTACTTGTGATTACAAGAGCTTTTTTTTTAAGAAGTAAACTTTACAAGACTTGTAACTTTGTGAAACGGGCCCCTGCAGAGTCGGATGGGTTGCGTCTTTAAAATGAAGTAAACGAACAGATGGGTTATGAGGTTCATATAATTTTCTTTTATTTTTTACAGGTTTGTTCTGGGTTTTTGATGGGCACAGGAATTCGTCACTTTCAGCCAATAACTGTGATTCGCTGGAGCACCGACGGCAGCCATGTTGTATGTGGTGGAGACGATGGCCTTGTTACGGTATGGAATATTGCTCGATTGATAACTCGGGATGTTCGACCGGAACCAGAATATACTTTTTGTGATCACAAGCTGCCTATTACTGATATCTCTATTGGAGGAGTCCACTCTAGAGCTAGACTTGCCTCTGTCTCAGCGGATGGAACATGCAGGGTAATAAATTTATTTGGTTTATAAACAACTTATTCACTAGAAAAGGAAAACATAGAGCTAACAATAATCTACAGCGTGAAACCACGCGTCTATTCATGATAATGTGGGCTATTTTTTGCTTTTATTAGAGAGATTTAACTTAAAAAATTAGCTTGTTAATTCTTTATCAGGCGCATGCGCCAACTACCGCTCATCTAAAATTAACAAGGCAGACAAGCTAGTTTCGTTATTATATTTGTACAAGATTTAGCTATGTCAAGATGTTGCTGCTGCAAATCCTATTAAAACTTAAAATAAGAGTAAATAGCAAAAAAAGTAAGTGTATTCCACAAGATTCAATTTATAAAGCGAATAAATTATGATTGATTGTTTAAATTATCTGTAGGCTATAATAGTCTCAACTAGCCAGTATATGACATGGTCCATATTCATGTTTTCCAAGCAATTTGATAGCCTACCCACCCATGGTAGATTTTCAATTTCGTGTGTGAAGAAGTGTAGCCTGAAGTAGCAAGCGTGCAAGTAAGTACTTCATTCGTACGTATATATGGTTTGAAGAGTATAAAACATTCAATTTAAATGCATTATTCATTATTGACACTCACCAATTCTTTTTCGTCTATGGTTTCTTCTATTTATTTTAGATTTACAGTCTTGCATCAGGCAAGTCGCTGCTTACCATTGTTTTCAATGAAGTACTGACGGCTGTAGCACTCAACCCAGTAGAGACCGATCTTTTTGTTGGAGGCACATCAGGCAACATCTTTCAAGTGCACCTTCAGGCACAGAGTGAAACGTCCATCGAACAAACATTTTTTGATCCACAGATGAAGCAAAATAACAAATCTATTTTTTCTGGACATGTAAAAGCAGTTACTTGCTTATCTTGTTCTGAAAGTGGCGCAACTTTATTATCTGGCTCAAACGATGAAACTGTGAAGGTTAGTCTTGATTATACTTGCAATGATTTTAAAAATATATGTGGATTAGCCTTCAATGTCTTATCTGACTCAAGCGATAACACTAAAGTTTTGTCACAATTTTAATTGTGCTTCATGTTTCAATATATTTTCTACAGTATTGAAGATTAATTATTTTGCACTTGCAAATAATCACTTCTTTTTTATCTTGATTGATGAAATAGATGATGTAAAAATTGGATTATAATGAATTACGGAGATTTTTTGTATTGCCAAGATACTTCACGATTTATGCATGCTTTATCTGTGAGTAACAACTGAAAGTCCATTGTAATATGTTGATATCTTGTAATGGCATTATTTAAAAATATATGATATTCTTCTTTATTCTGCTTTTTTGCATGCTATTAAATTGAATATTGAAAAGGAATTTTCCAGAGTAGTATGTTTTCAACTTCAGACAGATTTTTTTAACAGGAACTTGCAAGCCCAAGATTACATATGATCCAAGAATGTGAATTTTCCAAGATTGTTGAATAATTTGAAAATTGTTTGTAACTTTGTTGAATAATCCTTGAATTTTAGTTTGAACAGAAATTGAAGAAAAAAAAAACAAAACTACAAAATAGTTGTTGTTTTGATCAAACAATGTTCTGTGAGTTCTGTTGACCAATAATTGTTTACTAGTATTCTGATCTTAAATGTGGCCTATCTTGTCCTTTATGAAAAAAGTATTATTATTAGGCAGTTATTATTACGGTGTGGAACATAGCTGACGTCCCTAATTCATCAAGTAACAAATGGCTAGATTCAAGGTATTTTTAAAGATTTCAAATGCTGATCAATTTCAATTTCTTGATCGAAAAATAATGGAGTGGAGTATGATAGAACAGAGCGTAATTACAATTGAAATTTCAATATTATTGATTCAACAATATTTGAAAATCTCGAATATAAATTTATAGTAAATACTTTTTTATTTACAGTTGTGGCATATTTCTAGCAAGCAGTGTCTTAGAACTATTGGTATGAAAGGTGCTGTGACCAACTCGTTGTTTATTAGAGCAACAAAAAATATGTTTGATCAAAATGAATTGAAGAGAAGTGTTATTCTTCGTCCGTTTCAGAAATTCATTTCATCTGAAGAGCAGGTTAGTGCTTATTACTTTACTGAAAATATTGAAATACCTAAGAATCATGTTCTCACTGTTTTTACAAACGTCCTGACTGTTTCTTACTTTTTTAGTCTTGAAACGTGTCCAATCAAATAATTCCACAAAAGATCAGATTAGAAGTTTTCAACCTCATACTCCTTATGCTAAATTCTTCTTTTTCAATAAGTCAATATATTTTAATGAATTGAAATTAATGAAACTTTTAGTTTTTAAAAATTATTATTCAAGTCTCAATTATTTGAAAATGATCTCCAGCGTTCTCCATTTCATTCAGGCATAATTGAATGATTCACACACAGTTGTGAGCCCTTCCAGATTATTTTGTTTGTTGTTTTTCTTGGGTACACTTTTGATTTATGACATCCAAATTGAAAATCTCGTAACCAATCATTGTCAGATAATTTTCACTGTTGCTTGTGCTATAGTAGAAAAGGACATGATTTGGAGCATAATAATATTCTAAAATCTCAATTCACCATAACCAAGTTTTATAAAATAATTGTAGTAGTAACATCATTGTATAGCAGTGAAACATGGGTGTTATCCCATGTACTATTCAAGTGGTGTGCTATGGATTGTCATAAATGACATTTTCATTAAAAATTAAATTTATTATAGAAACGAGAGCCGAGGTGTTTCACTTCAGGCTTTCAAGGCGAAGTGTGTTATTAAACAATGATGACGTTCATGAGATCGACAAGTCTGATAGTGGCACGTTCATGCGAATTGTTTGAATGTGTTGATAAATATTAAAGGTATGTAAGAACGTGTCACTATCCAATCTTGTGAATATTAGGCCTCTTTTCTGGCATTGAAAGGAGTGTATGGACCACTTAAATAGACAACCAAAATTCATAATCGAGGAGTTCAACTCGAGAAGCCAGGAGAACGCTTCTTTCGACCAGTGGAGTGTTAGGCTTGCAAAACCAAGATCTTTGAAAACTCAATAAGTCTGTTACAGTCCGGGCAGTTTAAAACTTATTGGGGGATCGAAATTTTTCCGTTCCATTGGTCTACGAGTCCAATTACCCACAAACTCAGTTGGACATTTTGGAAGCAGAGAAAGTTTTCCTACCGAATTGTCAGCAAGCAGATTGTCAACTCTCGAGGGCAGTCAAGGAGTTATACAACGCTACGAACAACATTCTGATGAGTAATAATCAGGCTTTTACTTCCGAAGTTCGTGAAAAGGGACAGTCTTTAACACGAAAAACGAGAGCGGTTGAAGCGTTTGGAGATTTTCTACATTTTTGTTGCGGAACAGCTACTGATGGAGAACTTCATAAGCTGCAATTCAATGAAGAAAGGGTCACAGATCACTTGAATGCATTCCAAGGTCTAGTTCAGGATGATCACAAGGACTTAGTAAAGATATCAAGAAATTTAAGATTATTTGCTGGAAATTTTTCTCAACAATTTCACGAAGCCTACAATAATTTAAAGGTCAGTGTGGAATCCATCATCCAAAAGAATCGTAAGGAAGAAAATAATGATGTTATGGACCAGCTATTAGCATATGTGTTTCATATTTACACACATGTGAATATTTTAGCAAGACAAGAATTCATATCTACAGCAAAAGAGCGATGTCAGAAGAAAGTATTATTCTCTTCTGTAGTCCACTCAGATATTTTAAGGACTGATTTATTTAAATTGGAGAAAAGATATAAGCTAAAAGGATATCAGTTGGCTATTCCTCTAAATGAGTTTCAAAGATATTATGAGCTTCCATTGACAACGTGTTTCTTCAAAGACAATTCTGTTGTAATGAGTGTAAAGATTCCATTCATTTCGTCAGGAGGGCAGTATGATCTTTTCAAGTTCATACCTACACCACTCTACTGGAAGAACCAATCGTGTATGCTACAGCAGGAGGAGTTTGTGCTAGCCAAGCGCAGTGACAACGAGATGCAGATTATTTCCGGAGGTCATCTTCAAGACTGCAAGGTGCAGGAGGATTATATGTGCTATTTACCTCGACAGCTGCATGATAGGCATATGTCATCTAGATGTATGCATCATATACTTACTTCCGCTTCACTACAAGACTTGCAACGTTACTGTACATTCCAATGTTCGGCCGCAGGAGACATACTTTCCATAACGGAGCAGTCACCTACAGAATACATACTTTCCAATGTCCAACCCAATACGAGTATCATGTGTGAGGATGGATCAAACCATGGATTGCAGCAGCAGCATCCTGGGGCGTCGTTCATCAATCTACCATGCAGTTGCTCACTGGTAGAGAACAATCGTATCCTTATTAGAAAAACTTATCCTTGCGATTTAAGATCATCAGATAATCCAATTATCCAACATTTTTTACCTCTTCAATGGTTAAAATTTAATTCTCTAAAGATTGATGTGTTAATTCCGCATAGAAATCCGCATTTTAGTGAATTATCAGATATTTATAATGACAAATGGAATGTAACAATGCCAACCTTATTTGTTCATGATAGAATCGCTTCAGATATATTTCAAAAGATTGAAATTCCTAATGATTGGCAGAGTATTGTAAATTCAACTAGTTTTGTTTTCTATGTAGTTTTCGGTTGGTTGGGAGTTTTGACATTATTATGCACATATTTGGCTATAAAATTGTATATTTTTAAAATAGTAGCTTTCAAGTCTAAGCCAGCAGTGCATATATCAGATAATTTCATGTAAAATATTAATAGTCTAATTTGATAAGCATCTAGTAATCTTAGGTGGAATAATTGTTAGTAATTTAAATATGAAAATCGTTATTGTTAGCTTTCTTGGTTTGTTATGGGACAGAATTTGTTTAGATTATTTTTTTTATGACAATTAGGTGTGGCGTGTGCCCGAGTCATAATAAGAATGTATTGTTCAATAATTGTTTTCAAATGACCAGAGCGATGCAAGGCCGTGTCCTACTTTTGTAACGTGATCAAATGGTAGTTAAAAGTTTTGAACTATGTGCAAGTTCAGCATTATTATTGCTATGAAAAGTAAACAATGCAACGATTGTTCAACCAGTTGTAAAAAAAAAGAAGAAAATAAATTAGGTCGCATCCGCTCTTATTTTTAAAAGGCAAATTAGGTTATGATAAGCTTAGTAAAAAGGAAAAAAAGGGAATTGTAAAGGCATGTGGGTTTTATGGCGTCATCATTGAAAGATAAAAAAAAAAAAAAAATTTTTTTTGTTCCTCAAGTATGTAGAGTTACGACTGAGGGTCCAGTCTTTTCAGCTGGGCGGGTGATATGTCATAAATGACATTTTCATTAAAAATTAAATTTATTATAGAAACGAGAGCCGAGGTGTTTCACTTCAGGCTTTCAAGGCGAAGTGTGTTATTAAACAATGATGACGTTCATGAGATCGACAAGTCTGATAGTGGCACGTTCATGCGAATTGTTTGAATGTGTTGATAAATATTAAAGGTATGTAAGAACGTGTCACTATCCAATCTTGTGAATATTAGGCCTCTTTTCTGGCATTGAAAGGAGTGTATGGACCACTTAAATAGACAACCAAAATTCATAATCGAGGAGTTCAACTCGAGAAGCCAGGAGAACGCTTCTTTCGACCAGTGGAGTGTTAGGCTTGCAAAACCAAGATCTTTGAAAACTCAATAAGTCTGTTACAGTCCGGGCAGTTTAAAACTTATTGGGGGATCGAAATTTTGGCGTGTTAGCCAGCAATTCTACTGGGCGACAAGGGCATGTTCGGCTGATTTCTGAGAGTTGTTATAAGTGTTATAAGTGTTTGAAGTGGCCATAGACTCCTGGAGATCAAGGAAAGGAGAGGCAAGAATATCAGGTTAGTTTTTAAATATAAGTTCCAACTCATAATTATATACACGTCTTAAAATAGCAAGCCAAGCGAGTTAAATTTGATATGTTCTTTAATGTGTTGTAATATTATAATATATAAGATTATAAATAAACAAACTATAAAATTAGAAGTATTTTGTTGTCTATGAGTTACGACCCCAGAGTAATCATTCAGACAAATTGTTGATATTAAGAATATCAGGGTTACATAAATGGTGGTTACAGGATTTCATTAGTGTAGCAAGCCCTTTAATTGGATTTTTTTAAAAATCTGTTAGCCTTGTTTTCTTTTTACAGGAAAATATATATTTATTAATGTAAAGTTACGCAAGTTTAGTCATTTTATGATTCTTTTTACAATAATTGCTCTTATAATCGCTCTTGTAACTTACTTGTAAGCTTTTGTGTTGTTTGTTTCTGTTTTTTTTTTTTTTTTTTTGTTTTATTCCTGTAAATAAATTTCTTTCTTATCCAATCTTGTTGAAAGTTGGTCGCAAGCATGAGTTGAAAATTCTCTGTAAAACATAATGTGGGTTTAGCAAGATTGCTACAGGAATATGGACATTATGGTCATAGCTGAACATGGTTTCTATTAGATAGGCAAAATAAAACTGAAGTGGATGGTTTGGACCGGGGACGTTCCAGAAAGCGATGGATGGATTACAGAGGTGCAGAGGTTTGGAACAGGCAGTAATACCGGAACTGTGTTCCATAATAGTATATTATGTTACAAGTACGGGAAATGGTGTTTACCGTAAGAGTATGAAAAGTTCATGCACGAGACAGTCGAGTGCGCTATTATCATATGAGTACGGTGAACATCTTCATATTTTTCGTCATACGATAATACGGTATTCGTCATACGGTAATATCCATTACCGCACTGAAAAAGGATGCGGTAATGAAAATCAGCTGTTCTTTCTGTAAAAAGACTTTTATCGGTCAGTAAAGTGGTGATTATGTACGAGTGTGACGAAAAAAACGTTGTGTGCTCCATTTTCATATTCTACATGCGTTTTACAGGCTACCATTTTTTCTCACGTTTTATTGTGCTATTTCATTCTAAATTCATTATCATTGTTATAGTGTATAAAGAAACTCTTTTATTAGCATGGTTGAAAAGAATTACCATTGTTTCTATTTTGTCACCACACTATTTATGATTTTCAAACAGTCTGTTCAAAATTGATTCAGATGACATATGTCCTGCTATTATAATACTTTTCTACTGTCTACTAGGAAGTCTGATTATTAATATTTGAATTGTTTTGCTGAAGAACATGAGTGAAACTTGTGCGTGGTTGATGATAGAATGATGTTGTGAAACTTGGAGTTAATCGTGTTTTATCCTCAATTAAACCTAGACCTGGCATTTTTGTATCATTATTTAGTATCATAATTATTTTCTCACAAGTACTGCGCTTTTGTGGGAATCATCGTTTATAAATTTTCAATTATCATTTTATATCACTATATAAAATGCATCTCAAATACTGTAAAAGGATTCCATTTGCATTTTTTTTTTTAAATTGAACATGTCACTTTGTAACATGAGTAATTGTTTATTAATTGTCAATTACTAGTCCCAATTATTAATTCAAATCAATATAAAGTAAATGGTAATTCATTAATTTCAGTCACTAATCACTTATTTTAAATCAACAGGCTGAATACTGCATGGAAATATCTACGGATCATGACATCAGCTCAAAGTGGACTTCAGGAGACTGCGTCTCCATCAAGCATTCCAGGAGGTTTACAATTGAAAATAATTATGACGAATCTCATATGGAAGACATGAAACATGAAATCAGCAGACTGCGTGACATCAATGAGAAGTTGTACAATTTCAGTGTTGACTATCTTTTACGGAAGAGGCAAGAAAGTTGAGGTACTGTGAGCTTGTATTTGTAAATAAGTGTTACTGTAGATTACTCTTATTGAATCGGTCATTTCAACAAGGCCATACGTCCAAAAACGACTTTTCAGGGACAAGAAAATAATTTGCACTAGAATCTGCACCTAGTTTCAGAAATATCACGCAGTTATCGTCAAGTAAAACTGGTATACTTCTTTATTCATCACCTTTGGTTGGAAATAACTTATAATAAGGTTCAGTATTGAGTATTTATTCTGTTGAAATGGGCTTTTCCTTTGCACTAATGTTTGTATTATGATCCAGATGTTAAGAGTATTATTTATGTTATCAAGCAAATGAGTTTTTGTGGGGTTTGCAATAACATAAAAATACTATACAAGAAAATAATGTTTTCATTACAAAAATAAATCAAAATATAACATGAAATCATCCCTGATTGAAATATATTTTCCAGATATCTTCTTCCTGTTCTTTGTTGGTTAGAGACCAGGTGGAAAGCAGTTTCTTATAAACCATCAGAATGTACTCCATCATTTTTTGTAATAAAAATACACCTTTCTTTTTTGAAAAAGGAAGTATAATAATAAAGAGTATAATAATGAATTTCAGTAAATATATCAACATGAGTTTAAAAATTAATATGACAACACTGTCTTCATAGCATTCATTATCATTATTACTTGTAATCAACATGAATTCCAGGATATCGCCCAAAAGAGCATAGTGTCTTCACACTTCAATAATTTTAGTCTGAGTCACTGTCTAAAATCTGATCCGGGTCATTTTCAGCTGCATCCTCTACATTTTGGTCATTGTCTTCAGCCTCATTTTTAGCCCAGTCAATAAAGGTTTTGTGTCAGAACTAATTAGTGAAAAGCTGAAAATTTTCCTGATGTTATATTAGTATAAGATAAGTATGTGCACAAAAGTCCCCGCCCCTCCCCCTCTTGCTTCCCACCCCATGCCCCCCAAAAAGTACCGTTTTTGGGTTCCTCAATCATATCTCAAAAACGGTTGACCCTAGAGTAAAATGTTTCGAATACAAAATGAAGCTTACTAAATTTATTATAATATTGGTTCTTTATAGTTTTGTCGTTAATTCAATAGTTTCCAAGATACATGTCGCTGAAAACCGATAATTTTCTAAAATATCCTCTCCACCACACTTTTTTTGTCAATTATTTGCTTCTAGTAGCTCTTATGATAGTTTCACGACGAAACTGTAATGAAGAAAGTTGTAGAGAATTGAATTATCTTCAATTCGATGTAACATAATGATTATTTATCCCTGAAAATTCCGAAGCTATAGGGGGGTCTTACGTATACACCCATTTTGAACAAGAAGTGAGTATTATGATGCAACCATGTTAATATTGTATAGTGGATGAATATGCGATTCCTATACACTTGAAACATTGTAAAAGGTTGTAATGAGTTGAAATACTGAAAACCCTCCCAGGACCCCCCCCCCCCCATTCCATATAGCATTCCGTACAGTTTCACAGCTAAACTGTAATGAAGAAAGTTGTAGAGAATTAGATTCTCTTCAATTCTTTGTGTTATAATGACAGTAATAACATTTTTAATGTTCATAAAGAGAGCCAGTTTTGGTTCGGGGGATAATTCCTAACCCTTACTTATTCAGGCCTTCCATTATCCACCACCTATGGACCCATGTCCTGGACTGGCTAAAACCGGCAGGTGTCAAGCAGCAGAACATGTTTTGCTTACTGTCAAACACCATCATGGACCACCCACCCACCTCTCAAATTACTATTTACAGAATAAACAGATAAACTTTTTGCTATACAGTACTCACTTTTGGGTTGCAGATGCGTTTCAAATACTATTGTTCATCCTCAGCGTTCATCCACAATTAACTCTATATACAATACAGACGCACAACTATAGTGTTTCACTTTTATACATGAATACAGTAGAAACATTCTTCATACTGTTTTATTCCAATCCAGTCTCATCATGATCATCAATTATTTCATCAACATTAGGACTGTTGTCACAAGAAAGTCCACTGCAGTGCTCACACATGGCAGAGCAATTAAGTCCTACTTTCCGACACCCACAATATTTAAGACAAGATGTCTTACAGCTGCAAGACACAAGGTGCAGAAGGTCATCAGGTGCAAAGAGTTTGGTACTTTGTATTGGTATTAAACTTTTCCTGTAACCACCATTTTCTTTTACCATTTCTATTTTCCAGCCCCAATCTGTAGCATCTAATCTGTTTCCAAGCCATGTCTGCACTTGTAAATAAACCCTGAACAAATGCTGATGAGCAGCTTCAGACGTTGGAGGAAGCTCAGCGAGGTCAAAATTTGATCTTAGTTTGGATTTTTTTGCCAGTTTTGTGAACATGAAGTAACGAGCTTCATTGAGGTTCATGTGTTTTTCTGTCCATACAGATGCAAAATAAAATCTTCCCCATTTCTTTTCAGTTCTTCTTGGATGCATTTTGCTGTATAAATAATGACGCTTGTGTTTGAGCTTCTTCTGAGTTCTGAACAATTTCCAAAGATATCACAACCTGTTATGGCATATGCAAACAGCAAAAACTTCCTTGTATCTTTAACCTTATTGATGATTTTGGAAATGCTGTAATTCACTTTTCCATGCAATCTTCCAGTTACCTGTTTGCAAAAGTAAATTGCTTGATTCTCAGGTGCAAGAGCTATCAACAATATCAACAAATCAGTGTCTGTGCCATACAACATAACATTTTGTTGTCTCTTTACTATTCCAGTCATGACAATAGAAAGAACGAGTAACGAGCGATCAAGTTAAAACCAATGAGAAGTGAAATACATCCAATTAATAAATTAAGATCTGTTTATGGGGGTACAAATGCCTATTACCAGAATCACTTGCCAATGAAAACATATTTTTTGAATATTTCAGAATGAGCCCAGATACCTTTCATTTTATTCTGTCAAAAATTGAACAAAGGTTGACTAAGAAGTGAACAATTACCACAAAACCCCTATTTAGGCAGGCGATAGGCTGGTCATCACATTATGTTCTGAAATAACACAATAAATTGGAAACACAATTTTTCTACCTATTTTTATTTATTTAAACATCTTGTAAAAGTAATACAATTCAAGTAGACTGTTTAATGATTTTAAGGAATAAGCTAATATTAAATATCACTGTAATAACATAATACATTTTAGATGTATTTAGTATTAGTATTTAGATGTATTATTTTAGTTTAAAAAAGTTTAAAATGTGAAAAAACCTACTTGTATAAAAAATTGTGCTCAAAATCAGAATGAAACATTTTTCTATCCTGTGAGCAGGGTGAGCTCAGAAAATTCATCTTCATTTTGTGGAAATGATTGAGTGTTGGGCTGATGTCCATAGTTCTGATGATATTTATCAACTGATGGGAGCCTACTATGATATGAAAATGTTGACAGAGCTGGGGATGGCTGTGGAGTAGATCTACCACCTGTCAAAGTTCCTGGAGATAGCTGCTGCAAAGTTCCTCCCATGAAAGCAAACTCCTCAGCAACTTGTTGAATGTGGCTCTGGAATCTGAGTTTATATTCTGTGGGTATTTTTGACAAAAATGGAAGCAGGCTTTTAAAAAACATCATGTCATCATTGTCACATCATGTCATCATTGTCAGGTCCCCACTGAAATGCACTTTGGATAGAAGTCCTATAGTGTCAACTTTTTGCTGCTGCTGTTGTAAGATTCTTTCATTATATAATGTGTTGGTTGTCTTCTCTTCCTAGGTTGACTTGCAGGGGGTTTTCAGGCTGGTTTTATGCAGCAGGTTGAGTTTTGGTCACATTCCCATTATGAACTTCTTTTTCTGCTATATTTAAATCAATGTTGTCTGGTTCTTGTTCATCACCATGTTCAGTCACATCATCTTCCCATTCAGCTTCTACATCATCTGTAACAATAGCTACTTTCGGGTTTAGGTTGCTTGAAGAAGCTCTAGGTTTGACTATATCTGTTGAAAATATAATTTGTTTAAAATAAGGTAATTTGGGTTTGGTAGCTGTTTCTGCAGCATCTGATCTTGATGGCCTTATTTTGCTGCATTCAATGTTGAATTGATCCCATAGGTATTTCGATTTCTTCCTCATTACACCTCTTGAAACCAAATAAAAATAATCAAATTGATGTAGAGTATTTGTTTCAGGTCTTTGTCTACTGGTATGTCATTTCAAGGGTTGGCGTTCAGCTTTAGAATGGGGAAATCGGCAGTGGCTATGATAGTAAAAGAGATGGCTACTGCAATATGGGAAGAGTTACAAGCAAGTTATATGCCAACTCCATCTGTAGAATATTTTGAGAGAATAGCTAATGATTTTTCTGAATTCTGGAATTTCCCACATGTGATAGGGTGTCTTGATGGCATACATGTGACAATAAAGTGACCAGATAACAGCCTCAATGTATTTTAATAATTTTTCCAATCCTTTGTCTCAGGGTAGTGACTAATTCCATCCTACCTTATTTCTTCAACACATCCTGATCTTGCCTTCTTTTTTAAAGGTTCTTTTAGAACATTTGAAGGTTGTCCAGGTTTCT
Organism: Conomelus anceps; assembly: GCA_948455865.1. Taxonomy (NCBI): domain Eukaryota; kingdom Metazoa; phylum Arthropoda; class Insecta; order Hemiptera; family Delphacidae; genus Conomelus; species Conomelus anceps. Next base: position 28,071,609 of record OX418217.1, read on the forward strand.
TCTGTGAGCTGGCAATACTAATCAATGTATTGGCTGCATATTAAGCTTTGAATTCAAAAAATGGTATTGCATTTCTTGGTTTTCCTTGAATATTATCCATGCATTCAACATGCTGACATGCAAAAAATGGAAGAAGACTCAAAAAGAATTTCTTGTTTTTTAAAGCATGTGGGTAATGTGTTACCATGCAGTTGCTCATATCAGCACCTCCCATTTTTTTTGTTATAATAAGACACAGAAAACAGTTTCTTGATGATTGAATACTTCCTATTCTTCCTGTCCCATTTTTTGCCTCATCCTGTGGTATGTTACCACCAAACATTAGCATTGTATGTACAATATTGCCATCTGCTCAGTGCACAACAGTGATATTATCACTGCTGTTTGTTACACTTACAGAACCTCTACCATTTTTCAGAAGTTCTTTGCCAGCTGTAATTTTCCTATCTGCCCCAACTAATCTATGTGCTCACACAGTGCCTAATACATGAATGTATTTTCCTTGCAAACATTTCAGCAACATATGCTATAAATAGGTTGTCAATACAACCACATCATCAACACGACCTTTTGTCATATTGTAAAATTTGATGATATTTGGCTTCTTTTTATCTCCAGTCTCCTCATCAATTGAGTTATCCTCCAAATGCATGGTTGATAGGAGAATTACATTTCTATTTCTATTTCTTTCTTTTTTGCATAAGATAAAATAGTTTTGTTTTTCTGATGAGCAAAAATTGATGATCTTTCTGGCTCTCTCTTGGAAATGAAGTGTGGGGAAGCTCCTTACAGTTCTTCAAACTGTACCATTAAAAAACATTGGATAGGCCAATTTCTGTTGTTTCATTCCATTCTTGTTTTTTTTTTTTAAATAGTAACAGTGGGCTGCATGAAAGCTATGAAAGCAGGCAGCAAATCTTTTAAAAATAAAAAGTAAATTAAAAAAGCAAACAAATCAAGCCAAAAATAATGTCAGCTAAAAATATACTACAACAATTGAGCAAAGTGATCCTAATAAAGTTTATTGCTGCTTGTCTGTGGCTGTCTTTATTTACTACCTACGATATTTCTGTGCTCACTCATCCTGTTATGTAAAGAATAAGCATACGTGCATACCCCTGTTTTAATGCATATAAGGTAATGGTATGATTAAAATCTTAGTTAATACCTTTCTCCTTTTTCTAACGTTTGTACTTGAAAAAGTTTACAGTATATTGTTTAGTTTGGTATCAAAATGAAGTTATGAACCTATGAAATAATTTTCAGCTGGTTGTAATATTGGTGATAAATAATTAATCACATACCAAAATAAAATTAGGCTACCTAATAAACAATTTAAGTTCAAAACTTACACTTTAAAAACATTAATATATCTTACAATACTAGATCCACTCAAAGAGAGTAGTAAACTTTGCATGTACTGGTAATAAAAAGAATAATGTAGTGTATGTACCGGCTTGCATTGTAGCCTCCAGCATTAGCAACCATGCTTTAACAGTCTGTTGAATATTTCATCACTGTCTTCCAGTTCTAGTGAAACATTATTTACAATTTTTACAGCTTCCAACTCAAAACAAACTGCATTTCCTGGAGTAATTTTTCCTTGTGTATCAGCAATGATGTTAGTATCCTTATATACTCATTTTCTACTTTTCTAGCCCTGCTATTGTTGGTGAAGAAAGTATTGCTTCCAGAAATTTTTTAAAAATATATCAATATATTTATATTGAATATATCAATTTTTCTGTACCACTTTATACATTTATAGTGTGGGCTGCTATAAGAGGACATTTGATCAGACAAGTCAATGTAGCCCTTCCCTATAATCAGCTACAACTTCTGGTTTTAAAATAACTTTGCCATATCTAATTGTTTCAATAAAATTGTCTGTGTTACATGTATGCAACATCAAGACATCACGCTTGACTTTCCATGTCAAGACTAGAACATTATTACTTTTTCTTGAAATAATTTCTCCATGCCCCAGCTTTGCCTGAGTGAACATTTTTGGGGTTTTCTTTCTGTTAGCTCTAAGTGAGCCAATAATGTGTATCTCTTGAGATGAGTGTATGTGCAAGATCTATGCTTGTGTACCAGTTATCTACTACCAAAACTCTACAAAAGCCCAAATACTCATCCATTAAATCCATTACAAATTTTTAGTAACTAAGGTAATCTCTGAATGAAAATCAAGCATTTGTTGTTTTCTCTGCCTGAATATAATATGAATTTCAATGTATAAAATGGATCTGAACATAATTTAAATAATTTTATGCCGTATTTATGGTGTTTGTTTGTTGTATTATCTAAATACAAGATGTCCAAGGAAGGGGATCATCATTTCATCAATGCATATAAATTTTGATGGAGGTACACACATCTGAAATTTCATGGTCAGCATATCAATCAAATTTTTAATTTTGAATAACTTATCTGCTTGAGGAGTTTCTTGATTGTTACTAACATGTAGCATACAAAGTAAATTAAATCTATCCAGGCTCATGATTTTCCCTAAATGTGAAGTGAACAAATTGTTTGACCTCCAATAATCGCTTATCTTTGGCATCTGAACAAGTCCCATGTGTAGCAAAATACCAAATAATCCTCATTTCCATTATATATGTAGGAACCACCTTATGCAGTCATGATTTTGGCAGTAGATTGGATGCTGATCAGAATAATGATTTGTTTCAGTAACAAAATGAGTTAGTATTTCTGAGTCAAAAAACAGTTCATAAGATTCCTGTAAAGCACAATCTCCCATTGTGTCAATAATCCTACATTTAGATCATCCAGATTACATGGTATAAACTGGTGTACACCATCAGGTGGCCTCAGTAAAAGTTCTGATAGGTTATTGTTTATCCTAGCTCTACTCACTGTCTCAATATCACTGTTAGTTTCTTCATCATCAATCAAATGTCCTGGATTAGTATTAGAATTATCTCTACTCACAGTCTCTGGATCATTGTCAGTTTCTCCCTCTACTTGCAAGGTTTCTGGTCTGTAATCAAGGTCAGCATCTGAGTCATGAAGATCAAATACTTCACTCACATCATCACTTGTAACAGAACTAAGTTCATACTTTTCCAGCTCCATCCTAATTTCATCCATTGATGTACTGAACTTATTACTCATCATGAATTATATCTATAGTGTTATATTGTAGAAATCATTATAAACTCTTATTCAAATAGCTACTCATTTAAAATTAATGGCTTCAAACTGTAGGAGACAAACATTATTTGCACCCAAAGATTAAACACAACCTCACTCCATTAACAACAACAACAACTGCTGTTCACCATATTGGAATTATTATTATTATTATTATTTTTTTTTTTTTGAGGATGAATTCAAACAAGCAATTGGGTTGACTGACATGGATTCTGCATCAGCTGTTCAATAATACTGACATGGATTCTGCATCAGCTGTTCAATAATGCATTATTAGATTTGTTTAAAATTTAATGTAAAATATTGTTTTTGTCTGATAAAAGAACAAAAAAAGAGGAAATTGTTTGCGTGATAAAATCTTATGTATTTTCTGATCAAAATCAAATATCATCTTTAGAATAATCAATAAAATAAAATTATAATAGTAATTCAAATCAAATAATTATCAGTCATAATAGGTGGTAAGTTACATTAAGATTATTTAACATTAATTTAAATATGTAGCACAAAATACTCAAGTTAATCATTTACTGCAATTACTAATTCAGAGAACCTGTGACATTTTTAATATTATTTGAGGTTTAGAATAGACAATAAAATAAAAGTGTAATATTCAAAAAAGTCAAAAATCAAATATTAAAAATAAAAAAAGACATCATAATAGGTGGTACAAAAATGTTGTTTGAAAGAAATGTCAACAATAGGCTCATCTTCCTCAGATTCTAACTCAGGTTCATCATTATCATATTGTCTGAACAGCACTTCTTTATACCACTGGAGATCAGGACAGTTTATCCACTCATCACCAAAGTGCTTAGTTAATAAAGATTGCTCTCCTTTAAATTGGCTGGGTTGACTTTAACCCCTAAAGGAAGATCAGCAGGAGTGATATTCTGAGTTGTTCCGCCTGAGAAACACTTCTTGACCAATTTCAATATAGTAACTGGGTTTGCCTTGAACCAGGGCATCACCTCTCCTTGATTTTGTAATAATCATTCACTTTGACTCCTTAAAAGGAAAGTGCCACTTGGATGTGGGTTTCAAGACAGTTTTACTTGCATTTTTCCAATACCTCACATTGAAGTCTCCTACTTTTATTATTATCCATTATTAGTACCTACTATTATAGTACCCACTGTACTGTCCACCGCTGTTAACTTGTCCTCTGGAAGGAATGCAATCGATCTATTTTTAGATGTGACACTGGAAAACCAGGCAGTGAGAATACAAACACTATGGTCTATTAGCCTTTGCCAAATTTTGGAGTAATTTCTATCTCACCAAATCTGTAATTTAACTAGCAATCTATAAGTAAAATTACATCCCGACATTTTCAGTCCTTATAGAAAAAAACAAGGGTTTAAGATTTAAGAAAAAATTCAGCTTTTTCAATAAAACTAAAAAATCTCAAATAAATCGATTTTTTCCAAATATCTCTTCACTCAGGCTTATAGGAAGTACTAAAAAGGGCGGAATTTATGCCAAAATAATGGGGATAATGTGTACTTTCTATTTGTTCTTCAATATTGTTCATCCAACTTATATATATATTTTTAAATAAATTAAAATTCACATCCATGTTGTGATGATTGGACTAACATAGAATTTTCAACATGGTAGAAACTTTTTTGTTTTAAGAGATAAGTGGGTGGTGTAATCAAGAAAATTGTACAGAAATAATTTAAATTATTTTTCCAAGTGTCAAAAGTGATGGTTTGAGGACCCCTAAGCCATTTAGAGATTCAAAATGAAGAGCCCATAGAAATTAACCTGAATTTTCCAATGTTGACCATTTAAGACTCAAAATATCTATGAAATTTGGTTCTTATATTGCATAATAGAAAGCAATATTTTTTGAACAATATGAAGTTTTCAAAATTAATTTCTGATGAGTAGTTTTCAAATGGTGGCCAGTCGAAGCTATAATAGGTAGTTGATTCTACTTCTTCAGACACAGTGGTCGGTGCGACCTGATCGGTCTGAGTAAACCAATCACTGTGTCTGAAGTAGCACACACACCAGTGTGAAACAATTGTCACATAATAATGTGAGTAATAGTTCCACATAAAAGTTATTTTAATAAATGTCAATGATATTATAATATTCAATACCCATTTCACTGAAATATTAATGAACCATTAAAAAGTACACAGTCTCCCCATTATTTTGACATGAATAATATATCCTATTCTAGTGCATCCTATGAGTCGATGGATAAAATTCATTTTATGCGATTTACTTTTCTATACTCAAAAATTAGTAAAGTTTTAGCAAACTCACCTACAACAACGGTGTAGCCAGCTCCTCATCGCTATCTGATTGGAGATCAGGTTGAAGAATCTTCATCCCCACTGAGGGAAATAATAAGATTATCAATGGTATCTGACATGATTCCATCCTTCTCCCAATATTGTCTCTCTAATCTGTTAACATGGTCACAGTATCCTTCCCAATCAGATTTTGTTACTGTATCAATTGCGCAGTCAGTTAGTTCATATAAATTGGTTAAGCTCAAATCACTGCAGTTATTCTCCCTTATAAATTGTTTGACTGGCAATGCTGGATGATTTCTCAAATAATGAGTTTTAAGATTCTTCAAGATGATCTTTTTGGAACAAACCAAACAAATTACTCACCCACTGGATGAAACCATCACAAACACTGCATGTAATCACAACAATGTTATGATCATGACCTCTAGGACAGAACCAAAAAAACAATGCTGAGGTTAGATAGTTTGCTAGACTGAAACAACTTGGTTGACACATACCAGCAGCAGATCATGTGCAGTAGAAGTTTATGCATTGGTGCATTTGAGTTCACTTTCTGTCAATAATTGATATTTGTTTTCAAGCAATCATATTGGGTTCAAATATGCCTACTGTTATGTTATTGTATTGCTTTGGTAATTCGGTTATTCTATGGAATGCATAGTTTCTCACAATTGATGCACCAAGTATTAACTCAGCTGCTTTTGTTTGTATAAAGCATGACATTGTGTAGCATTTTAGATTGTGGAATGGAGATTTATTTCTGCAGAAAATATTCTTGTCAACCTACTACAGAAAATTTTCTGCAAAAAATAATTTCATTATCTGTAGGATTTTCTGCAGCCACAGCAATGGAAAAGCAATCAGTTGGTCAGGCTGATCTTTCTGCAGCCCTTGTAGTTTTTATGTGACAATGTTGCACTGTTGCCTGTAGTTCTGTTAAGGGGTTGCTGAGGCGCCAGACTTCATTGAGCAGTCAATTTTCTTCTCCTTTTGCACATTGCACCTCAAACTATTGATTTTTTAACAAAGGTCTCATTTGCATCAGGCTCTATTTCCTTCAATTTATTCACTAATTTTCTGTATGCAGCATCTCTCTTGTCTATTGTGGTAGTCATTCCCAGGTGACAAAAAAACACTTGAGGAAAACGTTCCAAAAACTTGCCATGACAGCTTGGAACACCTTTTTCCATTGCAAACAAGCAAGCTTGTGGAAAGCATGAGGCAAGATTTCTAGTTCCCAGTTGAAACACTTGACACAAGCTTTCCTCAACAGTTGAAGGAAAACTTGAACAAAAGGCCTTTACCAAGCTAATCATCAGTTCATCAGTTCTTTAGTGGAGATCCTCTTGCAACACGTGCCTCCTTTCTATTATACAAAACTTACCTGATACAAGAAAAGAACTATGATTAAAAGATAATTAACAGTAATGACTAAAACAGTGTATACCACACACATAACCAATAACAGCTACAAACCAGAACCACAACAAAATGGTGTGGAGGTGTCAAATGCCTAGTGAGTGAGGTTTGATGCTTCTAGTGCTGCAGTGGAGAATCAGGAGAGTTTCTCCTTGATCCTCAAAAACTGTCAGCAAGCTTGTCCAGCTCTATGAATGGAAGGCATTCTACAGCAAGCTGTCCACAAACTTGTGGCAGACTTTACATTGGCATACTTTCCAAGAAATGCTTGCCCCACATGTTTGGCAAGTTTAGTTAAAAACGTTTCTCCTGCCAAACAAAGGGCAAGGCTTTCAGTAAGCTTGCCTGCTACCTGGGTTGTCATTCACTTTCCACAAGCAAGTTTCACTTTTATAAATTTCAATGAAATCATCAAGAGCTTCATTATTTCATTGCAACATATTTCTAATAAAACAATTTCTAGTAAAAAATAAACAATATGGAACTATAATTATTCTTTCAGGGCAGCTAACTGTAAACAAATTTTTGATAAAAGTTTACATTATGTGGTTCAGCAGAAAATCTTATAAAGCCTTTACTGAATTGTAGTTCTATGCCTCCTGATAACAATTATCTAGTTTTTAAGGATATATCAATCAATATAAACTAATCAATCAATAATGAACACTACTAAACTATTGATACTACAGTATTTGAGAAAGTCTAAATTGAAGTAGATTTCCTAACATGACATGTAATCAGTTCCAAATCATGTTTTTTTATTTCTAATTTTAATGGCCAAATGCCATTAAAGCTAACCTGGAAAGATTCAGCCTGAAAATTGACTACTATATGTTTGAGGTTATGTGCACATGGTGAGTTATTAATATTGATTAATTAATTTCAAGTGTTACATATGTCCTTAAAAATGTGGTAATTGTTATCAAGAGGCACAATGCTACAATTCAGTAAAAGGTATTACAACATTCCCTGCTGACCCACCTAATGTAAACTTTTACAACAGGAAAGTACACCACTGACCAACAGTCACCAACAACACAAACACACACTAATCAGAATTAAATAATGTTTATCAACATAAATCAAAATTAAAAAGTTTAAACCTTTCAAATTTTGAACTGTTCTTGTCATAAGGACAGTAGAAACTGAGACCTGTTCAGGTTTCTGACACACTCACATAAAGTCTCCTCGGCCTGTCAGGCAGAACTGATCAAATATTCATCAGTTGTCAGGTCGCCTGAAAGGCAAGTTATTCCCACCACACACTATCTGGTATATGTGAACAGGCAAACTGTTCAGGTGTGCCTTGGCTTGGCCAGCCTTAGTGTGGGTTGCATGACCATCTAGAATTGGTCTGGGAAACTAAATAACACTTTCAAACCATGACAGGAAGATGGCAGGATAATACTTTGCAATGCTTCCTGGAGGTGCCTCACAAATAATTATAAGTGGGGTTTCTTTTGCCCTAGGCCCTAGGGAAAACAAACATTGGAGGCATTTAGTTACCTGCAGCACTCCTCAAACAATAATCCCAGTATGACATAGACTCATTAGCAATCTTTAAAAATCTATGAATAATGAATAGCAATATTTGAACTGTGTATATTATTTAACATATCAAAAATGAATGACTGTACTATTAATTGATTGCAAATATATCAAAATAATATTAAATAAATTTTACTGCAGAATAATGATAATTTTTTTCACAATTATTGTATAACAGAATAACAGAAATATTACAGTAAATTACTGTTATAATTAAATGACATTGATAATATATATCATTTCAATTTATTCAAATATTTATAATTTATTATAATAATAAAATTATTGTAATTATTATATGATAATAATATTATTAATAATTAATATAATACTGTAATAACCATTTCAGTAAATTAGTATGAAATAATAAAGAAAACATATGAAGAGAAATATGACTAATACAATGTAAATGAAATATAAAAAGAAATGCAAGAAATATATACAGATTAACCCTAGGCTAGTTATTGAAATTATAAGTCTATATTATTTTGTACTATAGCACAAATTTCTATTCTATTTCATGTGAAATTGTGCAAGTCTCATTGCTTTGACAGGCACAAATAGATTTTGCACTTAGAGCACATAATGAATGTCTTTCCTGTGCATCTGTCATTTTTGCACCTATTTTGAGAGGTTTTGAGCTGACTTCAACTAGGTGGTGCATTCCATCATACCTCACATCCATCACTGGTTTGATAGCTGCAACTCGTTTGTGGTGTGTTGCAGTTGTTGCTTCTTCAGTGAAAGAAGCAAAAACTGCAACACTCTCTTCTTTGTAGTTTGTCTTCCTCCAACAATAAGGGCTTCAGCAACATATTGACAGAAGTAGATGAGATCCATTATTTCTTTGGAAGGTAGTTGTTGTCTAGCTGACTTTCCTGTAATCCAGCCATGAATTTGTGACAGCTAAATCAAATCAAGGGCATGTGTAAACATCCTCAGGGTCCATTTCTTGCTTCTGATGAATGTTCTGTAGAGTGTGATACCATCCCCATATAAGTTGCCTAATTCTCAGTTTAGCCTTGCCATGTTTAACCAAGACACTAATTACATTGCTGGCCACTAGATTGCACCAAGCATTCTCTTCCCTTTTCGTTTCTATTTGATGTAACCTCTCACCCAAGTTTTGTGTGTGGCCAACTATATTAGCTGACCACCTACTCATCTTGATATCTGAACAATTCTAAATAAAAGATCAACTAAAGCTTGTGACTACTTCTGAGAGTTTATTTTGTCTGGTCTTGTAACCACTTTGTGAAGTGTTTCTTCTTGAACCTGAATTCCTTCCAGTAACCCAAGTATTGGGGAATTGGGTTGCCAACCTGTGCTCTGTCCATGCCAGTAGCTCAAGCAGGGACTTGAAGGACTCACTAAGCTGCCTGCAGCAAAGGCACCCATGCTCTGCTGACAGCCAAGGTGACATCAAGTGCAACAAGAAAATCCAGTTTATCAACTTCTCCCATGCTGGCATTATACAATTGCACACATTGTGGCCTAGGAACATCTATGATGTTCCCAGCTGACATTTATCAATTTTACCTTTTCCAACAAAGTCTGATCCCAATGTGACACAAGAGTTGTCAGACCAATTAGTTCGGATGATTTTATCTCTGCTCACAACTTCATCCACAGATCCATGGGGCAATTTCTTCATTTCTTGGTCCATCTACATGAATGGTACCCACTGCATAGATTTCGTTTTTCATCACCATTGAAAAAGAGCATAAGTGCTGAAGAAATTGTCAAAATATAGTTGGCAGATTGGATGCAGCCTATCTGATAGCTGCATCACTACAGTGGCTCCTAGCCCAAATTGAGAATATTCACTTTTCACTTCGGTAGTAGATCCTTGATAGATGAGGAAGTCCAGTATTGTTCACTCTCACCACAAAGGACATAGATTTTCACTACCCACTTTGTAGGCTTATTCAGATCCTGCTTAACATCCAGGGAGCCTTTGAAAGGAACTATCTGCTCATCAATGCTAAGCTGGCAACTGGCAGTTCATAGACCTTTTTCTTATGGAGTTGTAGATTGGTCATATTTTCAAAAACCTATCCTCATTTGTAGCTGGCTTTTTTTATTATTTGATGACATGAAAGCAGGTATAAAGTTTGAAAAATCTATTTTTTGTTACACTTGATAGAAAGTAGCTACTTTCCATAGATTTGTCACTTATGGAAAGTGCCTCTTTTCTGTACTAGATTGGAAAAATCAGCTGACAAATAGGGCCTTATAGCCGTACAAGATAGGAAAAAACATATGGAGTGCAGAAATTTTTTTTCTGTTGACTCACATATATATATTATAGTATGTATAGATATAGTAAACTCATTACATTACTCATTACCTATGACTCAATACCTACCCGTAAGGGTCTCCCCACCACGAAAAGCCATACGAATTTACTTTTACTCAATACCTGTCTCGAATATTATCCAGCTGATTGCACTAGGCTATCATTATTTTGGTAAAAATCTAGGAATTCGCCCATCAAATTCTGAATCTAAATAAAGCAGCTGATTCACTTGTCTTGAATACTTTTGAATATCTCTCATATTATCCAGCTGATTGTATCATGCCTTTCTATCAAGTGTAACAAAAAATATCATACATTACATGGCTGTAAACTTTTTCCGGTTCTCGGCTGCGCCTTGTGCATAAACTATCATATGCTCGACCGGCAAAACGCTATTTTCCAGCCTAGTAACGTAATATACTATATAGTGATCCCAGAATCTGATATTAGTGGAATCAGGTATTGTGGCACCCAGTACATTTGTACTCTGGGGTACCCCAAGTTACCCATAGCCAGATGTAGGTTATTCCTATGAATATTTTTATTTTGTCTGTTGAGGTTGGGTTAAAATTTATGATGCTTTTACTAATTGCATAGTAATTTGTACAGTCAACCATCTGTACTATCATCTCCTGTGGAATATACTTATAAAAAGTTTCTATTGGATTCAATGAGCTTATTAATTTGTCATCATGTCCTACCTCATACTCTTTGACTATGTTGGGGTTGTACTCTCCTCTCAACGATTTCACATGCTTTTCTTTTTGGTGATATTCATCTCCTGGAAATATTCCAACTGGAAGTCCTTGAGTGACTGGCAAAACAACAATGACTGGCAAGTTGCTGGAGCACTATCTTCAATCTCCTCTTCATCAATGTTGTTGCCTTCATTACTGTTTTCAGTCTCACCTGCCTGAGATCAGAGACTCATCCATGGAAGGTATGGGGCTTTAGAGATATAATTTTTCAAAAATTTTCTCAAGGATTACCCCGAACCCCAGTTTTGGAATAAGTAGCCATGTATATTGCTTCAATTTATCGTTAGTGGTGTACTACTTCAAATTACTATTTTAATTATTGTACCGAGAGTCTAACTCTCCCAGCAACATCATTGGTCTGCCTCCACCCTGTAGTTATACTACTGCTTTATGTGATGTAACGATACACATCAAAAGAAGGCTATTAAAATTTTTGTTTCATAATTTTTATACTTTCTAGAAACAAGTACCTCATAATGTAATTATTATTTTTCGAATAAATCTATTGTTTATTGAACAATAGTTTTATAGCAGACAGTAGACAGTCAAGAGTCCCACATTTTTGGACTAAGGATTTAGTCCAATGATTGATGATCAATGATTGTGTTATCTGGGTGAATGTAAAGCAGGGTTAAAAGGGGATAATGGTTGTCCCTGGAAACAAGAACTCTGCCCAATGATAAGTTTAAAAAGAGGACGAAGGGGTTTTATGAATAATTCTTCTGTGTGAAATCTTCATATTCATATTATCTATTCATAAAGGGCCCTTACACTAGTAAAAATACTGTCAATGATATTGAAGGACCGGTATTGACAATACTGGTTTGTGATACTTTTTTGAAAACGGCCCTTACACTTATCAATAATACTGTCAATAAAATTCGTCAGTATTTTTCATCGTGGATGATTTGTGAAGCTTTTGTTAACCTATTTCGTTAAGAATTAATTAGTTGATCAAAAATTAACAAATAATTGAGTATGAAAAATAAAGAAAAGGCTTGTTTGGCTTTAATACTATTTACTGACAATAATATTACTGATTGTTATTAATATTTACTATTATTACTGACAATAATATTGATGTACACACAACTCGTCAATAATATTGTCAATAACAGACGGTATTGATGGTGGATTTATAGAAATCTAGATATTCTGCAATACAAGTCATCAATACACCAGTATTATCTTTTTGTCTCGATATTATTGTCAATGCTAACTTATATTGACAATATTTTTACTAGTGTAAGGGCCCTAATAGAATATCATCTTTCAATTCAATTGATAGCTGCTTTCTTAACCAATAACATATTTATTTTTTTTGTAGTCAAGTTCATATTATGAACATTTCAATCTGATATTCTCACTTAATGTTTATGTGTGATATAAACATTAAATTATGGGTTGAACTTGAACGTTTTGCTACATTAATTACTCTATTTACACCTATTAGTTGAAGTTTATGGTTTTTTGACAGTATAGGACATTGTAAAGGCATTCAATCATGAATCATTTTGTATAATATTATATCATTACAGGCAATAGGTGAACAATTGAATTTGGAAAGTTGGTTTCATTTCAATTAAACCTCTCACCTTAAATTGCTTCAAATTCACAATTTTAGGCCTCATTTTAAATCTGCTGCTGGATCCGCCCATGTGTATGTAAGCAATCAACACTGCAGACTAATTCACGCTATCGGTATTGCATCTGCCTCCACTGTTCTTGGGTTCTCATACCCGCAAGTCTGAGGAGTCCCTTACAATGTCTAGGTAAAAGAGTCTTAGTTACTATCGCCGTTTATCGAAATGTTGTGGAATATATTACCTGAAGTAAAATTGGTTTTATAGAACTTTAGTGGTTGGGAAAAGTCGGGAATTTGACAATTAGAAACTAGTAGACACCCTGTCAATGCTTTGGCATTTCATTTTATTCGGGGAAATAATACAATTGGAAAGGTAATTCGTGAAACAACAAAAGCAATATGGGATGTACTGCAGCCTAAATACATGGCCATACCATCTGAAGAAGAATGGATCTCAATTGCACAAAGATTCTATGAGCTGTGGAATTTGCCGAATTGTATTGGGGCTATCGATGGGAAACATGTTAGAATACAGAAAATTCCCAGCACAGGATCGTCAAATTTCAATTATAAGTCATATCATTCTCTAGTGCTAATGGCCTGTAGTGATGCGGATGGAAGTTTTATTTCAGTTGAAGTAGGTTTTCATGGTAGAAATAGTGATGGTGGCATTTTCCAGGCTTCAAAACTTGGGAAATGGTTACAACAAGGTGTATTAATACCGAATGATCGTCCTTTACCTCATAGTTCAAAGAGTTTCCCCTTCTACTTTGTAGGTGATGAAGCGTTTCCATTAAAACCTTATCTTATGAGGCCATATCCACAACGGTCACTAAATAACACTAAACGCATTTTCAATTACAGATTAAGTAGAGGGAGGAAAACTGTAGAATGTGCATTTGGCATGATGGTTCAAAAGTTCCCTGTACTTAGAAACGCTATTCTATGTCAAAGTGAAAACAAAGTCAATTACATAATTAAAGCTTGCTGTATCCTTCATAACTTCATTCGGAAAACAGAAGGGCGTATGTATAAACTGTGTTTTGAATCCCAAGACAATATTACAGAAATACCATCTGGTGTAGTACCAGAGGCTATTTCTACATCAGCATCATCTGCACAGGCCATACGAAGTCAATTATCTAATTATTTCATCTCAGAGGTAGGATCAATTCCATGGCAATGGAAGTATTGTGTAGATAATATTGACAGTACTCAATAAAATGATATTTATGAAAAATATGACAGTACTTGTAGTTTATTAGTCAAAATAAAAAGTTATATGTATCACCAAATGCTTGTATTTATTGATTACATTATATTGATTCCTTTATGCATGCGTTTTCGAACGGACAATAAATAAATTTATACTCCCATGTACTTTGAGCACTTATGTGCATCTTTTTATCGTTTCTAAAACACTGCGACATGTTTTTGAAATGGACGACAATAAAAACACACACAACAATGCATAAAAGTGCTCATTTATTCCAATGTACTAAGAAACGTCCACTTTTTTATTGTCCGTTTGAAAATGCATGCATAAAAGGGGCCTTACCTGTGCTGTTTATGTTTTGAGCAATTGTAGCCCATGCTTTCTCTGTGATATCTCGTCGGGAATAGTCCGCCAAATTGTAATTATAAAGGCAAGGAAACTTCTCCACTTCCAAAACAAAAGCAATATTTGCAGCTTCTTCTGTCATGGCTGACGGCTGACACAATACTAGTCATAAGGAGGTATCGCATGTTCAGTTGCTCTCTACTGGTCGCCTCTAGGTAGCATTGCGGTAGCGTAGCCGTCGTGCTGGTGGGAGAGTACACATTTAAAATCATATGTTACGACTCCTAGGCGATGTCTCATCACAGTCGCGTATTGTTGGTGGGAGACCAGCCTTAGGGTCCCATTCTACTTCACGGGTATGGGTATTAATTTTGAGCTTATGCTCATTCATAAATTCCATGCCAAGAAGTAGTTCTTGCCCCAGTCCTGTCATAATAGTGGCAGTAATAGGTATCATTATTCCGTCTATTGTGACATCAGTTGTTACTTGGCCTTCTAACCTAGCTGTAGCCCCGTTGGCCATAAGAGCTCTGTGGTTAGCTCCTGTCCTTCTTACTGGTCCCAACTTTTTCATTATTTTAATCATATTGGAACTTATGTAGTTTGATTCAGCCCCTGTATCTAACAGTGCTCTACATTCCCTTCCTGATATCACTACTGTAACAAATAGCCTTGTATCGAACGGCTTCTTTGGACTGATGCCTAACAGTCTTGTAGTTCGTACTACTACTGATGCCTTATTTGATTTGTCCGGTTGCAAATACAGCTCTGAGGTGGTTTGCTGCACTGTTCACACAAACCTCTTTGTGGGCAGTTGGATTTCCAATGACCCTGCTGTTTTTTAATATAATATTATTAAGCAATCAATATTCCTACTACTATAATTTTTAACTACTGCATCTCATACAAAGTAACACCAGGTCATGCCAAAATTTGAAGGCAAACTGTCATAATATAAATTTTCCATAATGCTAGTATGGCAAGAAGTGTGAGTAAGCACAACCAAACAAAAATAAAATATTTCATAAATGAAGCAGAATCTACAACATCTTGCCACGAAGAAGGCAATTCTACTTTTTCAAAAGTATCAGTTGAAATGTGATTGTGAATGAAAAAGGTTGGAATATCCATGTGCCAATCATCATTAAAAATGTCAGAAAAATTTTTAAAGTTTGAATTTTGAAGAGGTTTGAAAGGATTTATTTTTATTGATTTCACTTTAAGCCAATGGATAGGAAGGAAATGATTAAGGATTGGTAAGCTGGGTGTTCTTGAGTCACAAGGAAAGGTGGTACGTATCAGAGTTGTATTTCCCATTTCCAGTGAGCAATGACAGGGCAGCATAATATGTGTTGTCCCAGGCAAATCCGTTGTGAGTTCGTGTTGAAGCATTGCATTACATACAATCTTTGTATCACGCTGTATGTTTGAGATGTAGAAGCTTGCCGGATTTTCTTCTACAATTGAGGTGGTTTTTTTATCGATTTCGCAGGTAAATTGGCAAAACTCTTCTAGTTCGTTCAGAGTTGAGGATGATATCAGATGCGATATGCATGTAGAAGTCAGGTCATCTGATTGTTGGAGTCTAGGAATATAACACAATTGTAATCGCAACAAGAAGGTCGAGGAATGGGGGAGTGTAGTCCGCAACCGCACCAGAGGTTTCGAGGAAGTTGTTGTAGGGGTAGGAATGAACCCTCGCAGTCTGTAACTGCTAAGTCTGGGGGTGGGTACTCTTCGCTGGTCTGGAACCGCTCTGAGAGAAAGGAATGTGCATATGCAGTCAGTTACCGCAAGGCTCGGGAAGGGTGTGGGAGGAATAGGTGGAAAGCACAGGGGACTTATAGTGACAGGGGTAGTTGTCCTAACTAAGTATTCCGGTCAAGTGGCCCTCAAGTGGACTCACTTGGAATATGATTAGAAATGAGCTACAAGCTGGCCGCAGTTGAAGGCCACCGAATCAATCATCACCACCCGTTTTAAAGGCCCGAGTGTAGGCGAAGTGCGGGGGAGTAGTAATTAATTGGGAGGTGGTAGATTACAGGAACGCCACCGCGCTGAAGATGTGTGTATGGTACCATCTTACCACCCCCCTAATAACCCCGCTGCTGCTACTCCATCAAGTGTCGCTCACTCCCTTTTCAAAATTACTACTCATGAAATATTCATAGAGCTGCTTTGTTAATACAGCCTCAATAATTTTGCTGAGTATGGGTATTATGGTGATAGGCCTATAGTTATTAGGATCATATTTGTCACCCTTCTTGAAAATTGGTGTAACTTTGGCCAATTTCAATCATTCAGGAAAAACACCAACAAGTAATATAAGATTTATGAGGTGAGTTATAGGTATTAAAAGTTCATCAATAACATTTTTGAAAACAAAATTAGAAAAGCCATAGACATCCTCACTCTTTGATGAACTAATATCACATACAATATTCTTTTTATAGGCAGTATCAACCAATTTCCAATAAAATTTTCTGTTATGTGATTCAGGTAGTTTACATTTTCAGCATCTCTTCAAAGAGTTCTGAATCCTCATTACTTGACCCACCCAGTCCTAAGTTTGCTGCCACATTAACAAAATGATCATTGAGAGAGTTGGGTGAGAGTGGAATATCCTAAGCTCTTTTTGCTTGAGCAGAACCAGATTCAATTTTAACTATTTTCCATGCTGCCTTGCATTTATTATTAGAATTGATAATAAAAGCATAATTAGCATTTCTTTTAGAACTATATACAGCTTGGAGATACAATTTTCTATAGTTCTTGTAATTTATTTTATCCACTTCGCTTAGACTATTTTTCCATTTGGCATAGAATACCAACAAGACTGCCTTCATTTGTTTAATCTGAGGAGTGAACCAATTATTTGATCCTCTGTACTTTTTATTTTTATCTTTTACAGTTATCCTTGGATAGTGAGAATTGTAGTGAAATGCTAAAATGTTCGGCTTCGGGATCTCTGGTGGGACCACATTTATTTTCTACCTGATGTTAGACAAAGCAACAGGTTGATGGGATCGGAAAGGGTTATCCTATTGTTTGTAAAGATGGAAATATTAATTCCTTCATCCTTTTTCTATTGTTCTATAATAGTTTGAAAGCTTGACCAATTTGTTGATTTTGAGCCTTCCTTGTTGGTGTTGACTATAGAGCGCACACTTTTGGAGTACATATTTTGTAGAGTTTTGAGACAAAAACTGTTGTGTAATCAATGTAACTTGTAAGTATTTCAATGTCCTTTCAGGTTCTATGGAATGGATAGGTAGGAGAAGAAAAATAGTCTACAAAGAATAGTTCACAAAAACAGAAAAGCTTCATCCAGTAGCATAGCGATTGGGGGGGTCTGGGGGTATTCCATACCCCCAGGGCGAGGGGTGTCCGGGGGGTCCTCCCCAGGGAAAATTTTGATAAATAGTCCCTCTAAAATCGTATTTCAAGAGATTTTAGGCTCATATCTAGAAGAGCTTAAATCCATTCATTTTATGTACTTTTTTTAAATAGAAAAAGGGAATATAAAATGAATAGATTTTCTTAGCCAGACAGTTCATTGTAGGCAATTTTCACTCCTCACACTTGTAGCATTGAAACACTATGGTCATCATACTCCTCTTTTGCTTCATGCTTCATCATGCTTCTCTTACATGAAGTGTAGGAGTTATTTGTCTTTCTGTCCTTATTACATGGACAGGAGGCACACCTTCTTTGTTGTCTGTTTTCCCCAATTTCTGGTCCTTGTGGTTGAAAAATAGGAAGTCTCAGTACCTTGCAGATTGACTGTGGTGGTGTGTGGTCACTTCTAATCTTTCTTATAAAATTGGTTTCACCATTTCCAAAGCTAGCTCCTCCAGGAAAACTATTCTCTTCATTTTCGGGGTTACAACTTTAAAATTGTACAGTACAAATGCAGGGAGTGTCTCACATCGTCTAGATTTCAGACCATCTAGGTGCTAATTTAGAACAAATCTGGAGTATGTGAGATGGCTGGAAGTATCATGCACTGATCGTCTCAGATCGTCTAGTTTTCATATCGACTAGCATCTCACTTCCTCTATATTTCATATCAACTAGGTTCCATAGCAGCCAGGCTGGTACAGTCAGCTACCGACTAAAATAGAGCCTGAGCTCTAATCACCCATTCTAATTCATGGTAAGAAAGTTTCGAAAGTGGAAAATTGTAGATAAAGATCTTATCTTTAATTTATATTTCAAACTTTTTTCTCTAAGGTGGACCTTTCTCTTTGAATTAGCAGGAGAGTTTATAAGTAGAATAAAAATAAAACTAAACACTCCATGCTTTTCAAGTGGTTTAATGATTTAATTTTCTTCTATTGCTTAGTTATTTGCTGTTGTTCTTTCAATGTTAGCCTATTAACTATTATAGTGCTATATTTACAAAGTTTCATTTTGATGTAAACAACGTTTTCAGTTTAATTTGTAAACACAGTGGTTCAGAAGAGGTTATGTCAGTGTTCATAAAAGCAAAAGTGGTAGCAAAGTTGTATCATATATGAATATTGATGTTGTGTTGATTAGCAGTATCAAACATTTTAGGTTTTGCCAGACAGAACACAGCCTGGCTGCCAGAATGCCATGTTCAGGCCATTGGATGATGTCCTGGGGATGTCAGAAAGAGTGGCCTAACACCAGCTAGAGAACCTAGTTCAAATTCAGTTTAGTCTGAGTTGTTTGTGGTTTCATATCAGGCATAAATGTATGATGTCTTGTAATGCTGCCCTAGGGAGGTAATTTGGACAAAAATTTAGAACAGGCAAGAATAGCAGAGAAAACAAGAGAAATGGAGTATCCAGTGTTGATAATATTAGGCCAAAGACAATCTATAACTAGATAGATTGTCTGCTCTACAAAGACATTCGCCAGGTATTCAGAAGAAAGTACAATGAGGATTTAGCATCACAACATCAACCAAATGATCTAATCTCCAGAATTACACATCACAAAAAATTAAAAGAAAAAGGTTATGTTTTCAATTAATAAAAACAAATAAATAATTTTCATTATAGCTAACAATAGCAAATTTTAAAAATCTTGCATTATTTAAATTCATTCAACAATTAATAAAGTTCATTAAAAAAAAATACTAGCTCGTTTTTAAGTACTCATTTGTTATGTTTTGTTTTCACTACACACACAACTCACACTCAAGAAAAAGGGTAGTACTGTACCTCATGTAGATTCACAAATATATACTGGAAATATGGTCACCATTCATGACTCTCTCATCTTCCAAACTCAGAGTTACTCCTTGGAAGTGAACATGTGTTTAGGTCTGATTCATGAAATAGGTCCCAGACTAGGTTCCTATACTTGAAGTTGATCCATAACCTCGAACTCTGGCCATAAACATGGACCACCAAAGGGCGGAATTAGAAATACATTTTACATTTTTTTTTTTTCGATAAGTAGACAGTAGATAAATGTATTTGGTTGAAGCTGTGATGCTGAATGACTATGAATTAATAAGAAACATTACATAGCTGAAAAAACACACAAACGTGGTTATTGTACATCTCCACTCGTAAAATGTTTCAAATCAGATAATAAGTCATCGGATGATTTGAAATTTACAATGTGGTTGTACAGCGAGTAGGCTTGATAGCGTGTGTTGTTATATTGGTGGTGTAGACAATCATAAGCGGCTTTGTAAGAATCAACTGTGTTTGCGAAGTTTTGAACAAGTGATAGTGGTTCACCTTTCAAGTAGGACGCCAATAAAAAATATTTTTCCTCATCATTGAATTCAGTACTTTTATGCACTGTGGCATCAAATACGTTTTCAAATGAATTCCACTCATTTTGATTTCCAGAAAATGTTGGAATTTGCAATACAGGGCGCACAAAATTGGTTTTATTAATGGTTGCGGGTTGAGCAATGGTTGGAGCTGCGGTATCAACAAGTTTGATATTGTCAAATATTGTTTGAAATTGTTGTTGAGCTTTCATGAAGTGACCTATTGTTTCTATCGGCAAGTCATCATGTTTATCAGCCTCAAATTCATCTGATAATCTTTCGAATTTCTTGTTCAAGTTTAAGTAAATATCAACAATTTGAATCTGAACATTGTAATCATATTTACTAGCTAACGATTCTAGTGAACTCAGTAGCTGCATGAGCTTTTTTAGTGGTTGAAAACTAGCCATAATGGTTGGTTGATGTTCTGATGCAGAAATGGCTCTCTATAATATATGAAAAGAATGCAGAATGGACGGGAAAATATAGGATAAAACAACTATAGTGTACTATAGTCCCAGGTTTGCTAGTTCATTGATAATAATATCTGGCCATGGAGGATCAGGTTTCATGTTGGATAAACAACACCATTACTTAATAGCTTCAGTTGGGAGTTTGCAAGCCCTTTCATAATAAGCTAATCTTTTAGGAGGACCACAAAGCCGTATTATCCCTCGGCTTTGAAAGGGTAAAATAAATAAATAAAGAATCGGAAAGTTACTCACCAAGTTGGTGGACGATTGAGCACATTCGCAAAGCGGCAACACGAGACAGATTGAGGTTAGCCCAAGCTGTTGGACCTTGCAGGATACTGAAAAACTGGATTTGAAGATCAGTTGAAAGTTCATCAGTGAATGATATTGTAATAAACACGCACTTGCGAAATACTGAGCTCAGTTGAGGTAGATTGAAAGTTCATAAGCGAAACGAAGATAAACATAGCTAATGTTCACACGCGTTACTAACACAAGAGATGCGGGATTCCTAGATGAATAATCTTAAGCGGGATTGCGAATAATATTGCTCTACAATGAGAGAAATAACTGCTTTGAGTGTACAAAGAACGAATTGAGACTTTGTAATGTGGATTTAACTAGAGTTCTGTTTGTATCAATGTGCAAAATACGCGGTAACCAAAGTGGGCAATACACAGTCAAGAGCGGCATACTTGAGGAAGGCACAAATACGAATAGGAATGTTCAAACGTTCATAGACAAAGGAATGCCAATTGCTGCCTAGAGGGGTATGATCTATTGCGAATATAGCTACCACAAGCCTGCTGGGATTGACTGCAAAGCCTGTTAAAGAAGCACTGCACGCACTCTATTAGCGAAAGCAACAATTAGCCTATATGTCTGTGGTCTACAGTTGTCTATATTGTCTAAATGAAGACTTAAGGCAGTGGCTTTAACAATGTGATTTTCTTTATCTTCTTGCATCTGTTATCTAATGTTTGATTGGATGCTGCTGGTCTTTTTCGAATTTTCTTATTCAACTCTTTCATCCTTATGAAAGAACGCATTCTAACAAAACATTCAATGGCAAAGTCGTCAATATTATTAAATTTTTCTTTTATAATTTTGGAAGAACTAACATTAAATTTGAACACTTTTGAAGTCTTTCTCCATGAAACTTTTCAAATTCCCTTTCAAGCTTCATTGTAATTGACAGCCACTCATCTGATGGATTTATTAGGCCACCTCTAGATAAAAAAGACAAGCTAGGAATTTTTATTGTTGGAAACGCAGTTTTTTTAAAATATTTTTTCTAGGGAGATTTAGCAATTCTGATTTTAAATCCCATTCAAAATCGTCTGGTACAAAATTTTTGGAACATACAATTGCTGTTGATGCTTTTTATCATTCCTTCATTCTACATAAATTAACCCATTGTTTATACAAGTCACCCTGTTTTGGGACTTTGTGAAATGATAAATTAAGCAACTTTGCTTTGTTTCAATGATTTGAACAGCCAGCAATCGCACAACATGGCATATCGCACAATGCATGGAGTTATCTTGAAAAATGTAGTAATCTAGAACACCAATCTGCATGAGCTTCTTGAAGTTTTAACAATGAAGAACAACACACACCATTAAGACAATTTTAAACAATATTATTTTTGATTTTTTTTCACCATTGGAAAATATTGATGATATTTAAATACACTTGCATAATGCAAAACAAAATTGCATCCTGCATATCCAGGGTTCAAGCTTGGTGGCGATGACGTCAGAATACCAGTTTGCTACTGCACATATTTCGTGACACCTACCATCTTCTTCTACTTACTGTGCCACAGACTATGTCATGAAGACTCAGTCCCATGAAGATAGATTTTTCATTTATTTTCACATGCCTTGACAAAAAAATAAGTTATTTGACTAGAATCTTAAATCAACAGAGATGAGATTGAACACTTTTTTTTCTATTTTGATCATAACTTTCTTAATGTTCCATAAATAATCACGTTTTTTTTAAACCAAAATCATCCAAATTCAAAGTACTCCATGATACAAACATCACAAAAACCATAAAAAATTCGATTTTTAAAAAAATTGTGAAAATTTCAAATGTTTAATCTCACCTAGCAAATTTACTTTATAATTATTAAAAATGAAACTTATCCAAAGCAAAACCTACCTACATCACTCTATACCTAATTAATATTATAATCTTCAAATAACACATTAAAAATAGGTCTGTCCCATCAAACTGGCAGTGGTTGAAAATCTTCAGAGGTGATACTTTTGCCTGGTTCCACTTTTTTTTTTTGGCATTGATGAATCAGCTTCACAGGATGGTGCAGTTTTTGTAGCAATTCTGCAACAAATTCATGGGAGCAGATGGATCATCATTTTGTGAAGCAGACTACAGAGTAGCTGGCAATTTCCTGATCTCTTCATTCTTGTTTAGGGGATAAATTCCAGTTGCCTTGAATCCAGATTCATCTTATTGTGATTATTCTCCTGAAGTGCAGACATCAATCTTTTTAGAAGAGAGGGAAATTTTTCCTTGGGAAGGGTTCAATAAGAATTTGTCACTTGCCAATCCTCAAGTATTTTCTCCACTCTCTTTTTAGTGGAGCAAAAAAAGCCACATCAAGAGGTTGGCTTAGTGGGGAGGCTTGGGGAGGTTATAATATGAGTAGAGTTTGCTGACAAGCATACAAATTTAACATTATTTTTCTCAGCTATCTCAACAAGTTCAGGAGAAAAATGACTTGATAAGTTGTCCCCTATCAGGATTTTGGGTCCATTTAGCCTATGAACAGCAGGCAAAAATGACTTATGAACCAATCTGAGAATGTGGAAGCTTCTAACCAGCCATGGGATGTACAGTTGAATCTGGTGAATCTCTATGGTCCCACATTACACCATGTATTCCACAGGTTTTGTGTTTTTTGTACTACATAAACAGGAAAAAGGTGACTGGTTGCTGATCTACAAAATATCAATGAATATGCAGTTCTGGAATTGTGCATCACTCATTCAGCATATTTGATACCTCTCTTAAAATTTTTCTCATTTGATCCTGGGTGATCAGTGATAGTTTTTGTCTACTTAGCCTAATTTTTAGTATACTGCACTTGTTAAAACCAGTATTTTTCATGACTGAACCACTTAAGCATGACTACAGTATGTAAGATTTTAAAACAATATTCTTCTGGTTAGAGTTTCTTCAATCTGATTAAAAAAAAAAAATAGTATACCTTCAAATTGTACAGTTTTTTTGTTAATTTAATTTCTAAAGCCTGTATGGTCAAAGTAAAGAAAGGAGAAAATGGGATGGTATAAAGAAGCATAGGTTGTTGAAAATGAATTATTATTATTATTAAAGTAGTAAAGTAATGGGCATATAATATTGAATAGTGAGATCAACCTACCAATAACTTAAGGTTTTTTTAAAACAGATACAAGATTCATCTCATATTCATCCAGTTCATTATGTGGCTCTCACAAGACCTCTTCATTGACAGGATCAGTAGTTGGAGAATGATAGTTGTTGATTACCTTTTTGAAATAATCCCACTTTTCTTCACTACTTTAGTTATTCTTGTAATGAGCTTCAAGAAGTTTCTTGACATCTTCTATTTTTTCTGGCTTAATGTTCTCCATATTTCCCTTTGGTTTTTCTGTAGGGTTAATATCTTTAGTTACATAATTTTTCTTTGTAGTAGTTTAAAATGCTTTTAATGAAGTATTGTAATATTCTTCTCCTTCCACCAGAACATTAAGTTCTTTCTAGGTCAACCTTTTAAAAATGAAGCATTTACTTAAAGATGTTTTGAAATGCCAAGATCCAGTGGCTTTGAAAACTCTTTTTTTGATAGTTGTTCTACTGCCAATTATTTCCAAGGGTTTTTAGTTGGCTTTGAAACAAACTAGCCTTTCATCATGATGCAGAACAAGAGCATACCCAGGATTAAAATTAAGGGGGGGGGGGCAAGCCATGGTCATTAAGATTGTAACATTTCATCAAGGAAAAGGTGGATAAAACCAAATTGTTGAGAAAATTATATATTATTATCAACTAAGTTATTACAATTATTTTCTTGAAAAAAATTCTAGTACTATTTCTTATGTGTACAGTACTTATACTATTATCATTTTTCCTGGATTTGCAGAAAACTTGTTCAAAACTCTTTTTTGAATCCAGTCCTGATTTTCCTTAAATAATTTTCTATAGATGCTCATCAAATAGCCTACAACCCAGTCAATCTGTCCTCTCCCATTGTACTTTGAAGCCATGTCTTAACTCTTTGAAGGGTACTAAAAGATTGTTCAACAGTAGCTGTAGTGGATGGGAAAGCACTTAGAATGAGAAGTGCATGCCTTGTTACAGGGAAAAAAATATTAGCCCCCTCAAAAAGTGCAGCTACTTCAATATCCTTTAATTTGTCTCCTGTTAAATCCTTCTTTTTCCACAGATTATACCACAAATCTAATTCTGCAGAGATACTACCCAGCTCATAAAACCCCATGGATGATTTTAATTTTTTTTTTCAAATCTTTTGAAGTACATTTCAGCATGTATGAATGTGTACTTTCATTTGAGAATCTAACATCCAATGATTGAGCTAGAGAGTCAAGATAAGGGATGATCAACGACCATCTCCAGTATTCAATTGCTGTCTCAGATGGTAGATTACTTCTGTGTATTTGCTTTTGAACAATTCGTGGAACTCTTATCTCAACATCGACTTTCTCTGCAATATCCTTCGATTTTTCAAGATCCTTCTTGATGACATCAAGGATTTCACAAATATGTTTCCTCATCATAATCAAATCCATATTTTTACTTTGTAGAACATTCACAACCGGTTCCATAATTGCAGAGTACTTTGAAATCATGACTAAGCCTATTATGAAAATTGGTTTGGTAACTGCACAGTGCAATTGGTAGGCAACTTTTCTTGTAGCATAGTTTCCTTCAACAGAAAGATTTTCTAGCACATTGACGTGCTAGTAAATTACATGGAAGCTGTTTGAAAATTTTCTGGTGCTTTTGTATTTTGCAGACCATCTGGTCTCACAGAGCCTTGATAAATTAGGAGCCAAATTCCTGCAAGCTGGCAACTCATGAAAGAAGGATATTGTATCCTTAACAGTAGCAATGAAGTTCCTTATTTCCGGTAGTTTGCTGTTACAGGCGGCGCGCCCATTAGGGCAGGTAGGGCTGAGCCCCACCAATAATTCTGCAAAAGAAAAGAAATATTATTTCATTAAAATAAACACTGAATAAATAAGAAAACAGCGCATGAATTTGTAAGGCAAGTATATTAATTTGCACAACAATTGCAAGTAGCCGCAGTCTGACCAGTTGGGCTGATTTTCAAGTAGCCCTGGCAATACAGAGCTGATATACATTGGCTCTATAGATGGGTGACATCAGCTGGCAGCTCTCCCACTTTCCAGTGCCATATTCTCAAGGCAATTGAAGTTTGGGCTCAGCCCTGAGCAGTTGTAATTACGTTCTGTTCCATATGGCTCTGTTCCACAGTTTGCGTTCCACTGGAAGAGTGTATAATACATTGTCTGGACAACACCAATATGGAAAGTGAACTATTAATAGCATTATGTATTAATTAACTCTTATTATTTATTACTTACTTTTTATTAGTAAGTTAATGCAAACAATGAATTTAAATCATGTTCACAGTTTAATTTGCACAAAGTTTTTGACATTGCCATTGGAGGTAAAAAACAAATTAAAGAGTTAGGCACACATCAGCCCAAAGATTTTAAGCTTGTTGTAACATACACAAAGCAAAAAAGAGACTTTTGTACTTTGTGTTTCAATAAAAAGCTGTGGTTAACTAACTCCAAGCATTGAAAAACTAGCTCTATTTTGTTTTTATTGTTTATGTTTTGTTGATAAGGGAAATTATAATCTTTGGGCGAAAACTGGCTGTAAGGATGTTGAACACTTGAGTGAGAAAATTAAAAAAACGGAGGAAAGTAGCACTAATTTAACCAATTTAATTAAATATCCAGCCAAAGATAGCATCTACAGTGGTAGCCTAAGATTGTTATTACTTTAATACTTGAATTTATTGGAGATGTTAGAGGGATGCATTTCACTTCTGAAAAGAAGCTTTGTCAGTCTGACATTTAGTTCATTGACCAATCCTCTACACTCCTCTTGACTGTATTAAAATAATCACTGACATGGGAACACTCAAAAACTGTACTGCACAGTAATTATTACCAGTATTTTTATCCATTTATTTTTTCTTACAAATAAAGACAATACTAGCCTATACCATAAATCCTGATTTTTTTACAAATAGGCCATTCCAACATAAGTTTTATAAATTGTCTGTTGGGAATAGACAGTACTGTTTCAACAGATGATTTGAAAAAATCCAAGGATTCATCTTGAATACTGGTTGGTCTTGACAATATTCTGACTGAAATAGCCCTCACGACCGACCCACAGGAGTATTTAGAAAATTAGCCCCACCAGTGAAAAACTTGACATGCTGCTACTGTTTGCTGGCATCATTGACCACAAGATTTAGTTTATGGCTTGAGCAATGAAAAAATAAAGATTTAATGAACTTTTTCTTCAAAATGGTCTGTACACCTCCTTCTTTACCAGCCATTGTAGAACATCCATCAAATCCAAATCCAACACAATTCTCTGCTGAAATATTTTTATCCTTCTGCTGGTTGGTACCAATTCAATCCATTTGAATTTTTTTTCTTTTGCAGTGAATTATAGTGATTATCTTTGTAAGCAATTTTTTTTATTATTATCACTTTCTTGATTGTAATATACTAGTATATATTATATTTTTTCATAGTATCTGGTAATGACAGTATTTGAAAACCATAGTGCATTCTAGCTACGAACTTCAAACCACTCCTCCCACCTCTCATCAATTTGCCTTGTCTATGTTGCTATTGTTCAATGCTCAGTCTACTCCACTATGTGTTATTGTCAACAATGTTCTAAGCTACAACAATCAAATCTTTTGTTGCAAAGGGTCAGAAAAGTATTTCTCAAGACTTGCTATTAGAAAATTCTCTACTCCTGTGTAATATATTACAATACAAATTTATATTCACTAAATCCTGCCAAAATCTGGAAAATGCGTTGTTAGATATTGTACCAACTTAGTTAAGAAAACAAGTAGAGATATAGTTGGTCAAGTGTGTAACAGGTCAGCCCAGAAGTAAAAACTCTAACTGGTCAGGCCTGAGCAAATATTCTTGTTGGCAAAGATACTAAATAATGTCACCTCAATAAAATACTAGGACAGGATTCAAAATAATAGCTAGACCTTCAAAACAATTCCACTTTCCTTTATATTAAATTCAATTTGTTACAGTACAAGAAATCAATAAATCTAATAAAAGTTATTCAGCAAGAAAGACTAAGGATAACTTAAGTAAAATTCAAGTTAAATAAGAACAGACCTAAAATGAAAAATTCAAACAGAGATTTCGGAGAATCTATATGTGAGTGTATATATATATATATATATATATATATATATATATATATATATATATATATATATATATATCAATACATATACGCACTTTTGAAGCCTTTGTCTCTCCACACGCGGACCTTTGGAGCCAGCAGTGGCTTCATAAACTGGCTTCAAAGAGCGGTAGTTTTAGAGAAGTTCACAGCTCTTTGAGCCCAACAGCAGTTTGAAGCCAGATGGCTCCAAAATGCGGTACTAGATGTTTGAAGCCACTCTATTTAAATCACTGGCTTCAAAGTGCTGTGTACTTATTTAAGTGTACTTATCCTCTTAATACCCCAGAGGTCCATCACCAACTTTTTCAATGTTTTTCTTCATTTTTGTCAATATAAGTGTTTCATCTAACTGCTGACCTGAAAAAAAAATTTTACCCCCCACCATTTCTTAAAAAACATGGTGAACATATGTGCACCTCAGGTCTCAACCACAATATTAATGACCCATACCCAATTCTTACCTTCACTGCAGTTCACTCAATGTAATCATCTGACAATGCAAGTTTTCATAGATTCTTCACATTGATCAATGTTTTTTGAACCAGGAATAATATGTTGTACATTATTTTATCAATTTAACAGTAAAAAAATCTTTCATGATTTTTTTTAGGCAATTTCAGATGAAAGTTGAAGGATGGTCAATAATAATATTATTATGATCGGTAATACATAAAAAGATTTGCATTTATTGACACATTTACTATTTACAGCAGTTACTAAGAATACTAATAATTATTATATACAATATTGACAATAAATTAATACACTACAAGTCTACTTAAACTATCTATTGATTATTGATAAAAATTCAACTAAAAACTGAGATGAAACTAATTATTGGAAAATAATTTTCAAATAGTGCTGAACAACTACTGTACTAATCAATTAAATGGAGAGCACACTCATAATATTGAATAATAAAATAGGAATGGGGTTTCCAATGCTTTATTTTGTGTGGTACTTCACAAAACAATTATTTTTCAAAGCACAAAGATATATTTTACACTTCACACACATCACTCTTGAACGAGACTTGCAATTAGGATATCTGCATTTTGATGCAAAAGAATCATCCTGAAATTCTGGCAAGTGGCCTACATTGTCAAATCGTGTTTCAGGGAAAGGTCCTGGCACAACTTTTCTTTGTTTGCCTTTACTTGGGCCTGCATCATCAGCTACCAAAGTGGGAGGTAATACTTCAACTGAAGACCTCCTTTTCTGGATCTCTTTAGGGAGATCTGTTTTTACTAAAACACCAGCTAATCTTAATCTATACTGAAGCAGTCACATTTCGTCCTTCTTCATAACACCTGCTGATTTACATGCTCTCTTATACATGGTCCAGCAGTTAACAATAACAAGATCTACAAAATGGTTGAAAAATCTGAAAGGCCATCTTTTCGTTCTTACCTTACTTCTGTAGTGGGACAGCATTCTATCACATAGGTCAATGCCACCCATATTTTTATTGTAAAGCTTAACCACTGCTGGTTGCTCAACATCTACTCTACTTTTACTCTCTTTAGACCATCTTTTACAAGTAGAAGATGGTCCAGAGCCAATACAGGATGATAATAAAAGAACACTTTTATTATCCATCCATTTTATTAAGCCTACACTTTTTTTATCATTTGTCACAGACTTGTGATCTCCTCTTTTCATCGACTTATCTTCAGGCAGTTTTTTCAAACCTGGACCAGACTTATTCTTATTTACTGTTCCTATTTGATATATACCCTGATTCAGCAATGATTCGACACATTTTATTCCAGTAAAAAATCTGTCTGTATAAATAACATGGTTTTGATTTTTAGGAACGGTCTCACATAGAAGTTTGACAATTGATGCACCCACCCCTAGCTCTTTTTTGTCAGCATCATTAACTGTGCCTTGCCCTACATAAACACAAAAATCAAGGACTAAGCCATCTGAAGTGGCAAGAACAAAGTTTTTGAGCCCTAGAGGATTTGGTTTTGATGGAACATACTGTCTCATACTGCACCTACCAGCAAATGGAATCATCTGTTTATCAATGGAAGGATGTTTCGTTCTTGGCAATTCTAAACAGACTTTTCGTATTTGATTCACAATTGGTCTTACCTTCCATAACTTATCACTATCTCTACTATTATCATCTAAATTATTCACAAAATGGAGACTGTTTCTTATTGAGAAATACCTATCTCGAGACATATTGTCAGCAATCAAAGGCATTCTCAACTCATTGCTCCAATACAATCTACCTTGAGGCAGTCTCAAAGAGCCCATTGCTACTTCTATCCCAGTAAATCTTATGATCTCTGATAAAGAAACGTTTAATGATTTTAAATCATTTTTTTGAACAGAATATAAATTCGTTTGGTTTGCTATTTCAGCAAAAAAAGGCAAATCCAAATATACAAAAAATGCTTCTTTAGCTGTTTTTGGAAATGCTGAATCAGCTGTCAGCTCCTCATTCATGCTGATATCACCAAGCATATTTTCCATCCTGAAAAACATACATTCTTTCTCAGTATATTTCCAGTGCAGTATAACCTAGACAATAAATAAGAATTCATATTTGTAGATAAATCGTGTAATTAGTAGCAAAATAAACTTTACTCACTCTCCAATTTTCCAAATATTCCCTTGAATTGGGATTTCATTGGCTGGACCTGCATCTGCTTCCTCTTCATCTGCTTCCTCTGCATCTGCTTCTGTAGGCTGATTGTCATCAGCAGGAGTCTAATGGTTGTTGGATGCTTCTAGAACATCATTGACCTCGTTCCACTCATCTCCTGAGTCATCCAGGTCACTGATGTCACTGTCATCCAATGTCCTCATCAGAAGCCCTTCAATCTCATTTGAACAGATAACTGAAACAGAGGAATCGAAATATATCTTCTTAGTGACTTTTGAAATCCAAATGAGTAGATAATGATAGAATAAGCAAAATTTTAATTGAAAGCAATCATTATCACAACAAGCATGCTTATTACATGATTTATTTCTTCCATAGAATGTATTCAAAATGGGTTGAAAAATGTTTGTACTAAAATCCTAGTACAAGAATTGGTGACAGTGATATATCACTGATTATTAATATAAATAGTAACGAAAAATAACACAAAATATGTTCTGGATATTAGTATTAGATATGCAATATATATTTAAGCATGTAGTAAGCTTGTAATTCCAAAATAAAGGCGAAACTTTCAGCTTGTATTGAAACAAGTATCATAACCTCAAAAGCATTATTTTTGTAGGAAGTGCCTGAGGTGCACCTGTGTGTACCTGTTGTTTGAATCATCATAACTAATTGAAAACTTATATTTAGAGTATGTATTTTCAATAGGATTGTTCTATAGAATGTTGACAACAAATACATATGATTCAATCAGAGAAAATAAAATTATTGAGATAAAATAATTAACTTACTTTGTTTGTTGACACTATGAGCAGCCATCTTGATTGTCGTCCTCTCAAGTAAATGTTCTGAACGATCAGAATGAAGCTCTAGACTGCTTCTGGTGGTGAATATAATAACTAAAAGGTTCACAGATGTGCACTGGCCGGTCACAACAACGGAAAAAGCCATAGAACATAAAATATGAGTTGAGAACTGAAGGTGCATTTATGTGTACCTCAGGTCTGAAGAGGATATGGTAGTTTTAGAGAAGTACACAGCTTTTTGAGCCAAACAGCAGTTTGATGCCAGATGGCTCCAAAATGTGGTACAAGACGTTTGAAGCCACTCTATTTAAATCACTGGCTTCAAAGTGCTGTGTGCATATATAAGTTATAAATACTTAGTTACTAAGTGCATCAGTTTTGATGAATAAAGTGGAAAATTATAAGCCAACTTTGTGTGTTTTTCTACTATTCCAGCTACAATCTTTAGAGGCACAATAGCCAAATCAACCAATTTGCAGAATAGCCAATTAATTCAACCTCATGAATTGATATCATTAGAAACTTAATAGAAATTTCATTGCATTACTTCTGTAGAATGTTGCCATTTTACAGCAAATGAATTGATTGGTTTTCTTGCATTTGGCCATTGAACTGTATGTTCTTAATTTTAGTACATTCAGTCTTCTAAAAATGAGAATTAATGAATAATTAATCCATCCTCAATAATTCATTATATTGTTTGTGCAATATGAGATTGAAAAATACTCAACAAACAAAATTAAATTAAATCAAATGTGAATTTTTGTTTTCTGTACAATAATTCTTTCCTAGTTTTCAGTCCTTAAAATGATATTGTGCTATCATTCAAGGACTTGAAAAGGAGTGCGCTATATTTATTTTAATAATGTGAAGAAAAATAAACAAATGAATTTATCAAATCAAATAATTCTTTATTTTGACATAACACAATACGATCACATGGAACAAGTTTTTATCAAGAGAAATGAATAGATATTACAACATTGTTGAAAACTGTCCCATATACTAGACTTAAGCTAACAAGAGCTTTGAAATGGTCCTTCTCTGACAATGCCGGCTTTAGTTTGATGTCGGAGCGGCTTTAGTTTGATGTCCGACCTTTTTCGTTCCAGCTAATTATATTATTCGAAAGAGCCTGAAAGAATTATGTTCGCAAGTTTATTTGCCTGAATTTTGGGGTTTTACAAACATAATAGGTGTTTTGAAATAGATTGCATGGATCCAGAGTTAGTGAGTTACCTTCTATTATTTTCATTATGTTGTTCTTGAAAGTCCTTCAATATGTGTTATAATATGTAAACTTTTTTCAACATACGCTGAGGATGGGTTTATGATAGGGCTTTTGTGTAAAGAAGCTTTCAGCTACTCATAAAAATACTTCTTCAAAGTTCATGTTGACGCTACCCTCATCAATGATAAAATGTAGCATTATAAATGCAACACGAAACTTAAGAAATATCTAATGAAAAGAGGTTTGCTTTTATACTCAATATTTTTCAACCTCTAGCTCTTTTATTTTTTTTAAAGATGAGTAATATTCAATCTATTCTAAAGCATTGTAAGGGTTATTTAATTCTCCATGTGTAGCAAGTGTGAAACTGGCCTGCTACGATATAGTGATGACCGAAACTAATACTGATTGACCAGCGAAAGAATGCCCCCGGCGAAGTTGAGCAGTAAGCAGCCCGACTGGCTTTATCGTACAATCCCACAAACATCAGTCATAAAATAAAAAATGTTTCCAATTATTTCTGAAATACTGAATTATGGATAATAAGAAGGTTAGGAGTATCTTTAGTCCAGTAACAACTATTCATAAATTAACGCATTTTAAAGATAAATAAGATTTTTGTTGAAATAATGCGCGCAAATTGTCATTGTAATTTCATATTATTATAAAATTAAATAACCTTAATCTTTATAGTTTTTCTATATTTGATGAATGTGTATTGTTGAATAATTATGAAATTTACTTTGTATATATAAGTATTTGAATTGTATTAACTTTGGTGGAAATCATTTCAATAAAGTTACAGTCAATAATATGATTTTCACAGAAAACTCGTAATTTTTTGTTTACAGCTCATTTGTTCAATAACTATTCAACAGAATTCGATGATTTCCGCAATGAATGTTCTTTGATGCTTCTTCAAACAGATGTTATAGATATTTCCACGAAAAACTTGTTTTTTTTTTAATAATGGGTCATTTCTTGCATCAAGTCTGTGAATTTTAATGGCATAACATGAAAAAGTCCGTAATCGACAAACTTTTTCATGGTAGGAGTAAACCACACACATGAATCGTATGAAAGAATAATAACATCCTGAATTTTTTTCTGTGAAAGAATCACTGAATTGGATAATGGGTTTTCGATTTATAAAATAAAATGTAAGTTCAATTTTACAGGAGCGCTTTATGCACAGATCACATTGCATGCTAGCCAGTGTGAAAAAAATATATGGGAGCTTTCGTTGAGTTTCTTGTATTGTAAGACAAAAGATGACGCATGTGCTTGATGACTGATGTTTGTGGGAATCCACAATGAAGTCAGTCGAGCCTGATATTGCTCCAGTGCGCTAAAGGCATTCTTACACTGGTCAAATAGTACTTAAAAACCTGGCAAGTGTGAAGCTGGCCTGCTCCGATATAGTGATGCACGAAACTACGACTTGACAACCTAAACAAACGCCGAATTCGCCAATACAAACCGAAACAAAAGCTAAACTAACGATCTATTCTAGAATTGTATAATGGGCTAATCAATTCTCAAAATGTAGAAGGTGTGAAGCTGGCCTGCTCTGATATGGTGATGCCCGAAACTACTACTAAAAAACCTAAACGAACGCGAAATTAGTCAAAACAAACCTAAAGTAACAATCTATACCATTTTCAAAAAGATTCCAGCCGATCTTGCAAGCAAATGTGAAATTGGCCTGCCCAAATAGTAACTGCCGGATCTATAGTACTCAGAAACCTAAACAAACGTCAAATTTGTCAAAACAAACGCAAACTAACGATCTATACCATTTTCAACGAATTCCAGCCGAACATGCGGGCTAGTGTGAAGCTGGCCCACCCAAAACGTAACTGCCGGATCTATAGTACTCAGAAACCTAAACAAACGGCAAATTTGTCAAAACAAACCTAAACTATCGCTAAACTAACGATCTGTACCATTTTTAACAAATTGCAGCCGAACATGCGGGCTAGTGTGAAGCTGGCCCGCCCAAAAAGTAACTGCCGGATCTATAGTACTCAGAAACCTAAACAAACGTCAAATTTGTCAAAACAAACCTAAACTAACGATCTATACCATTTTCAACAAATTCCAGCCGAACATGCGGGCTAGTGTGAAGCTGGCCCGCCCAAAAAGTAACTGCCGGAACTATAGTACTCAGAAACCTAAACAAACGTCAAATTTGTCAAAACAAACCTAAACTAACGATCTATACCATTTTCAACGAATTCCAGCCGAACATGCGGGTAAGTGTGAAACTGGCCCGCCCAAAAAGTAACTGCCGGATCTATAGTACTCAGAAACCTAAACAAACGTCAAATTTGTCAAAACAAACCTAAACTAACGATCTATACCATTTTCAACGAATTCCAGCCGAACATGCGGGTAAGTGTGAAACTGGCCCGCCCAAAAAGTAACTGCCGGATCTATAGTACTCAGAAACCTAAACAAACGTCAAATTTGTCAAAACAAACCTAAACTATCGCTAAACTAACGATCTGTACCATTTTTAACAAATTTCAGCCGAACATGCGGGCTAGTGTGAAGCTGGCCCGCCCAAAACGTAACTGCCGGATCTATAGTACTCAGAAACCTAAACAAACGGCAAATTTGTCAAAACAAACCTAAACTATCGCTAAACTAACGATCTGTACCATTTTTAACAAATTGCAGCCGAACATGCGGGCTAGTGTGAAGCTGGCCCGCCCAAAAAGTAACTGCCGGATCTATAGTACTCAGAAACCTAAACAAACGTCAAATTTGTAAAAACAAACCTAAACTAACGATCTATACCATTTTCAACAAATTCCAGCCGAACATGCGGGCTAGTGTGAAGCTGGCCCGCCCAAAAGGTAACTGCCGGAACTATAGTACTCAGAAACCTAAACAAACGTCAAATTTGTCAAAACAAACCTAAACTAACGATCTATACCATTTTCAACGAATTCCAGCCGAACATGCGGGTAAGTGTGAAACTGGCCTGCCCAAAAAGTAACTGCCGGATCTATAGTACTCAGAAACCTAAACAAACGTCAAATTTGTCAAAACAAACCTAAACTAACGATCTATACCATTTTCAACGAATTCCAGCCGAACATGCGGTTAAGTGTGAAACTGGCCCGCCCAAAAAGTAACTGCCGGATCTATAGTACTCAGAAACCTAAACAAACGTCAAATTTGTCAAAACAAACCTAAACTAACGCTAAACTAACGATCTGTACCATTTTTAACAAATTTCAGCCGAACATGCGGGCTAGTGTGAAGCTGGCCCGCCCAAATAGTAACTGCCGGATCTAGTATATAGAAACCTAAACAAACGTCAAATTTGTCAAAACAAACCTAAACTATCGCTAAACTAACGATCTGTACCATTTTTAACAAATTCCAGCCGAACATGCGGGCAAGTGTGAAGCTGGCCTGCACAAATAGTAACTGCCGGATCTAGTATATAGAAACCTAAACAAACGTCAAATTTGTCAAAACAAACCTAAACTAACGCTGAACTAACGATCTGTACCATTTTTAACAAATTCCAGCCGAACATGCGGGCAAGTGTGAAGCTGGCCCGCCCAAAAAGTAACTGCCGGATCTATAGTACTCAGAAACCTAAACAAACGTCAAATTTGTCAAAACAAACCTAAACTAACGATCTATACCATTTTCAACGAATTCCAGCCGAACATGCGGGCTAGTGTGAAGCTGGCCCGCCCAAATAGTAACTGCCTGATCTAGTATATAGAAACCTAAACAAACGTCAAATTTGTCAAAACAAACCTAAACTAACGCTAAACTAACGATCTGTACCATTTTTAACAAATTCCAGCCGAACATGCGGGCTAGTGTGAAGCTGGCCCGCACAAATAGTAACTGCCGGATCTAGTATATAGAAACCTAAACAAACGTCAAATTTGTCAAAACAAACCTAAACTAACGCTGAACTAACGATCTGTACCATTTTTAACA
The DNA here is from genome assembly GCA_948455865.1 of Conomelus anceps. Lineage (NCBI taxonomy): Eukaryota > Metazoa > Arthropoda > Insecta > Hemiptera > Delphacidae > Conomelus > Conomelus anceps. The sequence continues at coordinate 28,108,619 of OX418217.1, forward strand.
AATTCCAGCCGAACATGCGGGCTAGTGTGAAGCTGGCCCGCCCAAATAGTAACTGCCGGATCTAGTATATAGAAACCTAAACAAACGTCAAATTTGTCAAAACAAACCTAAACTTACGCTAAACTAACGATCTATACCATTTTCAACGAATTCCAGCTGAACATGCGGGCTAGTGTGAAGCTGGCCCGCCCAAATAGTAACTGCCGGATCTAGTTTATAGAAACCTAAACAAACGTCAAATTTGTCAAAACAAACCTAAACTAACGATCTGTACCATTTTTAACAAATTCCAGCCGAACATGCGAGCTAGTGTGAAGCTGGCCCGCCCAAATAGTAACTGCCGGATCTAGTACTCAGAAACCTAAACAAACGTCAAATTTATCAAAACAAACCTAAACTAACGATTTATAACAATTTCATTTGGGGGGGGGGGGGGGGCCATTTTAGGCGGGCCAACTTCACAGACGTGATTTGATTTTACATGCATTGCAATATTTTAGTAGAAAAATAAAAAAGTTGAAGTAAAATGAAAAGCATAAAGTTGTTAGATTGTGGTACCAAGTGAAATCACAATGTATGAATAGTGCCGTAGCAGGTATCTGTTCAATCAGAGATAAGCTTCGAAACTCCCGGGCGCTCTTTGTAAGGGTGACCGATTGAATTGGCCAGCACAAAAGACTCTTTCTTTGCTGTAAAATCAATTCCCGGTGGTTCGGAACCCACCTAAAATTGTAGGTCCAACTCATCAATCACCATCCTCCAATTCATTACCCACGCACAGGTCTCAGACCTATGTGGGCTTCATCCTCAAAAAAAAAAAAAAATATTGTTTATTACAACCAATATTGGGCTGCGAGTCATTCCCTTGTCTCCATTAAACCTTGAATCGATAAGCTACCTACCTTTTTTGTGAAATTTTAAATCTACTGAGAGTTTTCTATACAGAACTAATTTTTATTCACAATATAAATTCTGCGTATAGATTGAAAGAAGGGGTGGAAACAGGCTTTTTTTAGTTTACTTTGGACGTTATTTTTGAATCAATAAGCATGAAGCGAATTTTACAAAAAAATGTTGACATTTAAAAAAAAGATAAGTTTAGTGATAGTGAAATTGGGTATGAAAGTAATCTGGCAATGTTTATCTTCAATTCAAAACCATACACGCATTTCTAGCTTGAAAAATAATGTCTGAAAGAAGAAACTAGACTATAAAAAAGTGCATGCTCTTGTGCTTTTTCAAAGGTAGCTACTGTAGAACTCTAACTTTGTTTTGGAGTTAGCAGGTTAACACTCATTACACTCGGTTAACACTTTGGGCCAGTATAATCTTCTATATAAATAAAATTAGAGGTTTGTCTGTACATTTATCAGAATTGTATATTTTTTTTGTTATTTTTACGTTTTATACATTAAATAAGCCGAAAATAGTCTTATCTCACTTTCTGTCTGTCACGGCCCCAAAGGCATTTTACGCGGCCTTCTCCTCAAAAACGAGAGCATCGATCGGGATTTTAGTTATTGAACTGTATTGAAAACATTATTGACAATGTCTTTAGCTATAAAAAACTAAATTAACTTTTTTTTTTAACAGAGTAATAAACGTTTTAAAACCAAGTATTGTGCGATTTAACAACTGCAAGCTGCTAACAACTTCATGATCGTTGCTATCAAAAAGGCCGAAACATAATTATTTAGTGTTATTTCTAAACATAATCCGTACGAAGGACGGGCACAATAGCTAGTTATATTATAAAAATTCTTTAGAACAGCTGACTTCAAATATTAACTCAATTTTTTTTTAAATAGGCAGTTAATACAAAAAATGCCATCATTTGAATGCCTTATTAATTGAAAAAATGAGAGGATGTATTTTCAACTCTTCCAAAAAGTTTTTGGTTGCCTTCTTTTTTAAAAAGGTCAGACCCAAATACGCGGATTTTCCCGACGCTTTTTTCGTAATTTAGGTAAAATAATACACACAGCTGAGCTCAGAATTACATCCTCCTCCTGGCAAAGCATGTTGGATACTAAATAGCAATGAGCTTCAGTATTGATGTGCTATTTCTAGTATAGACATAACATGAATAGATTAAATTTTGTTACCAAGAGAAAACTTTTCAATTTTTATTATTTTCAAAAAACAGCCCCGACTCTTATTAATTTTAGGGTGCTAAACCCGAATCTGAAATCGAAATTCATCTATATCTAATTTTACGCATTTTTGGGGTTGGGTGAATTTTATAAAAAGGATGATGTCATTATTATTAACCGGAAAGAAGGTGGCCAAGTCAGACGATCCAGACAAAAGTAAACAAAGCGATAAGAAGTTGAACTGATTGGCGCCATACATCCGCAAACAATTCTTTGTGCGCGAACATATTGAGTGCGAAACAATTTTCTTTTGGTGTGGCAGGGCTGCTCAACAGAGCCTTCGAAAACTGAAAGTTCACACAAAGTGTGCAGTACACCATGTTGCGCACACACTTTTGGTGGATCAGCACCTTTAGATGTAGCTTTCCTCGAGTTTCAACTCTCACATATTTACTTGAAACAATTTTTTCTGATTCATTCAAATTTTTATAGAAAATTGAGTCCTTTTGTATAGTGTGCCTCTTTTCAAAGTCTGTGATTTCGAATTTCTAAATTTCCCCAGCTCTCTTCCTGTTAAACATCTGGATTTGAGCCATAGTACTTTTATTCAATGTATTGAAAGCTTCTTGGTCAAAATTTTTTGCTAGAATATTTTGAGCTCTGCTGATTTCTTGCACTATGTAACTGTTCAGTTTTATTATGTCTTCTGTTAGTGGGACTAATTGTGTTTTACCCCATCTTTGTAATGTTCAAAGTGCATTTCGTCCAACAGTGTTGTAGAATTCATTTTCATAAAGTTTTAGCCAAGATTCTACTTCTTTCTTCCATGTCTTGTTTCCAGTTTTTATATAGTGTACGATTCTTCGATTGGCTATAACCTTCATACACCTGCCAATCTCCCCTATGAAGGAGGGAGCAGAATAATGTCCATTGTATCCAGCAACCAAGTTAGCTGCTTCAACAAAGATGTCATAATGAGCTGGTGAAAATGCCTCATCAAGACTGTTTATGGTACAGTCAATATTTTTCATTTGTATTACAACTTTTACACCTTGTATTACACCTGTCAAAGTTTAGTTCTGATCATGTTTTTCAGGTGTTGCTCTCTATTTCTAATACACAAGTAATTGCCAAACTCAAGAATAGTCGCATCTGTTACTAAGTAACGATACACCTCATCACACTCCATACCAGGCAAAATTAAATTTCTCAACATTGGGTTTAATGTTTTGTCTGTCTCCTCTCCAACTACAATAGCATTAGATAATGTTTGAAAATCTCTTGGAACATTTTTCTCTCTGGTACAAAGTTTATGGTGTCGCCATAACGTGGTTTTAGTGTAATAGTTGTGACACCTTATACATGGCTTCATTGATTTTTCTTTTACATTTTTGCGCCTACGAGCAACAATAAGTTCGCCTTAATTCAAATTGTAATCCGTATTGAATATCAGGGAGCCCCGCCCTCTAATTACAGAAAGTAAATGCTTACGTTCTTTTGAATTTGGTTTCAAGGAAGCAAGTTTGATGACTTCGTCCTCCTCTGGGTGATTGTTCAAAAGATGTATTGCATAATGGTCTTTCAGCCCATGGCAGAATGGACAAAAGTATTTCTTATACTTTCTATTCTTTTCATCTTCTTCTTTGTTTGATGATATTCCTGCATCATCTGAAATCAGAAAGGATGATTTCTTCAGTAGCTTTTGTGTAGTTGTGAAGGTGAAATTGTGGTAGTTATCCATATTGAAAGACTAGAAATTGTCAAACCACAGACTTAAAAATCGAGATGCCGGTCTTGATTGTTACACCATTATCAATCTCTGGTAAACTAGAACTGGAGTAAAAGAGCAGCAGAATTTATACTAGCAGCTGAGCACTGTTATTGATAGTTGCATGAAGTTATGCACTCAGCATAATTATTTCAAATTTAATTATAGGATTTTTCAACAGAAAGAGGGGTTGGCAATGGGATCACCCCTCTCACCACTTCTGGCTGAACTATTAAGCCAGTAAAGTAGGATATTAGGGCTCCCATGTTTCAAGTAACATTAAAATAAAATACAGTATTAATAGTATATTATGTAAAAAGCCCAACTTTGGAAAGTTCGTGGAGAAGTTTGAGTGGACCGATTTTGATGCAGTTTGTGCCAAAAGAAAGATAAAAAATCAAAGTTTTGCAGGCTCTATTTGCTTTTCAAAAATAATCATTTTTAACCCTTTAGTGACCAACATATGTATTTTTTTAATTTTTGTAGTTTTATCATCATTAACCTGTTATTTTTCATATAAATATTGTTTATATTAGTCCAAATTTCATTAGAAAATTTTTTTTAGTTTTTATGTACATAAAATGTTAATGGGACTCAAGAGTCCCAATGGGCATTACAATATATCTGCAAAAATTATAGTGTGGACTCTCAAGTCCCAATGGGCAATTGGGTTCTCATGATAATAGCAATTTTTTCATAATATTTTTATAAAGATATTTATTCTTCAAAATACTCAAATCAAAATCAAACTTATAATATAGCAAAAACTTATAATAAAAGCAATTTTTTCATACTCATACAGATATAGGCCTATTCTCCAGAATACTCAAATCTAATCTAATCTAATTCGTGAAAAATGTTGAAACAATTTTTCCTCTCATTACTGCACAAAAATACTTTACACATTGCACAATATGAATGTGGGCGCAACTCTATTTTATTTCTTGAGCAAACTTCACAGCGCAATCGTTTTTCTCCATATATAATGTAGTGGATGCCTCTATTACCCAACCTAACATCGTTTGGAACTGACCACTTCAGCATGCCACTTTTTGGTTGCATGGCCATCCTTGACGTGGTGGCTTCTTCAGTTGACCGTTTCCGTTTTGCTATATTGATTTTTTGTTTCTTTGCCATCAGGCCAAGAGCCACCTCCCTTCTAAAATCCAAGAGACTTTTTTTATCATGAGGGAATAGATCCTTGTAGATTAGAAAAGAATTCACAAATGTAATATCAACTATTCCCCAAAACAGTCGGTGCCACCATTTTCGGGATCTTCTATTGACATTGTAATATTGGCGGAGTTGATCCGCACAATCAACTCCACCCATATTCTGGTTATAATCCTTAACCACAAGCGGGCAAGTTACATCAATTTTTTCGCCCTTTGAGTTTGTTCTTCTAACCTTTGATTGTTCTGTGCCATGAAAATTCGATGCAAAGTGAACTACCCTATTGTCCATCCATTTCAACGTGGTTATATCAAGGCTTGATACGCGAATGTCAGAATCTCCTCTTTTGAATTTAGAGTCCTCCAGGAAATTGTCAGGTAGACCAACTCTTTTTGCTTGTATAGTGCCACAAGCTAGTATATTCTCTACCTTCAATTTTTCTAGGAGAGGAATTGAAGTATAGTAGTTATCAAAAAAAACTTGGAGGTTTGTGCCCCAATAAGGTTTTGTAAGGCGTAAAACAACTTGCTTGCATTGCCCAAAATCTTTCATACTCTCATCACATTCAGATACAGACTTCCCCTGGTACACCTCAAATTGTGAGATGTACCCCTTTTTATCAGCTAAACACCACAATTTATATCCACGTTTGATGGGCTTCATCGCATTATACTGTTTTAGAGTACTACAACCTTTGAACAAGATCATAGACTCATCTACTGATACATGTCTGCCTACATTGTAGATCTTGATAAAGTGATCATTGAGTGAGTTCACTAGAGGCCTAATTTTATATATTTTATCAGTCCCAGGTGGTGGTATGAAATTATTGTCATTTACATGTAAGTTGGATAATATTGAGTCAAATCTGTTGCAGCTCATTGTTTTTGACACAATTGGTAATCCCAGGTCAAGACTAGTAGACCAATAATTCTTCCACCCAGGTATAACGTGGTACCCCATGAGAAAGTTTATGCCAATGAAAGACATGAGTTCATCAGAATCAAGCAGCAAGTTTTTTCCCTTTTGCGTTGCATACAAATTGCTTTGGTAGACAATATTGTCACAGCAGGTTCTATTGTTTTCATGAATACATCAGTGGCTGAGCAGCAAGCCTCAAACACACCATCAACTGGACCTAAAACACACAAACAAAAATCCCTATTGTACTATCATCATTCACTGGGAAGACAAAACCTGCAAAAAAATAATTTTACATTATTCCAACGATGATAGTAATATTCCTACCTGGTTTTTTCCCCAAGTAGTCAGGAATCACAGTTTCCATCTCCTTTTGTTTCCATTTCCAATCAGGCAATACTCTTTTCCCTGTAGACTTTCTCTGTGCAGTTTTCTTTCTACAAGATTTTTGGCAGATTTCTTTGATGCATTTTGTTTACCCTTCCTTGTAGGTTTAGGTGTAGATGAATCTGAAGAAGTGGAAGGACCGGGATCTTCATCAAAATTGTCATCAATCTGATCTGGTTCATCAATTACATCATCCTGATTTTCAACTGTCACATTATCTGGATCATCATCATCATCCTTGTCATTTGTGCTCACCACTGCAGCTGGAAATAAAATGATTTATCATTATTATTATCGTTTATTATTATCCTTGAAAATGATAATACAACAAATAAGAGATAAACAAGAGATGAATAAGAGATGAAGAATTGGAATGAATAAGAGATGAACAAAATTTGTAGCATTGTATGAAACTCAGTAGGCTACTAAATTATGGTATGCACCCCACCCCGTCCTGGATTCAAATCCTGGTTTGGGGCTGCATTTTTCAATTGCTGTAAATCATCATTACCTGTACACAAGCTTCTAAGGCTTTTGTGGGCATCACTGCCAGCAATAATGGATATAAAAGTAATATGATGATTTTTATGAGTGCATTATATGGCAGAGATTGAAAGTTATTCCAGAATTAGATAGAGACTTGATAAAACAAATTCAAGAGTTGAACCTACCTGCAATTTCACGTTGGAAGATGAAATCAAAGTTATTCACTTCATTCACAACTTGCTCAATATGTTCCACTTCATCATAATCTTCAATATCAGTGTCCGCACTATTATCATCTGGCAGCTCTTCAAATGCTTGAATTATTTCAAGCTCATTTAGAATATTTATAGGCTTCATAGTGACCTGAAACAAACCAGTAGCTTAGGAATAAAGTTTTGCTCGGATTATTTTCAATAAATTTTATATTTTACAAGAATACACTCCAAAATAAATACAAATCGATGGATAACATGGGCTAACCTAACTACTCTCGCAAGTCAACCCAACTGCCCATTGGGACTAAGAAGTCCCAATCATTTATTGACTTGTAGTTTTTTATTGAATTGATATTTGTTATGTATAAAACGTTATTTTATATCTATAATAATGACATATCAAGAATATGAAGTGATATGAACTCACCTGTACATAATAAATGTAGATATGAACAAGATAAAAGTCGCCAGTCAACAAGGTGCAATCTGTCGTACGACTCCAAAGAACAGCTGTTTAGAAATTCAAAACTGCCACCTGGCGAACGAAAACCACACTAAAAATCAGTAAACATGATGACTTTGAAGTCCCAATGGCCAGGAAGACTGTAGTAGACGTGAATGATGAAATATGTAGAGAATTAGTTGCCTGGACTCTGAGGTCCCTATGGGTTAAATGGGAGAAATTTGATAAAAACCTTAAATAGTTTCCTGTGGCACTATCTGTTGGCATTAAAGTGCACTAAACTTGAGTTAGTTTATTAAATGACACATAGATAGGGCTTAGAAGGTTTTTCTAAATTTAGTACCATGACCAGTAATCACTGTATAAGATAGAACTTCATCGGCATGACTGAGCTGCTGTCAGCTGCAGATAGTCAAAATAGCAACTATTTAAAACTATATAAGAATTTTGGAAAATTCAAGTGAGTGTAAACCCCCTTACATCCGGGACTAAATAAATAAGCAAATTCCATAAAATAATCGCAATTATTCATAAATTAACAAATACTATCGATATCGGTATTATAAATAATTTTTCATCACTTTTCCACATAAAAGCCTACTGACATGTAGTGCTACATTTTTCTATCTGCATGTCAGTAATAAAAGAAAAAGTGATTATTTATGGATCATTAAATACTAACTTAATTTTTATACAGTCTTATTGTATACTAGCATTTTACCCCTTTCCCGGGAATCCATTTTTGGGTTAACTTCACTATTTATTACTATTTTTGATCAACTTATTTTAAACATAGTAGCCTACTTGGACAAATAGGAATGGACATGAGTCCCAAAGGTACGTATTAGGTCTAACCTACTCAATAATATTAGTCTGTAACTCTGTATACTAAATAATAAGGGGGTTCATCGGAACTACCCAATTCACTGTAAACAATTTTAAATACTGTAGCCAACAATACTTTGCCATCACGCAAATTATTCGGAAAGATTTATAATTGACTTCCAAAATATCGAAACAAATAAGACTTTGAATTGAGTGCTAAATTTCTTAATAGAAGAGCAACGCTAGAATGCGATCTACCGGCTGAAAACTGAACTTTTTTAGATAGTATTGTTGAGGTACTTGTATTGACAGTACAGTAGTTTCGAACCCGATTATTACAATAAATTATAGCTTTTTAACATATAATTCAAGTACTGTATTATGACAGTTTGATATTAATGAAAAATAGTTTCGAAATTTAAATTGCATTAACATTGGTCTAAGGAAGAATCAGCTGTAAAACTGATCTGCTGCTTATTGTAGTCTACCACAGCCTTTTTAGGGCCCCATTCATTTTTAGACAAATAACACTAGCAATACGTACAGTAGCCCTAAACAAATTGTATCATAATTAAGCTTCTCTTGATAACATAATCCGCTATTTGTAAATTAGCATTTACATTATGCATTAACATTAACGTATGCTTGCGCAGTAGCCTAATCAAAATACAGTACCATCAAGATGATTGTGTCATCCGAAGGTAGTGATTGGTCATGTGATCGGGATGTTCAGTCACGACTGCTCAAGAACGCGCTTGGATGGGTGACCGTGCTTCAATGACTTAGTGTTATAAGCTTTATTATCACTTACCCGGTGGTCCAATAGTAGGTCCATCATGTTCCCAGTAACATGGCTCAAAAGGCGAGGTGAAACTACCCGTAACAATGATATTGCTCCATTTAGAAAATTGAACATTAATTTTCAAAAATCTAGAAGGAAAGTCAAAAATCGGGTTTCGAGGTGCAACAATAGGTACTTGGGAAGATATATGCGAAATTTCGTGTTTCAAAACCTTCTAGTTTTCGCGAAAATCAACCGACTGACTCACACACAAACCTTTCCTTTTATAGGTAGTATAGAAGATAGTATAGGTTTTCCTTGAAAGATTTAACTATTCAAGTTATTCACATTAACTTATATTGAAAAATGAATTAATTGAAAAATAACCGCAGACTGATAAATGATACTCTTTTTAATTATTGATCTGAGGTAGGCCTACTTACACCTCAAGGTTAATAAAAACACGTTACCTCAATATTAATAAAACCCAATTTTTAATAACTTTGCGTTCACCTTACTTGAAACAAATAGCAGGAATTTGAAAACCATTATTTGACTAATTTTAATTTATTGTGTAAAATTCTTACTTACACCTGTCGACGCTTGCTTCAGACATCATATTCAATCAATATTGTACTGAGTTACTCATAGTACTGTAGTAGCCCACCAGTGTAAAAAACTGGTAGTGTACTGCAGCCTGCTAAGTTTATATTTACATCTATTTAATATTAGTGAATAGTAATATTTTACAATCGACAAGTAAAGAAAATCAGTGTTATATATTCAAATGTATTAAAAATATTTAAATATAAGAACAATATTTCTTTCAAACTATCATACATTCCTATAAAAGCAACCAACCTAGCAACAGACATCAGAAAGAAGGTTAAAATTCTATGGCCATACCTATAGATTTTCATTGATAAGACAGAGTAATAACAACAGGATGAACAATTTGAGAGTAACAACTCTCAAGCATAAAAAGAGCCAAATCAACAACACTTATTATAATATAGGTAGAAAATGGTCTACAACAGGAATAAATTGACCAAACTAAAATTAAAGACAAAAACAGGATACACCAGTGAAACCCACAAAGATATGAAGTCCAACTTATCATTGAGTGCAACAATAACAAAATAAAATATACAATAATTATTAATAAAAACAGTTACAAACAGGTCAATTTTAAAGAAAATGATTTATAGTTACTATAGTAATGTGTAAATATGAGAATAGAAGTAGCTTATTGATATTGTTATGGGATACAAGGAAGAAAGGACAGAAATTTTCAGCGTTATCTGCCTGTGTCAATAAGTCTTCTGCTATATGCTTTATGTTTACTCTTCCCATTCACCCTTCGCCTTTCAGTTCATCTAGGCAATTCCTAAATGTTCTTATCTTGGTAATTAGAATAGTCTCGAAAAATTGAGAATGTTCTACTATTTACTGCAACATTAAAAATGTATATAAAGCAGAAGCTCTTGCAAACATTAGTTCAGTTGTGATACGAATGTTACTGTAATAAAGTGGCAGAGTAACAGTTTCTGCTCATACCAACGTATTAGTGAGCGCTAATACAAACTGTGTTTTATGAACGTTTAATGTGATGAACGTGGTATTATTCAGGCTTCTTTAACCGTTTATACAGTGACTTGTAAGTACTTTGTAGTGTTTCAACTGTTGTTTTAGATAATTCTTGAATTGTTGAACAGTTATTATTTGATACTTGATCGGCCTCTCAACAGTTAGTGATTAATTTTTGTACAGTAATATAGCAAATTCTTTATTAGCTGAACATTATTGATTTATTCGTTTCTGATAGCTTCATTTTGTGTGTCAGTACTGATTACGTAGTGCGTGTTTTAGATAATATTATTTTAGAGATAGAACTTGTAACAATATAGTGTCATTTTAATATTTTAATGATACTATCTACAATCATAAGGTACGATTTGCATTGTATGACATTAAAATAAATAAAATTGGTTAAGTGAGCACAATGAAATTTAGTTTCAATTTTAGTTAAGGGTTGGATTATGATGAGTGAAGTTAAGGGAATAGAAGTATATTATGGATTTGTTACAAGAAAATATTGTAAAGAAAATAAAATAAACTGAATTGAACTCGGTGCTACAACTCCACGCTACATTACAATATTTAATTGAACTATTATTTTTAAATTGAAAAGTAGAAATTGATATAGTCCTATGGTTTATAATATACCGTAATATAGTCCTACGGTCTATCTCAATGCCTACAACATTACTCACAAAAGGACATTATGCACAATAATAAGGGTTATGGAACACACCCGCTGGTCTGTAGCACCTGAACACCCACTTACATTTGCTGAGCTAAGTGGTCAATAACAAAATATTATTGTCCTAGAAGCTACAATACATCTGTCAAACGGTCAACTGGGTACACACCTATCGGTCTGCTGTCATAACAAGGTACTGTGCTTGTCCCCTGCGAATAATGCATCTATTCAAAAACTTTATACAGCTAAATGCCTACAAGTATTCTATGAAATAAAAAATCCTCTATCTATATTCCACCAGAATTCAAATTTTCAATTTATGAAATTTTCTTTTTTTTGGAATTTATATGGAAATTCGACTGAAGAGAAAAACCCATTTGAATTAGTTTAGTTATGGGAGTAATATAAACTCTATAACGCCATGAAATGGCCAAGATTGGAAAAAGATTCGTGGTGATGATGATGGCGACGTGGTGGTGATGATGATGATTAAGGAAAAGAAGGAGAAAGGAAAGGAAAGAAGAGCAAATAATTAAGATATCTATAAGAGTGGTAGAGAAAAAGAGAAACCAGTGTGTGAAAAGAAGAAAAAAAGAATAAGAGTATGTTGTTGATGATGATGATGATGATGATTAAGAAGAAAAGAGAAGAATGAGAGAGTGGACAAGTGATGAGAATAGCAGGAGAAGAAGAACAGATAGGAGGAGGAGAAGAATAAGAAGAAGAACAAAGAGGAGGAGAAAATTGAATTGAACAAAATTATCATAAAAGCGCTCTTAGCCTCCAGTTCAATTTTAGTAATCTAGCTCAGATAAATATTGATAATTAGCCAAGTTGGTTGAATTAAATGAGTGTGTATGATATTTTGAAGTTTTCAAGACGTTTTATGTACATTATTATTTTTAAATTCTTTTTAGTTTTGGAGACACATTTTTCTGATTTCTCTGACAATGATTTCTCACAAACAGCATAACTTGTGCCACAGACCTCTTGAGAGCATCATTATTTTTCAAGAATGCAACTATTTCACTCCTCCTTGGAATTGTTTTTTCTAAAAAATTTTGACCGAAATGTGAGATAACAAGATTTTGCTCAGTTTCTGTCCACCTTCTTTTTCTTGCTACTTTATGTTCTCTTATGTATTGTTGCTCAACTTGAGTTTCATTTTCATCAGTCGATTCTTTGTTGAAATTGTCTTCATTAATTTGTATTTCTTGCTCTGTAGTTACTAACTCAACATCATTATTTTTTTCCACAAGAGATGAATTTTGATTTCCTTTCATGATGTTGTGTAGGATTGGACATACCATGATTTTCTGTAGTACTCCAAGAGGCAGATCATAATGTTTCTTGTGGACTGACAGACTGTGTCCTAGAGTACTAGCCAGAAAATCTTGGTATTGTGGATGACTGGAATGCATGCGGCTAAATGTTACTGCCTGGTGTCATAATCCATTTCCTGTCATGTGTTCTGGTTTTCTCAAAGACACCCTTTTTTTCATCAATCTCAGACTTTCAACAGGATTGATGTAATTGTTGCCTGAGAGCATAAAAAGGACATCGTTGGTAATACCTACATCAGATCTGAATTTCAATAGTGTTTCAAGAGCACTTTTCATTATTTGCAACATTACAATTGGAACAATTTCCAAGTTCTTCCCTGAGACGTAGAATATGTGAAATTGTTTGCAGGCTCTTAAGTCATCTGGACTAGGACCGGTAGTACTCACCATCTCCAACAGTTCGTCATGCTTATCGATATTATCAAAGTGCCTGACACGTGCGTTTTTGAAATCGACAGGCCTGCATCTAATCAACAGCATAATGTGAGTGACCAAAACATGGGTTAGGAGGTCGTAGAACTCATGTTTCGGATTACACTCTTCTATCTTATGAGTCAAAATCCTATATTGGCTCTCTAAATATGCTGCAAGAGTTGTTATATCTTTTTCTAAAGCCACTTTATCATTTCTATCAGCTCGAGCTATTTTTTTGCTTTTGGTGCAAAGTCAACCAATTTCATTTTCCAATGATTTTCCATGTTGGACAGGAAGTCTACAATTTGTGTAATTAGATTTCTACTTCCTGAAGTTCCTTCTTCATAATATATTTTTGTCTCTTCTTTCAAAAAGATTCGTGCTGTATCCTTTATGGGTTGGCTCAACCTGTATGCAATTGAGTGTGTCTTGATCTCCCCAGTACTCTGCTCATATCCTGCAAGATTCAATGCAGCATTTATTATAATATCAAAATATTTGAGATTTATACACATTTTCATATCGCAGATTTCAGGATTAAGAGCTTTTATTTCAATGAGCAGCCGTGCCAAGTCTCTCATCTCTCTAATAACATAATTTTTTGAGGATTCTTCCCATCTACTATGGTGAAAGTCATTGGCAAATTTCATTATCAATTCGTCTTCCATTGCTGTCTCAATTATCTTGTCCATGAAAATGCCATTCAAAATTTCCTTCTGAAACTCTTCCGAAACATACTTTTTTTTTATTGGTGGAGCCGAATGTTTCTTAATGGCCTGTATTCGAGAGCCATGATCTTGACTTCTTTTTAGGAAACTGGTGCATCTCTTGAGATGCACTGAAAGTTTATCTCTTCGATAAATCCCTTGGCAATGGGAACACTCCACATTGCCAACAGCTGAAGTTTTGGTCCTTTTCTTCACAACAACAATATTTCCTTCATTTGATTTTAATTTGTTGTTATAGATAGAATTCCAATGTTTTCTTATTGGATCCGTGATCTTTGTTTTTTGAATTCTCATCTCGGTGCTTGAAGTGCTTGAGGTGATCATGTTCAAAGATTTTCCCTCTGGTTTATCAGCATGTGTAGTCTGAAGGTGCTCTCCAAATTTCTTCACCAGTTTGTCACAATACAAGCAGTAGTTCTGCTTACGCTTTTTTTTATTGGCAGGAGATACTTCAGTGCTTGTACATTGTTGATCATCTGCATCTTGATAACTGATTTTATGAACCTGGAACAAATATTATTAGTATAGTTGAAATTAAAATAATTTATTCAAGATTTGAAATGTGTACAATGTAAATTTAATTAAATATTCACATGCTTCATCTTTAGCAAACTGTACAAGAAGATAAAATAAAAAGCATTGAGACAGTGAATCCTGTTCAGTCTGATTATGCCTTCCATCAAGGCAAAACGGCCATCATGCTGTACCGTGAATTAAAGTTTCTACCTCAAATTTATTATTTTATATTAAGCATTCAACAGTAGAAACACGATGGATCTTCAACAACATAAAAAAACATTTTTCAAATAGCAGATGTTGTTTATTCCGCTGTTCCATAATTTATTTTAGCATTCTGAATACAGTGTTTCATTAACAAACAGTCGCGGCTCGTGGTTATGAACGTTATGAAAGCGATATTATTTGGTTATTTTTTCAGGGGTGTTTCTCCAGGTAGGCCTAACTGAAAATATGTACAATGAAAATATAGCTAAATTAATAATTTCAAATTCAATTGTTGAAGATCATTAGTTTGAGGAACTTGTGATTAATATTAGGCTAGCATATTAAATAATATTATATAATATATTAAACAATATTCAATTTTATTGAAAAGATTCACGGGTATTCACAAGCGTACTTAATATCAACTGTTTTCATCGCCAAGCAAGTTTTCACTTTTGCCGACATGTAGCCACAAGCTGTTGAAATATCGAAATTCTATGAATGGGTATGATATTATCCTGTGAATATTACCAATGCCAATCTCACATGATTATGAGTTACATAAATTTCATAACAGGAATCAGATATTGTCTCTTATCTGGTTAAGTTGCTCTGTTACTGTATATAAGGAGTGGGACAGTCAAACGGCATGATATGAGAAGTTTAATAAGAGAAGAAAATGTATTCGTTTCTACTATTGCCGAACTACATAGCAGAAAAATAAAGTGAGGTTTCCCCTTCTGGAAAATTAAAATTTTGAAGGTAGTTTTTACCAAATGCCTAACTCTGTAGCATGTTACATCAGCATTATCAAATTTGACTGTCAAGCCTCCCATAGTATTGATAAAAGTTTCTAGAGAAATTACAATTTTTGGTTATTCTCTCACCTGAGAATTTTGGATTATTCAAGAGCCGAAGTTCTTTCAAAAACTTACCATGTACAGTTCCTGATTTTAAAGAACGAATACACCAAAATAATCAACATTTCCCGGATAAATAATTTGAATATATTTGGAAACGTTGTTCTCTAGTCTAGAAATACATAGGTAGCTAACAAGGAGGGAAATATTTCTGTCATTTCCTGTTAGAATGAAGGTTTCTCGTCAGTAACATTGCGATTATTTCATTCAATTCACTACACAATTTGTTTAATAATGGAGTATAAAACTCAAGTTTTGTAATCCTACTGGGCTTTTCATATCGCACCGAGGCACCGTTAAGCTGTCAAACCCTTCATTGTTGTAAAGAACTGTATATGTATAATTTCAACAAAGGAAAACAGTAATTTTGTGATCTGCAAGCGAATAGGACCGACAATCTCTATATAATAGTTGGAGTACATAGTAATCATTATTGAACGCCCCATGATTAATCTCAGAGCTTCAAACATTCACTGATTACATTTTCACTCCTATTCTCTTGTTCAACAAGATACGTGATTAAAATAATATACAATATCTTCTAGCATTAAATTAGTATTGAAAGTACTTAAAGTCAAGATTTGTAGTAGATATTTCTCCATGTAGTTCCAAAAATAATTGATGGACTCAATAATATAATGATTGGAAATATAATAACAGGAACACATTTAGCCCTGACAATAATGAAAATAATTTGGAAACTCACATTTTCAGAAGCACATGTAGATTCAGGACTGCCCTCCATTAACATCTGCAGTTTGGAAATGTGTTTTGCCAGTCTGCGACTTTTACTGTGCTTTCCGATTCTCATTGCCTGTTTCCTCTCACTCTTGCAATCTTCAATTTTTTTCCTCAAGTTCTGCAATTTATCACATTTGAATTTTTTCCCCTTTGCCTGATGTTGAACTTTTTCCTGAAATCAGAATCAGTATTACTCATCTCAACAGGATCAACATTGATGTTCATAGATAAATAGAAGTCATAGAAAACAAATTGGAAAACAACCTCCAAGTTTGAGCGTTCATTTTCTTTTAAACTTATCCAAATTATGAAAATAGAAAAAAACTTTTTGTGGTAGGAACAGAAAAAAACGTTCTCGTACCCAGAAGTGAGATTTGATTTTCTTGGTGCAATTAAGCCTTTAACAAGTTTATTGGGTATCCAACTATCCATACTGTTGATTCAACCAGGATTATTTTTTTTAAACCTAGAAAAGCTCAAACAGAAGCAGACGCCTACTAGAGCGTGTAATCCACTGATACAAGTCTTATTAATGCATATACTCAATAATTGATTTTTCTTTAATGAACACAGTATTAAATAATAGCTCAGATGAAAATAAATAGTGACAGAAAACTGAATGATCTAGCAAATGTTGATTATGCCGAAGGAAGCTTGCTCAGTGGAGCTTCGATACTAAATTAAAGAGTGTGTCACAGTCGAACAGTGAAATGAAACCCATGTTATGAGGATAGACGGTGGTGAAAATGATCTGTCATACAACATCCAACAGCATGTGTTTGATTCTATTGCTCAATTGTGTCTCCACTCTGGTAACGAAGATCTACTGTGCAAGTACCCGAAGATTCAAGCATTGAGGTTGCTGGTCCATAACTTTCACCTGAAATACATTCATTTCATGGTGGTATAAAAATGAAAATGGCAATCTCCATTTGAATATGGAACATTATCTATATGAAGATTCTAAAAATCGAAACTTGATAACAAGCTACCTCAAACATTAAGATTTAATTCTTTTCTAAATTTATACTTTTTGATTTTCAGAGTTAGATACCATTTTTTTTTTTTGTCAATTAATTAATTTATTCCATCAGCAGATTGCCAATTGCCAAATAAATAGCACACAGCTCTTTAAATATAATTCAATTTCTTACTTCAAAGTATTGATGTAATATCAATAGCTGAAGCAAAATTGAATTTTATTTCACCATAATCATCTAAAATCAACAGGAGAAACCTTACCTCATCATTTTCCAATTGCTTCTCATTATCATTGACTCCTCCAAATAATTTTCTTTTGCATGATATTTCTTTATTCACTGTCTTATCTGGGCTCACTTCATCATCCTAAAACAATGCGATAGAAATAGCATGTTAGATTGAGTCATGGTGAATTTTAAAATGTTGTAATATCAGTAGCAGGTATTTTGAGTGTAAATAGAAGATCTTAATGAAATATTAAAAAGATAAGAGCTTTATACCGGCATCAAAAAACACCGCTTGTGCCTGTGCATCTGCAGTTAAGTAGATAAATTGAAGGATTGTGTTAACTATACAAAAGCTGAGATGAATAATTTATTATCGAAACCAAGTAACACCGATTTCAACTTGGCGTTTTTATTGTCACTACCCGTGTTCAGTCAACACGATTTTTCTATGTATATGATTTGCCTTCATTTATTGCAGAGACACTGATACTAGTAGCGAACTATATAAATAAAAATGATTTAAAAGACAACTTTACTCACATTATCGCCAATTACTTGCTGTACAATTGCTGCTTCTCTAATCTGCTCATCAGTGAGAGGTGATGAAGGCTCATCCTGAGATGAAATTATACTCATACAATCTTTAAAAAATAACAAGATATAATCAAATTTAAATGACACAAGATATAATCAAATTTAAATGACACAAGATATAATCAAATTTAAATGACACAAGCTATAATCAAATTTAAATGACACAAGATATAATCAAATTTAAATGACACAATATGTACATGTAGAACCTACATGATATGTAAATATGTGTAATTATGTTATTCAATTTCGAGGAAATTTCAGCAGCTAAATAATTCTTTATTGATACTGCTTTCAAGAAACGAGGTATCAGAAGAGTGACTTGCTGTCATGAAGCGGTTCAGTTTCTAACATTTTAATAAAATTCAAGGGCCCTTTGGGGTCGTTTTCAAGTTGTTAGAACTGGTTCAAAAAATGCATTGGTATGCATTTAAATTTAAAAAACCATAATTCTAGTCTTAGTAATTCAATTATGATAAAAAATGAAATTCCCTTCCACAAGGACTGGTTTCAAACCTTGAATTCCACACCGAGGAAAATATCCTGTTGATTCCGAATTCGATTTCTGGCTTGCACTGGCATTTTTGTATCATTAATTCACTTCATTTCTCACCCTTAGGTTTTGAGTTTATGTTGGATTCACCCTCATTAAAATAAGTTATAATTGTTCTAGATTGTTATTAAACTGAAACCTACCATCAAGTGGTGAAGGTAACCAATTGGGGTCTTTATCGGAGTCATCCCCAGGTGTCATTTCAGGTTCCTAAAAAAATGGAATACAAATGAAATTAAATTGCTATTACTAAATGTTATCAGGGTATTAGGGTAGATTCTGAAAAATTATGAATTATTCTCTCCAAATATGAAATTTATGTTCGATAAGTATACTATTATACTTAATCTTATTCTTGAATACAAAATGATCAGTGTCGAGAGCTGTTTTCAATAAAAAGTTTTAGCTCAATCAAGTTAGACTTATGCTATACACTTATTGGGCCGTCTTAATGAGGTTAATAAAAAAATAAAATGAAGTACTGCTTGATAGCATGAGATAAACTGTTAAGGACTTGGAAGGAGGGGTCTAATAAAATGAGGATTCACCTTCTTGTTATATCCCCCTGATGCAAGTACATATCACATTTTGGGGCAACAAAGTGAAGCGACCAGTTGTCTAGAATCTCGAGTAGTGATGTAAAATGCCTGGGCATTTATAAGTCGAGGCAAATGCCTGATATAAATGCCCGGGCAAATGCCCAAAACCCATAAATGCCCAGGCATTTTGCGCATTTATCTCTTTTAAAGACAAATTAATAATGTTTTAGCCATTGTATGTACATAGATGCATTATATATATTTATATATAATAACACAAATAAAAACAGTAAAATATTGATTGAAAAACACTAAGAAACTTACATTTTGTGAGCTGGAAACAGCTTTCACAGTTTGGTTTCACAGTTTCATAGGATCACAGTTTTGGTTGACAAAGGCTTGCACAGCGGCCAAAATATTCCAGCTCACAAAATGTAAGTTTCTTAGTGTTTTTACACTATATTTTACTGTATTTATTTGTGTTATTATTGACTGATAGTGACTTTTGTGCTTTTTTATATATTTTTTTATATATGTACTTTTTTTATATATATGTTACAAATAGATATGTAGGCCTATACAGGTATATATAGTGTGTGTGTACTGTGTGTATATATATTTAATATACAAAATTGTTGAATATTGAAGTAGGAGGTAGGCCTAGGCCTAATATTTTTCTTTTCTATTGCCTCTCAACTCAACTGTATTTTTATACCTACATAATAATAATTATGCATATGCACATGAAAGTTGATTGTAAAATTAGGGGAAAATTCCACTTAACACATTTTTTTAATTCTTAAATGAGTTTTATATTTTACTGAAAGATAAGTAGGCTAATACTGAAACTGAATACATAATGTACGCTATTACATTAACTGAGTAACAAATTAGGTTACATATATTTAAATACAGAATTAAATAATAAATGGCTGTATTGTGCTTTTGGATGTCTTAATCACTTTCTTCTGAATCCTCTTCATCACATGTTTCTGATGAACTTTGAATTAGCTCTGGCTCAGATTCTTCTGACAGTTCTGATTCTGAATCTTCTTCCAGGCCTATAATACGTTCTTGACTGGGTGTTGGGGTTTCTTCTCCTTGTTCTGGTTTACTCTGATGAGTCTCATTAGTTGTTTTGTTGGGCTTACGATTAGATGGTCCATTCATCAGCTTCCAATTGTAGGCTATATAAGTCAACTTAGCAGCCCTCTCAGATGTAAGCCTGTTTCTTTTTTTACTATGAATCCAGCCAAAAGTGCTGAATGTCCGCTCTGTGGCAGCAGATGTAACAGGTGCCCCAAGAATTTTTACTGCAACTTCTGCCAGTGTACAAGTACCCCTCAAACCGCGCCACCACAATAAAGGAGATACAAGATAAGCATTGTCTTCTTTAACCCCAACTCCTTCCCACACAAATTGTCTGGACCAAATTCCCTGTTTGTCCCTGTAATCGGCCAAGTTTTCTCTAACTTGTATACCATTCAATCCTGTGTTTCTTGCTGTGTCACAAATAAAACTTATTGCTTCCAGCATGTCAACAGGCTCGAGATCACTACCTTGCACAGCTGGGTCAAGCAGGTTCGCCGCAAGGTGCAAAGATGATACACCAAATTTCTTCCTCTCTTTGAATTTGGACAAGATTGCCTTTTCTTCTGCTGATTGCAGGGGAGATAACGGTAACTTCTCAATAAGAACTGCCTCCAGGTTATTGAACATTTTAGCTATTCTATGAACTTGAGGTTCATTGGACTCGAAAGCTGTGATCAAATGAACGATTGGATTCATCAACTCTACAACTGTGTCAATCCTGACCCAGAAAACATCATCGTCCAGGACTCTCTTCTTCATTTCTGGCTTTAGATATGGTTGAGCCTTTTCATTAACAACTAATGTTTGTAGGACAACTTTGTTTGACTTCAAACTTTCAAAACAGAACAAATGGCTCCCCCATCTAGTCTTTCCTGGCAACTTTAGTGAAACCCTATCCTTGAATGCCTTTTTTTCAGCTGATATTTCATTGAACAATGCTAATAAAACATGGCTGTGTTTTACTGTTTTGACAACATCAACTGCAATTGCTGTGAAAGTTTTCATTGTTTGGCAGCTTAAAATGTCTGAGCACAATAAATGTAGCAGGTGTGCTAGACATCCAAGAGGAACAACATGGGGAAATCTATCTTTCACCAAGTTCAGTGCAGCTTTCATATTTGCAGCATTATCACCAATCACCACCAGAAATTTTTCTGGTCCATGTTTCTCCATTACATTTATGATAAGCTGAGAAAGGTACTCGCCAGTGTGACTGATGCTTTTAGACATTACAAAATCCACAAACATTGGTTGTGGTTTACAAATTATGAAGTTGATGATTGATTCATTTCTAAGGTTGCTCCAGCCGTCACACTGCAGGTGTAGGTGCTTTGCTTCTTCTAGTTGCTTATTTATGTTACCTTGCATTTCTGTGTACTGCGCATCCAACAGACTAGAAGATAGCCGATATCTTGACGGTAACTTGAAGGAAGGCCTGATTTTGTTAAAAACATCTATCCAAAGTGGGTGGTCAACCATGGACAAAGGAGATCCACTAACGAATATGGCCTTGGCGAGGCTCTGGCTCAGCATCTCCTGAAACAGCAAACAGCACAATATACTGTCAATGGCGTAACAATGAATAAAACTTACACCGAAAGTAGTCCTAAATCTATGGCTTATAGTTAGAACCAGTGACAATGTCCTGGGACGTTGGTTAGGCTATGATGCTATGCTGTTTTATTTAAAAAATTATTGTTAATAAGAAGTAAGACATACTGCCTTAAAGTATTGTGTACATTTGTCTAGACATAACTACCTTAGGTAGACCTATATGCTTTTTGAACCAGATAAGTTACATACTACATCTATCTCTTGTAGAAACAAAATATGAGTGGTCTATAAAGGAGTTAGTCTATTACTGCTATGTGCCAACCTGGTAAAATCCATCAAATAGAGGCCTATTTACCATCTTTATGCTTCAGTTCATATGTTCATAAAAAATGTACAAAGTGTCATAATATACCTAACCTATTTTTTATGCTAAATGCTATTTAAGTTACGCTATGGGTAGAATTTTTACTGTAATAATAATAATTTTTATTTCCAAACAAAGGTTTTTTTTAAATTTTCACTTTCTTCTAGGTTACTGTCATCTCTACCTGGTATCAGATCATCAATTTTAATAGAACCTCAGTTAGGCTAGGCTTGTTGATATCTGGCAGATATTGACAGACCTAGCCTAACTTATCTGGTAGTTTAGTAACATATGCCTTCTTTTGATAAAACTGTAATTAAGATTTGATGTTGTAAACTAAGTTTCATTTTAAGTAAATAAATAGTCTAATAGCGTTCCATTAGGCTGAAAAAATTAGGAAACATAATAAGGATTAGGCCTATGGCCTCAAATATTAAAAAACTTTACAATCTGAAAAAGTTTAAAAAAAATTATAGTCTAAAAATTTGAAGCAGGCCTAGGCCTAATAATGTTTGTACATTTTCATAATGCTTACTTACATTAGTTTGGAGATCCATGTGGTCAAAAAACGAAGGAGTTCGGGGTCCTTTTCCTTTTGGACTTGAGGTCGATATAGGCTGCGAACGTTGTAGGACATCAGAAAAAGAACTTGATTTTGGTTCAAAGGCTGAGCTTGTGCTTGGTACTGCAGATTTGTCATCCACTTCAATTAGTAAAGGTTCATAAGAAGGTTTCTTTTGAAAAAGTTTTTCAACCACTGTAACTGTACTTGACTGAAGCACTTTCTTTAGATCCTGAGGGCACTTGAAACACTTTTTTATGTGCTTTTCCATTTTGTTACAATGTGACTGTTTATAGTCCTTATTACAATATTTACAAGTTACTCCTTTCTCTTTCAAATTGAAAAAGTTCCAAATAGGTCCCTTTTTTTTAACCATTTTGTAATGATTTAATCCAACCCTTAAAAATATAAATAGTATAAATAAGTGACGTTATCTCAGACTCAATCACTCAACAGTCATTTCTACTTCTACTGCTACTTCACAACTAACTGAGCTCAGGGCTGGTGCTAGAATGACTCACGACTCACCAATCTCAAGGCCACACCCACCCCACTCCTACTCCAAGATCACAGCACAATGGCTGCTCAGACCCCCCCCCCCCTCGACTATCAACCACTCAATACCCACTGTTCACACCATATCAAACTCCTACTGCAGTCTGCAGTCCTAACTCAATACTTCAAATGTTTTATTCAAACTAGATATACACCATTGCCATTAAGTGTTATTGACAATTGCACAGGATAATTAAATTATTATTAACAATACTTAGGTATTGTTTTTTTAACATTTTTTTTATTAAACATATTATAGGCCTACACATCAACAAATAAACAAATTAAGGCATATTCATAAAAATTAAAGTACCCTTTGCTTTTAAAATTATTTTATCTAAGCACTTAATTTTAAATGCCCTCAGAACAACTGCAAATTAAGGCATTTTTATTTCATCCACAAAATTTACGTTTAATTAATAGTTTATATTATGTTTTAGAAGCTCTAGTAACAATAAAAAATAGTAAAAAGTAAAAAAACACACTTTTTCATAAATGCCCAGATTTTGGGCGCTTAAAACTGCTTTGGGCAAATGCCCTTTTATAAATGTCCTGCCCACTGGGCATTTGCCCAGCCCACATCACTAATCTCGAGTGATTAAAACAAGATTTTCACAGGAATTCTCTGTATCCCAATTTTGAGATACTAAATAAAGGTCAAAATTGAAATGTTGTGGTTGTTTCATACATTGACTCTTAAGAAATATTCTATCTCGGAAAATACTAGGAATAAGAACTTCTGGATGGTTCCAAAAATGTAGAAAACTATATCATTCCGAGAGGGATTTTGAATGATTTATTTAGGTTTTGACGTTTTCAAAATAAGAGAATTGGAAATTCATAACTCAGGACTTAAGTGAAGTAGGACGACAAACTTTGTATCAAATTATCAGGCATAAGTTAATAAATTAGTTAATTCTATTTTCTAAATAAAAAACAACATTAAATTTTATGTGTGATACTTAGTTTGGTAACAATTATTTTGAATTGTAATTGCGTAGTTTTTAGTCTCTAAAAAGTTCTTCTCTTGATAATCCAGTCTAGTCCAGGAATGCTAAAAACAGGGGTATAGAATGCATGAATTGTGAGGGATTTTTTCTCCGGGATATTGTTGGGGGTTAGTAGGTTAAAGTCACGTAAAAGTCCCCACCACTAAGGGGTGAGCAAGGGGTGAGGGTGGGGTGGAAAGAGCCCATTCTATCTCGGAAGAGGTAAACATTAGAAAAAGGTTATTTAGATAAAAATTAAAGCCAATTAATCTTTCTATAAAATTGTCTATACACTCGTACATGTTTGTCGTAATTCTAATGATTTTTTACCCAACTTGTCAATCATTAGCTTCTAGTGACTCCCATGATCGTTTGTTTTTTCAATGAAATGTCAGTTTGAGGTTATAGATAATTTAATTTTCTTTAATTTGATATGCGTCTTTGCTACTGTATCTTCAATTGATCAAACGTTATTGATTATCTAGCATGTAGGCTATGCTCATTTCGAGGCTGGGAATTGAAAATTGTTACTTTACGAGCCCTTTACATATCTGACATTGATTATTTTTGATAATATGAATTTCTTATGCCATTTGGATGATAGTCCAACTTTATATTACAGTATTAATTAAACTAGCAGTTCACCCGTGCTTCGCTAAAGGATATACGAATTACATCCCCTTCAATCTCACTGCTACAACTTTTGTAAGGTTCAACGCATCGACCAACAGCTCATTTCACTCAGCTCATCAATGTACTCCAAATTCATATATTCCTACAATTTGGAATTTTACTTAAAAATGAGCTAGACATTAAAACACCTGTAGTGTAGCCTAATTGGTAAATTTCAATTTTTGCACGATTGTGTGGTCCTAGCTCGGTTAATTTTAGGTATAAAAATACAAAATTGATCTAAAATTGTAGAAAAAAAATGTTCTCTTTCGAATAAATATTATTTTAACTCTTAATTTCTTGATTGGAAAACCAGACCTATTTTTGTATGATACTAAATTCCCAAATATTAAAATAACTCCTTTTTTTTGAAATTACGACTGAATTAAGGGTTGGGCAAGGGGGAAAGGTATTATTCCAGTGGGGAATTTAATTATCTGTAATTTGGCATAAATTGCGTCTTTCTAACCCATATGCAACTTGAGTTATAGTTTTTCAAACAAAAAAATAAATAAATAAATAAAAATAGAAAATGTGGATTTATGACAGGATATTTTCTTTGTATTTTATGATGAAATCTGAAAATTGTTAAATAGGATTCATAGAAGAAATCATTTTGTATAATTTGACATCAATTTTGACCTTTTATCTTAAAAATTGTTTGAGTTGTAGTAACTAGAACGTACAAAAGTAGTTTGTGCAAAATAAGTCAGTTAGATAGACGATTTAATTGGAAGATAAAGGGTCAAGATTGATGTAAAATTGTAGGAAATGACACCTTGTCCCCCCCCCCCCCCACCCATCAATGTATGCTCACCTCCTAGGGGTGGGGGCTTTTAGTATGTTAACGTACTAACTAACCCCAACTCGAACAATATCCCGGAGAAAAAATCCTGCAAATTTTATGTATTCAATGACTGGACTACATTTTTATCATACTATTAAAAATGTATTAATGAATAATTTATTCAGTACAATTATTAACAAGTAACCTAAATTTATCTCAATTCAACTTACCTCATCACTGAGTGTAGAACAATTATTCATTGACATGTGGACTAGGTATTCGCTCCTGGCATTGAAGTGCTTTCCACACTTACATTCAAACATAATTTAATATTAATTAAATGACACACACAGCTCGCAAATTTGAGTCCCGCACCGACTTTAGTGGTCCAGTAGAACTAGTACACTATTGAAGATTTATAAAGACGAATAAATAAAAAGAAACTAAAAACAAAAATAAAAAGAAATACCAGAAAGTAAACAACTTTTGACATTGAATATTGTACTAGAAAAGAAGAGTATTTAATATTTAGCAAGTCAAGTTCAAAATTAATATTGTAGTGGAAAGCAGCATTGTTTGTAAAAAGTCAAAAATAAAAAAAAGGTAAAATTAAATCTGATCACATCATGATCTAATTAACGAAAAGAAAAGAAATATTTACTCAAGGACATGATGGTCCTAGAAAAAAAAATAGAACGTTACATGTCAAAGGACTACTAGCAAGAGAAGAAAGAAAGGGTTTCTTCCACAATCAAAAATTGAAAATCCAGATTCCATTCCAAACAGCTGTCCAGAGTAAAGCAAGATCAGCAGACATACCAACCTAATGAAAAAGTAGCAGAAGAAGACCACATAATTCCAACTTTAAAATAAACGATCATAAACTAGACCAGACGAATAAATAAAAAGAAACTAAAAAGAAAAATAAAAAGAAATACCAGAAAGTAAACAACTTTCGACATTGAATATTGTACTAGAAAAGGGATACAGTTCGATATCCCATCCAGTAAAATAATCGCATGAGTTTCGATACCGAATGGAAGTGTCGATATTGATACTTCATACTATCGATTGGAATTGTGTAACAAAAATGTTTTGCGTATCAAAGTGTCTGTATAAAACTGCATTTTAACGCATGAATTGATGTCTGGAATCGTATTGTAAACAAAATGTAGTTTATTATTGTTTACTTTACAATATTATAAATACAAAAATAAAACATTTAATTAAATTTTAATAGAGAATAAATAAATATTTACTCACGTAGGCTGAAATGTGATATGTTCATTTGCAACAACTGGATCGGTAGTGTTGTAGGTTTAGGTTAAGTTATAATTTCATACTATTTATACAAAGTAATACATATATATATATATATATATTTAACTACGGTATATATTTAACATGGGTATAACATTTTTGTGGCATTGAAGATGATATTTGAATTGTATAATGTTTTAGTGCCAATACCTGTTGACAGAACTGCTCCGTATCATTCTCTTGCTTTCTTCTGTATCATTCTGTACCTTTCACAGCTTTCGTCTGTTTCTATCCTATTACGAAACTATCATTCAGTAGCATGAGTTTATTATAGAAAATGAATGCATTTTGGTAGGAATTTTATGTAATTAGTAATAAAATCAATTTTTTTTTAAATTAAAACATACCCTAGCCCATCATCATTAATCCTTATAACAAAATAATGATAAAAGTGCCAAATAAGAGCTTACCAATATTTCAACTTTCTATAGTATCATTTTAAAGTATTTTCCATGCTCACCACAAACATCATAATCATTCTGAGCATAAACGCCTAATAACAGATGAAAATTGAAGTGATAATTTGATGTTAATGAAATGAAATTACATTTCATGAAACAGAACCAGTTTGTTAAGGTTGAGTTAAAGTAGGTGGAGTAAGGTTGAATTACCAAACTTAACCAACACAACCTAGCTTAACCAAAGGCATCCTAACCTAGCTAGGCTAGGTTAGGTTGGGTTAGGCTAGGTTAGATTGGCTTTGGTTAGTTATGAGTAAGTTAGGTTGGCTTTGGCTGATTAGGTTTATGAGGTTAGGCTTTGGTTTGATTAGGCTATTTTGGGTTAGGTGAGGTTGGGTTGAATATGCAAAATATGGGTGGTATCCTGTAGGACGACCCAACAGTTTGATTGACGTACTGCTAGTTAACCAAACCTAACCTTACCTGGTTAGATGTGACTGAACACGACCTTTTAAATCTACACATGTGTGAACATTTCGAGCATGCGCAGAAGTGTAGTCTGTGTGAATGGAACGAAGTGGAATGGAAACTGGAATGGAACTGCATAACCAAACCTTTCCTAACCTGGCTAGATGTGACTGAACCACCTCTGTTTACTAGGTCGGTCAAAACGACAGTCGTACAAATGGTGTCCTCCCGATAAAATGGTACATTGCATTTCAACAACAAATTTACAGAGGTGCTTCAGTCACATCTAGCCAGGTTAGGAAAGGTTTGGTTATGCAGTTCCATTCCAGTTTCCATTCCACTTCGGTCCATTCATGCAGACTACGCTTCTGTGCATATGCGAAATGTCGCACATGTGTTGATTTATATGGTCGTGACTGAACCACCTCATACAAACATGACCTTTGTTTCCTAGGTCAGACAAAACTACAGTGTACAAATGGTGTCCTCCTGCAAAATACACAAGCATATTGCCAACCATATTATATTTGTTAGGCTTGGTGGGCTTTGCCTGATGTCTGTAGACAATTTTTTAAAGAAAAACTGTTAAAAATTTTTGGATTTCTTGTTCCATGACGATCTGCGTTGTTAATATTATCTTTTTGTTGTAAATTTAACAACTTGCAGTCAATTAACGACTGCAAATCGTCCTCAAAGTGTAAATGTGTAGTTAAAACGCAACATAACACGTTATCAGCTGTTTTGTATCATTCGGATGATACAGAACAGATGTGTTGATAAGCAAAACAGTATCAATACTTCCATCTGGTATCGAAACTCGTGCGATTATTTCACTGGATGGGATATCGAACTGTATCCTAGAAAAGAAGAGTACGCCAAGTACAGAGCTGACAGTAACCTAAATAGCTTCAGAGTAGTAGCTCGCGCAGTTCAAACTTAATAACTCCGGCCAAGAAAACTAGCAGTTTGATAAAGGATATTAAAATTCATTACAATATGATAGAGAATTTTCAAACAATTGAGATTCTATCTCTAGAAGAGAAAACATTGACTGAATATCAACAATGGGGTCATCATATTGCATCCCATTTGGAGTTTGATGATGTGGATGATGCAGATGATCCTGTAAGGCAACTGGAATGTCCTCCCTATCAGATCAATGAAAGCAGTGAAAGATACTATTTCTACAGTCAGCTTCTTAGGCCATTCATTGATGTTTACATAGTAAGTGCTGTGAACTTGCATAGATTTGTGTCACAACTCATTCCAGAGAGAGATCATATCAAAGACGTTATCAGTGATATCAAAATGCAACTGGAAACTGGAAACATCAAATG
The DNA here is from genome assembly GCA_948455865.1 of Conomelus anceps. NCBI lineage: Eukaryota > Metazoa > Arthropoda > Insecta > Hemiptera > Delphacidae > Conomelus > Conomelus anceps. The sequence goes on from OX418217.1 coordinate 28,137,858, forward strand.
TGGGGAAAGTTTGTCTTTTGATACAATACACAACTCTCTTGAGCTTTTTGAAAAATGGAATGTTTTGGAGTGCCATAAAATTTTATATAATTTGTCACAAAATCACAACACCTTCAAAATGAATTAAGCCTGATTTTTGCTGATGAGAGTAATAGCAAAAAAACAACAATTGAGGTCTTCCAAGGACTTCATGAAAATAAGGAAATTTTCACTGAAGCCTCAAAAGTGTTTTCTCTAATTTTAACTATCCCTTCCACTAGTGTCTAAGTTGAAAGAAGCTTCTCTTGTCTTAAAAGAATAAAAACATATTCCAGAAATACTATCAGCCAAGAGAGACTGTCATCATTAGCCAACATTTCAATTCAAAAAGAACTATTAATTGAAATGATGAAAAAGTTGCCATTCTATGAAGACGTGATAGACAAATTTGTGAGTCTCAAAGACAGAAGAATAGATCTGATTTATAAGAAGTAGATGTTACAAATTAATTTAATAATTGCATCAATGATTAAGATAAAATAGATTTAAAATTACTATTTATGTTTGTATATTTTATAATTATCCTCGAAAATCATAATGATTTTATCAATATTTTTAACACACACGTGAAGTAGCCATATATTGAATTTGAAGTTCGCGTTTTTGGGACTTGGTGCAGTGTTAAAACTTTGATTGAGATGTGTTTCGATTTAATAGTTTTATTATCATGAGCTTTGATAAATTCACTAGTCTGGACCAAAGTAGATAGCTCTGAGAAACTGCAAAGTTACCGTAGCCCTACCATAGGCCTATACTATTACCACATTGCCATTGGAAGTTACCTAGCATCAGGAAAAAGGGAATTATTGTCAAAACTTGGGCAGGAAAAGTTTGAAAAGCTGAAAAAGTGAGTACTTACCAAATCATATTATTTACTATGATTATATTGTACTATGAATGATTACATTATAGTATTCTGTATAAGTGCGTCCCCAATTTAAACTTTTTCAACATATTTTACATGAAATCTTCACCTATGCAATTTCTCAATTTTGTACAACTCTTCACCTCTTTCTGAGGCACAAGCCGCCACTGATGCTGATGTATCAAATGAGGATAGTTGAGTCAGTGTAAACATCGACTATAGATTATTGACTGTCACACTTTCCATATTGATCTCACCCACACTCACAGTTCGCTCTACAACTTTAAAGTAGAAAGGGTGACTTTTATGCTTTGAAATATATTATATAATTCAAAATGTGATTACTAATATGTGAAAATAAATAAAATGAAGAACATTCACTAACCTATTAGGTAATAAATTCCAGCTACAAAATTAAGTAATGACTTTATTTCTGCTTCTGCCCCCCCTCCCCTGCCCCTCGCTGGGTACGCCCATGATGCAGAATAGGCCAAACAATATTTCTTCACCTTCAACTCCATTTGGTCAAAAAGTGGAGATAGCCAAGTTTGATACCTCTTTAAGGGACAAGAAAATTAATCACTAAGTATGCTAGTGGGGCACAGTACAAGAGTAACTAATTTCAATCAAAATTATTTCATTTTATAAAACTACATTTTTTTTAAATTAATACAAATTTTCAACTGAGATAAGCCATTATCAAAAGTGGTTACTGACACTAACCACTGCCCCATATGGTCATACTTGAAGCAAGGTTACCTACATTAACCACATACTGTACCAAGTCTGATATCAGACATCTCAGTGGATAAAAACATCTGATATAAGACATTGTAGTAGAATATTAAATTAAAATTCAAAATTATAAAAATTATTGATTTTATTACTCACATGTCAAATTTAGTTCTTAGAATGCCAGTCTTGAAAAGATAATAATAATAATATTGTGTGACCTGGCTGGCTCAGGTCTGGTGTCAGAGTTATCAGGTCGCACCTGAATAAGTTCAGGGCCTCTGACGTGACTTAATGACTGTTTTTAGGCAGCCGGGACCGACAGCTTAACGTGTCCTCCAAAACACGGGAGTGGCCCAAGGTAAAATCTTTCGGTCAGAACTGGGATCGAACCCAGGACCTTTGGGCTAGCAAACCAGCACTTAACCCACTCGGCTACGGCCACTCCTTGAAAAGATGATTTATTCTTTCTTATGCACACCACATGTTTTGCAAGGCCAGATGGTGCACACAGGCTTTTTCAATGTTCTGCACTTTGTCTTGAACTCCCTTTTTTTGGCTGGTACTTATTTTCTTCCAGTTGGATAGTAGCAGCAACAAAAGGTTTACGGTGTCCATGTTCTACTAGTGAGAGTACAGCTAGCTTTGGTGGTGGTTTATTCTGAATGCCAGCTCCAATCTTCTGCCTCAATTGACAAGATAGCATTTATATATAAACACTTCTCCTATAATCTTTGTTACAAAGCTGCTTCATGTCCAACTCTTTATGCATCATGATTGCATTTATCATGCAGCAATCTAAGAAATGATAAAACAATCTTGGCCACCACTTTTTACTTTTTTGGTCAATAGAGTAGTCCCCTTTCAACAATTCAGAGTTCTCTTCAAAGTTCATTTTTGTGTTATAATCAGGGAGAATTTTAGGACAAGGCACTTTGGTTTTTGTTCCATCTTTCTTTTTTCTCTGCACATATACTGTCTCATTTGGTGTGTGATAATTAGATATTAAATTTACACACCTATTGTCTTTCACTCCAATCGAATTCCCCCCTCTTTAGAAGTTTGTCATCTGTCAGCTTTGGTAAATGCTTCCTTGTTTGATTTAGTATTCCACATGCTAAAATATCCTTCTCTTTCAATCTAAAAAATAGTGGATATGAAGTGAAGAAATCGTCCATCACCACAATATGGTATTTACCATCAAGACTCACACAAAAATCACTCACAACACACTCACCTAATCCCATTTCTACCAATTCCTTCAGTTTTCCCATTTAATTTAAATTTGAGGTTGTATCCTGTACTGTCACACATCATCCATATTTTATACCCTTGTTTGATTGGTTTATTACTCATATAATATTGCTTCATGAAATATCTTCCTTTAAACTTGAGCATAGATTCATCTACAGCAACACATTGATGAGGGTTATAGCACTCCACAAATTTATTTGACAATACATCCAACAATGGTCAAATTTTATATAATTTGTTGTAGTCTGGATCCTCTCTTCTTCATCTCATTATTATTGATGTGTAGGTGTGACAGGAGCTGACTGAAACGTTTGACTGGCATTATACTAGAAACAAAGTTGTCTTGGAGGTCAGGCTGAGTGCTCCAGTAGTCTCTATAGCTAGGTAATTTTTTTATCCCCATATATAAGTTTATACCTAAAAATACCCTCATCTATAATTTCATTGATGGTTGTGGGAGGGGTTGTTTTGTAGTCACCATCATCATCACCTTCTGAAACTCTTCTTGCTCTTTTGAGGGGCCTAGAGGATAGTGCTTTCTGTATGATGTGAAGGTTTGTATGAAAACCCAGATGTTCCATAAGTTCATCTGAGGAAAGTTGATTGAATAATGTATATGGTATTGGATCTTCCATGTCTCTAATTTTGGAGCTGATTACAGTAGATCTATCATTTAAGAATTCTTTATTTGTTCCTACCAAATTTAAATTGTCCTTAATCCAGCCTGATGGGAATCACTATCACTAGTCTTCAGCAGTTCTGTTACTAGAACTAGGAACCAAGTCTTGTATAAGTAATTCTTTAGCCCTGTTTAAAATAGGATTATCATTATTGTCACAGTAAGGTAGGTTGACTCAATCATTGATACAGATAGTTTCACGGTGCTTGGCGTCTCGCTGGTGGCAGGGGAGGCAGTGTGAGAGAGATGGAAAGTCTTTCCCTCCACGCTTCCCCTCCAGCCATTCCGTCAAGTACAGTCACGTCCAATACAGTCAACTGCTGGAATTTGTAGCGTTAGCGGACGAATGGTGCTGGCGGCCGGTGCTGAATAAAACTGTCATCTAACTATATTTAAAATATAAACCTATATTTTTGGGGTTGTAGTATGTGGCAGAACAAAAACACGACTCATATTCTTTCACAAAAGTTCTGAGGAAATAATCCTGATATAAATCGTCTTCCAATAAATAATTGAAAGAATCAATACCACGTGTCCTTCAACAAGGACAAACCAGAATGTTACTGAGATAATATATTCCTCTCGGCTGTACCGCTTGATGGTCCGCTGAAATAATCTCCAATTATAATCTGCAACCAGGGTCGAGCAAGGATTATAAATCAGAACTAAGGTTTTGTAATTAATATGGATTTTTAATAAGTGTAAAATGGAAATTAATAAATTTAAAAATGAAAGATAGTAATTATTCATATGCAGAGACGCAACTCTCGCTTTCAAATCCTATCACCAATATATTGAAATTAATAAATGAGACAATAAATGAATGAATTGTTCATATGAGCGTTTAGGTCTTTGGCCTAAGGATATCTCAGTTTCAAGAGAGTTGCTTGATGGCAATTTACAACTAGATATGCCGATTATTTGCGTAAACCTTTATGTATAATTAAATTTCGCACATACCAAATATTTGAGCCCAATTATACACGCACTTGTCGAAGTATTATTTTCTTCTTAGGCTCGTCACAAGTTGGCGTCACCCTCAGACATCTTGGATTGATCCTCGTGGTCGATCGCGAATATATTTGATTTTTTAATAGGTTTAACTAAATGAAATTCGGCAATCTTTAGGTTGCGATCAAACGGCGGGATTTAAGACTTTAAAACAACATTAAAATTTGACTAGAGTGACTTTACATTAAAAAATAAAATTATCGAGTAGGGGAGGTTTAAAAACGGGACCTCTCCCTTAGCTAGCCTAGATTTTTCGTGAAGTCTCCTTCTTCAAGCTCTGGTTACAGTACTTGAAGAAGGGGCTGTGTCACGCGGTAAATCCGCCAATCACAGCACAAGAGTTTAATTGTTGAACCCATATAGTAGCACAATATTTAGTTGAACCCATATAGTTACTTTTCTATCTATGAAATTTATTGGAATTTTGTTTGAAAATATATTACAAAGGTAAGTGAATTGGTGTCTGCAAACCATTAATCTTATAAAATATATACTGAAAAAATTTGATACTGCCGGACGCGTTTGGTAGGGTATTATCCTGGTTTCTAAATTACTTACATTTTTATATAGGTGCAAAACAATCTTGCTACTTAAACCTACAAAAACAATATACTACTTTAAACCTACTATTTTGTACATATACATTTTATTTGGAGGTCGATGCTGATGCATCTAGCTCTTCCACACCTGATAAAAGCCCATCGTCATCGTCATCACTGTCATTGCTTCCATCTTTTGATTCAAAGTCCTCGTCATCACTTGATTCCACTCCAAGATTTATAGTGTATGATTCGACAGTATTTTCCAGTTGAGCCTGATTTCCGAAAAAATAGTCTTCGAATTTCTTTACATTTTCACATTTCTTTTCCCAATCAGCCACAGTCATTGAATCAAACTTGGTTTTTGTCAAACGTTCGACATCATTGAACTTGAATGTGACATTACGAGATGCTACCCAATTTTTCACATCTGCCCAAATTAGTTCTATTGCATTTAGCTCAGGATGGTAGGGAGGGAGCCTAAGAACATCAAAACCACGAGCTTTGAACATATCGTCGATAAGATATTGAGTATTTGCAGGCTTGTGTAGCTTAATCAACTCGTATAACTGCACTTTCAACATATCAGGCGTAAATTGAATGTTTTTGTCATTTAACCACTGTTGCATGTCCGCTTTTGTAGAATTAGAGGTTGGGCATTTATCGATTTGTTTGTTGTGGTAAGATGCGTTATCGATTACCACAACAGACCTCGGTGGTAAATTTTTAAATAACTTTTCATTCAACCACTTAACATAAGTATCACTATTTACATTGTCATGATAGTCCCCTGTTTTTTTACTCGCTTTCCACATTGTTAAACAGTTAGGAATAAATCCCATTTCTCCACCAGCGTGTAAAAAGATTAGTCTTTCACCTTTAGATATCGGCGCTGCTACACCTAAGCGTGTGTCGTCGGTCCATCCCTTTCCTGACACATGTGCTGAATCAATGTAAGACTCATCTGAGTACACAATCGGACGGTTTTCTGCTCGAAACTCTCGAAGCTTTTTCAAGTACACAAATCGTTTATAGGCCACATCTTGCGATTCCATAAGAATATGTTTGTTAGTTTTGGTTTTCTTCCATCTGTATCCAATATCTTTCAAAATTCTTCTTACACTGGCTGTAGACCCTACAAAACCTAAATCATTCTCTAATTTCATTTTTATTCTGTTTAGAGTTGGAAGGCATTTCTCAGTCAAATAAAAACTGTTTATAATTCTTCGTACAACACCAACATCAAAATCGCAGCTGACACCCTATCTCTAACCTTTTTGGGATCAATTATAAACCTTGATTCCCTAGCCTCCAATTCCATAAAATTTATAACGTTAGTAATTACCTCACGTGTCTGGCTCCTGAGCACTTTCCCTTTCAGTTTAGACTCAAACTCAACTGGCACATCCATCTTCACAATCAATCACAAACTTACAGGAACACTGTCAAACACAATAGCATTCCTACAACCACTACAATAATACTAGCTGCATCACAGTGCATTTCACGGCTGAAGACCTCTGGCCAGCTTGGTGCGTAATCCAATTGGAATGCTTGGCATTGCTGCCTTTATCGTGTTGCTTATCTCCTTTGAGTACGCATGCGTATTAGACCCAAATAGCTAATTTTGCTCTCAACAGTCGTTGCGTTCACTTCGGTATACTTATTGGGTTCACAAGGTATCCTATTATTTACTAGCATATTTTGCAAGCTTTTTGCCAATGATTAACATTACTGTGTTCGTATAATTTCCAATTACATTTTGTTCATCTATTTTTCTGTATTAATATTATTATAATTATCATACTTTTTACTATGTCCGACACAGAAACATCAAGTACTCCAAACAACCGTTTACGTAAAGTAATTTGTAGCCAAGCTCGAGCCATGGTATATAATGTACATAATTTTTTTGTAAAATTATCAAAAAAAGAATTTCGGGACAGTGTAAATTTTAAACAAGTTTTGAAACTAACTTCACAGAGGCTACAAATATTAGTGATAGGGTACTATTGTATGTAATATTTTTATGCTTTCTATGTGTATGTGATTAAGGCTGTGTGATAGGTTTTTGGTGATGATTCTTTTTCGGAGTTTTTTATAATAGCGATTATTAACGTATTAAAATGTTATCTTTTTTCAATTGTTCCATTCTGTCTCATTCAACAGTTGGGGTTTTCAAAATAAATTTTAAAAAGTACAAAAAAGTTTAGATTATTCTTTTTAAAACTAATTTTTCAATCATATTATAAAATAGGCGATGTATTTTTAGTCTCTGATGTGTCTTAGTTATAAGAAAATTATCAGAAGTTCGAAGTCAATCCTAGGGGATATAAACATCGTCAAAAAACCCGAAATTTCAATTTTGAGCGCCCATATTTCATTGAATATTTTTTTCCAATTTTTCATAGCCGCAATACATGACATTTTAATACCTTAATAATTGCCAATACAAAAGCTACGAAAAATAATTCCAAAGACCTATCGCACAGCCTTAAAACATAATTGTAATCTTAGTAATATTTGTGAATGTCACGCTTAAATAAAGCAATTCACACTAAAGGAGAACTGTTATAAATCAATAACTCGTGAAGTAATTGTCGTACAAACATGGGATTTGGACTGAATTCATCTTTGTAATGTGGCGAATATATTAATTACTGATGGATGGCGTATAATGTTTTAATTATTAAAATGCAACAAGTAGAAGAAATAATCAGAAATTTGTCGCGAACATATAGTGGTAGAGACGGCAGCGAGCGGTATTAGGGAATATTTGAACTTGACTGTACCTCGAGGCAGCAGGCACAGTAGTGGGTGAAGGCGCTCAGTGCGCATTAGAGATGGGAAAAGTAGTTCATTGAACTGAACTATCTCTTCTTAGTTCGTTCACTTAAGTGAACTAGTTTAACAAACTAGTTCAATTGAACTATCTAGTTCATATATTTTAAAGGCGTGACTGGCTACATTATTTACAAGATAAGCTTCATTGTAGAGGTGCATTGTTGCACCTCTAGGCCAGATCAAGTAGACAAGTCTAGAAAATAAGCATCTAGTTTTTATTATTTAAACTAAAGATAAGTTTATAATGAAACAAACAGATCATTGGAACTGGGACTGTTTAAATTGAGAGAATAAAAATCATGATTTCTCACTTACAAAAAATTGTTTAATGTAAAACTAATTTTATATGATTTATACTTTTACAAAGAAACAGGAACAAGCAAACAAGGTATGAACAATATTGATTTTTACATACAAGAAACTAAATTCTATTTTCAAAATATAAAATTACAGTACAAGTATCACAATAAGCAAACAAGATATGAACAATATTGATCTTTACAATATTGTATAAATACGAAACGTATTTTAAGAGTCCTAAATCATGCAATGGATATTATGAGTTAATATACAAACATCTGAATTTTTCGTTCGATGATGAGAGGGCGCCCCGTTTGATCTTGATGGCGAGGGCGCAGGGGGACACGTCCTCCTGTCCACCCGGGCCAGCACGGGCCTGAACCTACGGCTAGTTCAGAATAGTTCGATCAGTTCAATAGGCGGCTAGTTCAGAATAGTTGATCAGCTGATCAGTTCAATAGACGGCTAGTTCAGAATAGTTCGATCAGATCAATAGTTCAGACATCAATCTGAGACCATAGGAACCATTGAACTATTTAAGGAAGGTGATCTACGAACTATGTGTATGCGTCTGTGTAGTGCGTATAAGCATAGACGAACGACGAACCATCAACCTTACTCCCTAATCTATGGTATAAGCAACGACGTTATCGAGCCAAACCGAACCAGAAGCCCGACCCCATGTCAAAGAGAACTGAACTGTAGTTCACCTGACCGACCGGCTTATGTGAATAGTTCACAATTGGGAACAGTTCATTTGAACTAGTTCGTTCGCGAACTACACATCTCTAGTGCGCATGCTCCATCGAGACGCCATGCACCGTGAACCGATCTGTATCAGCTTTTGTTTGATCTTCTATAATTCTTGTTTTCTGTCTTTTTGAATAGCTAGAAAGCTTCCTTCTACTAGCCATATTAAAATGCAAATAATTGAATACAGAATAACTGAAGTCTGTTAAACAATCACAAAAGAGAGGAATAACACAAACCAAGGACAAAGGACATTTTTGACTCATATAGGCAGGAGACTTTCATTCCCAGTTTATAAATGTTTCCCTCCTTTCAAAGGTTCACCAAAACAAATACCATCAGATACTCTTATTATGTATAATAAGATGAACACTTACTGCAAGGAAAAAATGTAAGTTTTGTTACAATTATATTTCACAACTATAAACACTCCAACTTCAACTATAACACTCCAAT